>JAMZEH010000020.1:14627500-15227500 GCA_024699665.1 Ostrea denselamellosa
CCAATGCAAATCTTGAGTACTTTTGTTTTGGGTTTAACATCTGCAGTAGTATCAGGCATCTTAGCACTCTTTATTCAAATAGATATATTTCACTGGCATTTTTCTGTTACAAAGAATATATTTTTATTCTCACTAAAGAGGGATCTGATTAACAAGTTTATTTCTTTATTCTTTTGATTTCTTTTAGTAACACATAAAAAATAATGCCCATCAGATTTCTTTATTTGCTATGTTTATGGATAAAAGGTCATAGTTTATCAATGTCAAGATACTTTTGCAACATCCATGTTATCTCATAAAAAGGGAATTTTTTTCCTAAACAATGACAACAAACTATCTTCTCGTACAAAATTTAATCAAATTTAATGTTTATACTTCCTGAAGAGAAGCTGTGGATCCAAACAATCAACATCAGATTTGCATAGCCTTGCCACACCTTTGTTGCAGATTTGCTCAAGTTCGACCCCCAAAACAAATTTAACTTGCATGTTTATCACTTCACCAATGAAAGCAACAGGGTAACTTCATGACCCTATTCAATTATACCAAGGTCTCTGCATTCTCAACACCAAAATATATCGTACCATTTAAATATGACAACAGTGGTTTTACCCAATACTAAAGCTAAAATATTTCCTAATCTTTAGCTTGGAATTATGATTTAAATTTTAGAAACAATGCACTTGCAAGCTGGTCACTAACACCCAATACTGATTACAGTCACAGAATGGTTGAATCACTAATGAAATCACCAAGTCCTTGCAAAAAAAATTATAGCAATTCTTCTAGATGATTTAATTACAGACTGCTTTATACAAGTTCCAGGATCAGCATCAATTAAACGTTTGACCAGGACACATACTCTCTCTCAACTATGTGTAGGGAATCTGGGAACCTTGCATGCTTGTTAAAATACTGCAAAAATGAAAATTACCACCATTTTTTTCTTCATGTACTAAATCACTCAATATGACTTACTTTATCAACTGTGGCAACATCTTTGAACACAACAAATCCAAATCCTCGGGAACGGCGGGTCTCCAAGTCCTGTTTTAGGACACAGTTTTCAACATCTCCAAATTTGCAAAAGTAGTCTTTTAAGTCCTCTGTAAAATTCACAAGGAGCAAAAACATTTAACACAGTTACAAATTTTTCCACTAAGAGCTATATATACATTGATGAAGTGTAAAGTATCCAAATACTTACTTTGTGAGGTTTCCCAGCTGAGATTTCCAACAAATATTTTTCTGAAATGACAAAATTAGCATTACTTATTTACTACATCTAAATAACAGCAAGCATGTAATGTTTGGCACTCAAGATATATAATTGAAAAATGTCAAGACATCTGGAAATTGAATGTCAAATAGTCAACGATTAAATAAAAATGCAACTTGATTCTTATTTAAAATTTGATAGATTTTCAAACAAAGCTACATTTTAGAGCAAAGTCTATCTAGTTTTGTTTACTTACTACTTTAACAGAAAATGTACAAGTGATGTTTAACTGGATGCGTGTAGAAAAAGGTATGTGTGCGCAAGCAAGTATGTGGAGCCAATCAGAAAATTGATCAATGTTTTCCAGAGAGAAAAAACTTCCCCAACAGAAAAGACTGAGTGATATTCTGACTGCATCAGAGCTTGATGATGCAACCTTTATTTTGGAACTTAACAGTGTGGCATGTGACCATAAGGTGAAAGAAACAATCCAACTTGCTTGTTTTTGGAAATCAGCAATATTTCATACACAAATTTTGAGGTTCATTTATTCCTTTATACAAAGAACTTTACATGACAACATTCAACTTAACACTTGACAAAAGGTTGTTCATATCTTAAAATTGACATTTGTGAAGTTGCAATGAGCTTTAAAAATGAAAATAACATTCAAGATTGCAAGCATCAAATTTCGTTGCCAGATTAACATCATTCAACATTCATATATTTTCAGTGCGAGTGTACCAAACCAAGTTTGATCCCCCCCCCAAAAGATTGAGTCTGCATAACACCACAAAATGGTGAAATTAAACCTTTTTTAACTAAAGTAAATTGGGTGGTGGTTGCAACCCCTGTAGATCCACCACTGTCATTTGATTAGGATACTGATGCCTAGTGACTACCCCTGGATTTGTACATGCATGAAAATCAAACTTGCTACTTTGACCAGCTTGTGTTCTCTAGGTCCTAGTCAAATGTATGGATGTCTTAATTCTGATGTTAATGCGATATATATTTCTTATCCATTAGGACTATTTCTATAATTTCACCTTTAGCAATGAGGCTTTTTTCTTAACGAATAACCTCCACATTTCAAGATAAGAAAACAATGTTTATAGACATTTTCATTTTAAACTATGACCTATTAAGTTTCTGTTAGAGAGACATGTCTAGGGTCCACATTTTTTTTTTTTTTTTTTTTTGAAAAGGACATCAACTTGTTGTTTTTTACGACATTTTACCATTTCTAACAAAGAATGAGCACATGCCTCGAAACAAAGGAATGGCGGCAATGCTAAGCATGCGCAATAGAAGCATGCATAGCGCGCAGCGTGCTGTAAAAAATTGTGAAATATGAGCAACTTTCTCTAATTATTCTACCAATTCCTACACGCAGTATCGTTTTCCTGTAACTATATAAATAACTAGTTCGATTTTCACAAGAACTGCAATATTTGAAATAAAAAATATGGCGTTCTGTGAAGAAGCATGTGGCCTTACCTTTCATCGTCGTCATCCATTTTCATGCCTTCTCCGCCACCTCCAGCGCTTGCATTGAAGTCTGTTTCTTGTCCCTCCATTGGTTCTACATTTTGCTGTGGTTGTTCAAACTGTTCAAACCCCCCTTCACCATTAGCCTGTTGATCGTACGTGTAGTCTTGCTGTTCCGCCATTGTGCAGTCCTCAACTTCGACAAAATGGACGATAGCTTGGCGTTTGGTCACGTGGTTTATAATCCCTTTTCGTATTGGTTAATTTTTTTTACAGCGCCATCTATGATTATTGGATAATTTTCATGCGCGGATTCAATTACTCACTGTTCAGAAAACCACTTGACTCAAGCGTCATTTGAAGCTATCATGCTTCATCATCATAAAATGAAAATAGACTTAAGCCAAAATTTTGATTGCTTATATTCTACAATTTATCTAGCACAGACTGCGTGTTTATAAAAAGCATTAGAAAATTTTATTTATGAAAATAATTTCAAAAGTTAGCTAGATTAAAAATTTTGATTTAAGTCTATTCTCAGTTTATGAACTTGAGGCCTGACTGTAGAATATGAAAAGAAATCAATCGATTTATTCATTTTATTTATTTATTGACACTGACATACAATATGAATTTTGAACATCCTTTCAGGACGAAGATTTAAGTCATACTTTAGGCCTAATATTAAATGGCATGGACAAGATTTGAGCTGAAAATTTTCAAATTTTATTTATTTATTTTTTCATTTTTGATGATTACAAAGCTTAACTAAGGTATTTCTAATGATCAACCAAAATTTTAATATTAGGTGTGTTACAATTGAGAGACAGCACTCACAAGTCTCCGTTATTTCAAGAAATTGACCTGATTAGTGCACGCACTATTTTTCTCCGTCTGTTAGATAATTTGTGTTCATGCTTTCGAGACTGTTTTAAGTGAGCATTCTTACATATAATTGTATGTATCAACTGGAAAGCCCTGGGGGAAAGTAGTATATGATTGTATACGAGAGTCTCTCAAGTACGAACACGTAAGTGTAAAAAACTTCACGAGAGTCTCACAAGCACGAACACAAAAGCGTAACAAACTTCACGAGAGTCTCACAAGCACGAACACAAAAGCGTAAAAAACTTTACGAGAGTCTCACAAGCACGAACACAAAAGCGTAAAAAAACTTCACGAGAGTCTCACAAGCACGAACACAAAAGCGTAACAAACTTCACGAGAGTCTCTCAAGCACGAACACAAAAGCGTAAAAAACTTCACGAGAGTCTCACAAGCACGAACACAAAAGCGTAACAAACTTCACGAGAGTCTCACAAGCACGAACACAAAAGCGTAAAAAACTTCACGAGAGTCTCACAAGCACGAACACAAAAACGTAAAAAACTTCACGAGAGTCTCACAAGCACGAACACAAAAGCGTAACAAACTTCAGTCTATATCACTTACTAAAATTCAATATCAGTATTAAACAATCACAAAATCTAATATTCCAGATTTCGATTAAAAGACATAAATGTACAGAATTTATATACGAGAAGAAAGGGGGGACATGCTAAAATAGTGGCAAGGCAGCTATCAATGCGTTTCTCTACGTTATTGTTAAAAATATGTTAAACTGAGAAACCCTTATGTGTTGTGGTAGTTTGTTCCACAGGTTCAAACCGGAGCATTATATAAAGGTCTTGAATAATTGTGTGTTAAACTTTGGTTATGGAAGATCGTGATTAGATTCAAATACAGACGATGAGAAGCAGAAGATCAAAATCTAAATAACTTACCAAGATAATCGGGGGGGGGGGGGGGGGGGGGGGGGGGCTAAAGTGCGAAAATTTTCAAATAATAGAATATATGTGTAAATCGACTAGCTCATAAACTGTCAGCCAACCAAGTTTCTCAAATAATGAAATAGAAGAGGAATCTGGACTTGCAACCAGAATTATCCTTGCAGGCAAATTTTTTAATTCAAATATTTTTATGATACTAATTTAGTTGTAACACCCAAACAGTCAAGCAGTAGTTAATAGACGTAGAGTATATGTATTGTATTAAATCTTTCTGGTATGTACAGGTAGAAACTTCTTATTACATCAACAGGGAAATAATTTATCTATTGAATAAAAATGATATTTTCACGTTGTGACGTTTATGTATGACTTTGCGTATTGCTATACATCATTTATGAAATATATGAAATAAACATATTCTAAAAGCAAAGAAAATGTAATCAACAGAAGATCCAGTGCTTTGTAGTTGGATATTGGATTTATTTCACTCGGGTTTTGTTTGTTTGTTTGGTGGTTTTTTTTTTGGTTTTTGGGGGTTTTTTTTGGTTTTTTTGTTTGTTTGTTTGTTTTGTTGTTTTTTTGTTTTTGTTTTGTTTTTGCTGTTGTTGTTCTTGTTGTTGTCGATATTTTAATATTTCAAATAAATTCCATATCAACAAAGTATTGATATCTTGCGTAGTGTAAATAATTTGTAGTTCACGTTTTGCATACTGCATACTGAGTGAATATGATTGGTGTAAAATACGATTGGTGTAAAATATGATTGGTGTAAAATATGATTGGTATAAAATATGATTGGTGTAAAGTTATTTGTCATCAATGTGTACACCAAGAAGCTTCTCAGTTTGAACTTCTGAGAGCGCCATTTCTCAATGTCACAAATATCTGAATTGAGTACAATTTCTAAACATTTCGTACTATGACCATTAGAGTGTAGAGTAATATCGTCGGCAAACATGTCATTATTTGAATTATTTACATGTTACGGGAGGTAATTTCTGTACAATAGAAATAAAAGAGGCCCCAAAATTGAACCCTGAGGGACTCCTGCTGTGACAGGTAAGATATACGAAACACATGTTCCGATGTTTACACATTGTGTTCTTCAATAAGATATGATTTAAACCACTTAAAATAGCCATGTGGTCAAATTGGTATTGAATTAATTTCTCTAGAAGAATATCGAATTCAATTAATCAGAGATGTATATAACATGTCTCTGCTGAAATCTATAATAATTTAATACAATTAGTTCGCACCATTGCATCTAGTCAACTTTCTGTTCGTTTTGTTGTGAAGTTTGACAAGAGTGAAGTTCTCTAAATCCTGATTGGGCTTGTCTTAATAGATCAAAAACTGAAGTAAAATTTCGTATTTGTTTTGCAACATGTTTGTCTATCGATTTTGATAGAGTTGGTAAAATAGAAATTGGACGATTACTATTCGGGTCTGTCTCGCCACGTTTCATGTAAATAGGTGTTACGCTGGCTTGTCTGAGAATTGTTGGAAACACACCACTTAGAATGACAGTGTTAATAAGAAAATTTCAGGAGGCATGGACCGTTCAAATCAACACCAGCTGATTTATTAGTGTCACGAGAATTTAACGTACTGAGAACTTCACCTTCGTCAATTTGTTGAATGCCAAAAAAGGTATCACCAACAAGTTTTTACGTAACAATTGCTTTAGAATATTGAGGTCATATTGATATTCCGGCATATCTTGCAAAAGACTTGACACATCTACAAAATAAGAATTAAAAGTATTCACTATAACCTGCAAGTTATCTATGGCCACAATTGCTCCATCAAAAAACACGTGAGAAGGAGTTAGAGTGGTAAGAGTCTCGTAGGTGCCAAGCATCATTATTTTCCTGTTGGCCATTTTGGTCGAATTTTGCTCTTTACCCGCTTAGTTTTAATTTTTACATGTTTGTCAAATATCTATTAAATAATTCATAAAATTCAGTTAAAATGTCATTTGGATCATGCATTTGGAGGAAATTATTAAATTCTACATGTTGTGAGTCTTGTAGAAAGATACTTTCATTAAACCTTTTAATGTCGCCATATTGGGTTTCTGTATGATTTCCTTTTTGCTGCATGCTGTTAGTTTTTCCAGTGACACAGATAAGGCAGTCGTCGGAGACAGCAGTAAAGGGTATGTTAAATCCCCACATAATGTCTGTTTTATCAGTGTAAAAGTGATCAACAAGGCTAATGGTGGTGCTATTTACTCAGGTTGGGGTGTTTATTATTTGTGAAAAAAAAAACTCTTCTAGAGCATATGTCCAAATTTGCTGCTGATGGTGGTGGGTCTCTGAGCAAGTCCACATAAAAATGTTCAGTAATGATAATTTGTAGATCGTCACAGCAGGAGGCATAGTTAATCTCTAGCCAGGTCCTCTGCCCAGCAGGCGAGGCAGATGGTGGACAGTATGCTGAATAGTAATGGATTGGTTTGGATGGTGTGTGTATGTATGGATGAATGGAGTTTCGACTTGTCTTGACTCAGCTCCCCTTATCACCCCAAGACCCACTTGGATATATTACTAGTTGTGTGAATCCGCAAAAATAGCCTTGCATCCATAAAACACTGTACACCCTTTTGGTATTCCGTGATTAAATGAATAGATGGAAAGTAATAAATGAAATAAATTGAATTCCAAACAAAGTACATGTTAGTACAAATTGAAAACTCTAATGTTAATTACATTTTTAATTACGTATTGCAGTTGCTTATCATCCATCGTCGTGAGTTAACAACTGAACATTTTAACTTCTCCTTGGTAACTACTAGTCCAATTCTTTTCAGATTTGGTACGAAGCTTCTTTGGAACAAGGCGGATATCAATTATAAATTTTAGGACCCCTGTCCCCTGGGGCCTTAAGGGTGGGACAAAAACCACCTAAAATTGACCAATTATCACAAATATTCTCTACAACCGCACATGTGTAAGAAATCTAAATGTAGAGTAATGCAGAACAGGATGACCTCTATCAAAACTGCAAATTTCACGATCCCCGGGGTAGAGGTTCTGACTACAGACTGGGTCAAACTTAGTATTATATAATGTATATGTGTAAAACATTTAAATGATATCTTCTATAATGCTATTAATACTAAATTGAATCAAAATAGATATTTTAAAAGTTTTACCATAACTTCCAATTTCTTGATTCCAGGGGGTTTGGCTCCCAGGGGGGGGGGGGGGGGGGCAAAAATAGTATAATGATTATTGTCTTTATCTTTAAGTTTGCTGATAAAGCATAAAACTAAGCGCATATTTAGGAAATGCGAGAAAGGAGATGCCAAATAAACCTGAACTCTAGGACGGGTCCAAATTAGTCATATCGTGTCAATGTTACATAATTTTATTACAGTATGTAAATTCTTTCATCAGTGTCACAGGCCATTACATCGCTTGGTTCGAATTTACTATTAAAGAGTAAGCGATATAATGGCCTTTGGATCAGAATAGGCACCTTCAGGGACATTTAAATTTTATGAACACATCTTGTTTTATAGCGTTGCTAAATATCAGAATTTATCTTAGCAATGCAGAACAGGTTTTTTTTCTTTCTAAATTTCATAGCCCTTGGGACTAGTGATACTTTAACTCAGGTGACCGATAAGGACTGTGGGCTTCTTGTTAATATTATTTCTAGAGAATAATATACAACTCGAAGGCTAATTTTAACAATAACTCCAGTCCCAAATTAAATAAGTATTATGTTAATTTTGGAAATACATTCACATTCGCTGAAACGTAAACATTACTTGCCTGTGTAATGTATAAATGGTATACATCACACACGAGAAGTGCACCTTTATTTGCTAACTGTTGAAATTTGTCCGTCGGTCTCAATTCCTGTAGCGTCATTTTGACCCGATGGATTATTTTGTCTTCTCTAGCACCGACACTGATACACGAGTAAGATTTGATTATTTGATATATGCGTGGATTTAGAATCTTTTCGATCGATCGAGAGAGAGATAGAGAGAGAGAGTATTTTTTCAAGGAGGTTCCAAACTATACTGGGAATGAAGGGTTCAATCTTACAACTGGATAAATGTGTATGTATCTTCTTAGGAGTCTCTTCAAGGAGAGGGGGTTGGGTTGGAGAGGGTGTTGTCCGACTCCTCTGTTACGATCCTTTCCTGACTCTGACTACCAATATTAGGTCTCATTTACCGACACAAGGAGTGGATCTAGCGTTTCAATACACTAGTGCAAACCTTGCGCGGGAAAAGTTGGGGTAGAAATTTTATCATGAAGCGTATTGTATGATGATCTGGACGGCAGACACTGGACAGTTGGTTTGTTCTGTTCCCTAAAGGGCTGAGTATAAGTATATAATCATTATATATTTCGAGTTGTTTTCTCTGTGATAACGCTTTGAAATTCTAATGTGTCAAATTCCCCACAATTTACAATTGAATGCATTTCTCAGTTCATCTAAAATGAAGATCATTGGACGGGGACTAGGGAAATGAAATGTGTATATTTCTGATATGTCGATTTTATATGTTCATTTTTATTAAGGAATCACCGTCCTGTTTGGTGGAAGTGTGTGAGATAATTAACAGCAATGGAAAGCGTGATAATGTATATATAACTGTTTTGCTGTGGTGAAAATTACGTGATAATGTATGCATGAATAACTGCTTCTCGGAGATGAAAATTATCAATAAACTAGACAACAGTTGCTTATAAAGATATTGTATGCAAGTGAGGGTAACATGAGAAATTATCACCCCTCTCGTCGATTAACAATGGTTTTCTCGGGTTGAAAGTTTCCAAAGTTACCCCCCTCTGGAATGCAGGATGTATACAAGCTCTTAATTTTCATGTGATAATGATTAACAGAAAAGGATTTTGTTCGCTAATAAATTTTAGAGTCCAGATTTCTATGATTTCATGGATTATATGAATATCTAACAGAATATACCTAGAAGACTCATGTAGAAGTTCTAATTTTTAAATTGAAATAAAAATTCTTATGAAAATTGTAATTAAACGTTATTTGTTAATGTAATTAATATATAACGCTAAAATCTTAAAAGTTAAAAAAACAAAACCAAACCAAAAAAAAAAACAAAACCAAACCCCCCCCCCAAAAAAACCAAAAAACAAAAAACAAAAAAACAAAACAAAACAAAAAACCAAAAAAAAAAAAAAAAACCAAAAAAAAAAAACCAAAAAAAAAACAACAACAACAAAAATATAAATAAATAAAAAAAACAAACAAAAAAAAACCCAAAAAAAACCCAAAAACAAAACAAAACAAAAACAAAAAAACAAACACCAATTCATTTGGGGGGGGGGGGATATACGAGACAAACATATTTTAAAAACATTAGCCAGATTTCAGAAATGTTGTTTTCTTTCTTTATCAAGTTGAATTAAAGGGGCACGGCACGATTTGAGCTGAAAATTTTCAAATTTATTTTTCCATTTTTAATATTTACAATAAGTAACTAAGGTATTTCTAATAGGCAGTCAAAATTTGAATTTTGGTTGTCTAGTTACAAGAGAAATACGGCACTCTCCTCACAATTCTTTGTTATGTAAACAAGGTCCGAGTTATTTTTTTGTTTATATAAATTAAATGAAATAGCAAGAGTTTCGTCTCAAGCAGTTTTTCCCCTTCAATTTACAAGTTAATTCTGAACACAATTAAATAGTCTCTAGTGTTTGCCATATCTCATTTTGTTTTAAGAATGATATTTTCTATCAAGCAATCAAAAATATGACACGGGCCTTGTTTACGTAACAAAGAATATCTCACTTGTAACTCAACAACTTTAAACCCGAGGAAAAATTATCGATCTCGATGAAAATTGATAGACAATACTAAAATAACCAAACTGCTGCTTATTTGATGCATGTGTCCTATAAAAGTTAGTTTGATGCATGTGTCCTATAATAGTTAGTTTGATGCATGTGTCATATAAAAGTTAGTTTGATGCATGTGTCATATAAAAGTTAGTGTGATGCACGTGTCATATAAAAGTTAGTGTGCCCTATAAATCAATTTAATTTCTAAAATCATTTTGCAACGAGATAATAAAGTTTTCTGATTAACATGTTGCAAAACAACTGTTTAGAATTTTTTTTTTTATTTATTTATTTTTTGTATTTTCTCTTTTTCTGTTCGATTTTCATTTATTTCATATAATATCGTAATTATGTCACACACCTATAATTTTCTTTCACCTCTAGTCTAAATTGCAACATAACGAAAGCGAGATTAAAATAACCCATTGGCTTGTGTCTCAATCTCCTATTATGCATTGTTTGTAAACTTGAATATATTATACCTATTTCTGAATAAAATATTGTTTAAACTAGAATCGGTATTGGACAATATTTGAAAATCACATAATTTCTGAATTTTGGTAATTTCATTTACTTTAAAAATGCATTAGTCTAATAAAAATAAAGTTTTTTCCTGAAGATTTCAGCCGTTATCAAAAAAAAAAAAAAAAATTAAAAAATGAACAAATAATGTTTATTAGTTTTCATAAATATATTTTATCTAAGCAAATTAGAAAGTCTAACTGAGGCATCTAGGCATGTTTTATTAGATAGGCCTATATTCACATCACGCCTCAAATGGGACTCTAACATTTCTTACTTGAAATACGGCCAAACAACAAACTTTTTGAATTATTTGGGGGGGGGGGGCTTAAAAATCATTAAATAGATTTATTCTTTCGATTGATTGATTGATTATATATCGTTTAACGTCCCGCTCGAGAATTTTTCACTCATATGGAGACGTCACCATTGCCGGTGAACGGCTGCAAAATTTAGGCCTTTGCTCGGCACTCAGGGCCTTTCAACAGGGAGGGATCTTTATCGTGTCACACCTGTTGTGACACGGGACCTCGGTTTTTGCGGTCTCATCCGAAGGACCGCCCCATTTAGTTGCCTCTTACGACAAGCAAGGGGTACTGAGGATCTACTCTAACCCGGATCCCCACGGGGTTATTCTTTTGATGGTAGCCGCTTAAAAAGCTCTACAGAGCGTGTGCTGACTTGTTATAAGTATATAGTACCGACTTTAAATAAATTTTACCTACTTACTTTCTAAATATACTACATATGAAATGTTTTAAGGAGCAATTAAATAAAATGTTGGTGTCGCGAATGATGAAAAACTTACATTAATATCGGGATCGATATCCTACTTTTATTAACGGAAGTTTGAAGTTCCTAAGCAACACACGACACAGTATTGTGTTTGGCGTATAAGGTATGTACAAGATGTTGTGTGCACTTTCCTGAGCAAGTGTTTTAAAATCAAGGTTAACTTTTTCAAAATGCACAAGCAGATGATTTAATTATTGATATTTGAATCCCGTTGTACAGAACCAAAGCATATATTTTTCTAACAGCTAAATAAAATTCTGCAGTATAGTGATCAGACAGTGGTGGACGTTGACAGTAAACATCGAGAAACTTTTCTTCTGATTAAATATGTTTGCTATCGATTTTACTGCAAAAACAAGTTTTATATCAATAGTTATATAATAACATACATGTGTTAGGCTTATGGCAATAAATAACAACATACTGTCACGCGTGTCAGTGTATATTAAGCTAAAAATAACCAGACACTGTTGTTGACTATAGCCTAGGAACAGAATACAATATATTTATTTCTAATTCAGAACTTAAAGACAAATTATATGAGAAAAAGAAAGGGCAAGGAATGGATTTGAGCTAAATCAATAAAACATGTAATGGTTGTTCGGATGTATTGTAGAGGGAAAGAGTTCCAGATTGTTCATACCTGGCCTTAATTTCAGAATGGATAGATAGGTGCAAATTTAAACATTACAAACACTGAAAAATGCCCAGTCAATTGCTTAATATCGTGCTATAATGCATGCATTTTGTGAATATAATGTCATAATTCAGCCAGAGATTTCCTTAACATTAAAAAAACAAACTAAACACACACACACACACACACACACACACACACACACACACACACACACACACACACACACACACACAATATCATAAATAAATGACAAATTAATATTTTACAGGAAAATGCAATAGGAACTTATTTCAACAGCTTGTAAGAAACTACTTTTTGATGGTTTTATCATGTTGGGCTAAAATACTTTAGGAACCGTCTACTTTATTGATCTCTTCAAAAGACTTATTGTGAAATGCGTTCAGCATATATAGGTTGTGAACTTTCAGGGAAAACATGGCTGCCACAGTGGCATCACAGGCCCAGGGCATTGAAAGTAGAATCAGGACTCTTGCACAAACTAAACGCATCAGAATCAAAGATTATTTTCAAGACTTTGATAAACTTAAAGGAGGTGGAGTAACAGGTAAGGTATTTTTTAAGTATGACAAAACTAAAATTTCATTTTCACATTTCACTGAAAAATCATTTTGAAAATTTACAAGCATTTTTACACTCATTTTTTCTTCTTTTTTAGAGAACCAGTTTTTTAGATGCCTTTGTAGTGCCTTAGGTTTGCAGATAGATTCCAGCGATGTTGAGGCTCTTAAACAAAAATATATGAAAAAAGATGGCCTGCTTAATTATATGCAATTCTGCAATGAAATTGATTTGAATTTCAACCCAAACAACTTAAAAAAAGACCCGAGAGACCAGACATTTGAAGTACCTGAATTGTAAGTATTTTTTAATCACGATTAAATATACATAAACATTTCTTAATTCATTAACTCTAGGAGAGAGAGTTTTATATGTTAGTTTTTTGAGTGATTTCACGTTTATTATTGGAATGCTTGATGCTTTTCTTTTGTAGCCTCGGAACAATAAGATCAGTCAGACCACTGGCTCCTAGTGAGGAGGAAAAATTGTTGTCACTTCTTGGGAGGATGCAGAAGTTCTATCAGTACCATGGAATCAATCTTAGGACATGCTATGAAGACTTTGACAGGCATCACATGGGTGTTGTCACAGAAAGCCAGGTAATGATTGGTGATGGAATTCACAAGATAATGTGTAATTTCTGTAAAATGGGGAACACCATTCCATGTAAACAAGGGAATTTCAAGCAAAACATTTAAAAGGAAAATACATATACACTGGTACATTTACAAGTATATATATCTTGAATTGATAAAGATAGATAAATGTTTAAATGTATTGTATCTACAATATTTGGTTTTCTGATTGGGGTAGTGGTTAGCATGTTCTACAATATCTGGTTGTCTGAGTGAGGGGTCTACAATATCTGGTTGTCTGAGGGGGCATCTACAATATCTGGTTGTCTGAGTGGGGTATCTACAATATCTGGTTGTCTGAGTGGGGCATCTACAATATCTGGCTGTTTGAGTGGGGTATCTACAATATCTGGTTCTCTGAGTGGGGTATCTACAATATCTGGTTGTCTGAGTGGGGTATCTACAATATCTGGTTGTCTGAGTGGGGTATCTACAATATCTGGTAGTCTGAATGGGGTAGTGGTTAGCACACTTAATTCTAATTAATGAGACAGAAGTTCACTCATCAAATTTACAGTGGTTGCATGTGAGATGGTGATGATAGTTGTCTGCTCAGACTTATGTAATTGCCCCCCTATGTCAGCACCTGAGCAGATGAGAGACATTAATATGTTGTAGCTCTTATTTGTTAACCATTGAGAAGTAAAATTTAAATAATCATGATATGAAAGTATTTATGATAGAAAATTTATGAAATGAATTTTATTTTAGTTTCACAGACAATTCCCAGGTCCCCCTGATGTTAATGACAGCGAAATTGCACTACTTGTGCAAAAATACAGAGACCCTGATCGACCTGGTCTACTGAACTATCTAAACCTCCACCATGATCTAGTGGCCATTCAACAACATGTTGCTGCTCAGAAAGAATTACCATCTGTAGGATCCCAGAAAAACATGGACCAAGTACCAATTATTGTAAGTCATGGTGCATTCTTTATCATGCAATTTTTCTTTGCTTTCCTTTTTTTTGTTTTGGGGGGGGGGATAATTCAGACAGATAGCCATCATATTCTTGATCAGAATTTATATTGTATTATTACAAGTTATATGATATACAGTATTTCAAGTAATCTAGAAATTGTAAGAATGAAATTTCCATTTGTTGTTTTGAATTACTCAATTTAATACTTTAATACACAACACTTACCAGGGTCATTCTTTTGGTGATGCTAATTCCGCTAATTATTTTTATAGCTAACAATTACAAGGAAAGCAACTGAATTTACTTGACAAGGTTTTTTTTTTTCATTGTTAAGTGTTCATTGCCAAATTCACATTGTTACAGTACAATTCTGAGGGAAAAAAAACCCGAAAAAAAACAACAACAACAACCCCCCAAAAAAAAACCAAAACAAAAAAAACAAAAAAGCATTGCATTTGAGAAAGAGAGAAAAACAAAGTAATGAATATAATTACCCTTTCAATGGAAGATTAATAGACTGAAAAATGGTATTTTTCCTGTAGCAAACTGGAGATCCAGCACTAAATGAAATATTTGAGAAAATCAGGGTGGCTGTGTTTAAGAATGGAATCAGGACTACAGAATTCTTTCGAGATCATGACAAGCTGAGAAGTGGAATCGTGACAGAGAACCAGTTTAAGTGCGGTCTGTCTCTGGCTGTAGGGAAGGAGGCTCAGCTGTCCAGGGCAGAGATCCAGAAAGTGGTGGAGTATTATAGGGTCTCTGATGACAGGGTCCAGTATAGGGAGTTCTGTAACATTATGGAAAATGGTGAGTTCTTTACACCACATGATTTACTGACTAATAGTATGTGGTCACTAACAGTGATATACTACACACAATTCTAGGGGTATCTCATTTAGATTGTGTTATTAAATGAATATCTTAAAGAAAAGCAATTTATTGAATATTGTTGTTTATTTGTGATAGATGTTAATGAGTTATCTCCCTCAAAATAAGTTTTCTACCAAATTCAATATTTTATTAAATCATTGATTTCACTAGCATTTAACATCCCCAATCTGGAGAAGAAGCCCCTACAAAATGTTGTCCGTCCTCAGAAGGGTGCATTATCCAGGGTAGGACTTCTCATTTAAGTTTTATTTAAATTTAAAGTTTCATTTAAATTTCTGCAAAATATTTTCATAGAATAATTTGCTACTTCATTAATCTTGAATTAAATATTTATAGACCTAATTTAATAAAATCCCCTTGTTTTTGCTAACTGTGAAACAATGCTGTTTTTCAGACTCTGAAAGGATTAACTGATGAGGAGGAAAGACAATGTGAGCAAATTTTGCAGCAAATCCGAGAGCAAGTCCAAAGAAGAAGGCTGATGATTTACCCCTACTTTAAAGACCATGACAGGGTAGGTTCCTGACTTAGGCTCTGCAATTCATGTTTTTTTCCTCCCACATCATTCATGCTCACTAAACTGAAATGAGTATTTAATCTTTATGTATGATACATTGCAACTTATGAATTATAAATATTTTTCCTGTGCAAATGAGACACAATAAAATGGGTTTGAAAAAATTTTATTGACTGAGTTACCTCCCTTGCCTTTGCTTTTTTTTTTGAGATTCCTTTGCAATGATTATTTATATATCAGGGTGTGGCATACACTAGAGTAGTGACCCCTACTCAGTTCTCCCGAGTCCTTCACTACCTGAGTCTGAATGTCAACCCAGAGGAACTCAAACTTCTACTGAGAAAATTCCAGGACCCTGCTAGTGGTGATGTCAACTACCCTGCCTTCGTCCAGACAGTAGACAAAGGTTAGCATAATCCTCCTTATACCAACCTAACTATTCAAAGGCTTCAATCCAAACTCCTTATGTAGCTAAATTCATATCCTTATTATGCCCTCCTTTGAAAAAGAGGGTATGTATTGTTTTGTACGTAGTAGTCTAGTTGTCTGTAGACCAAGTCTTGTCCATTCAATGTCATAAGAACCCTTTGCTCGACAGACATCAAACTTGGTACACTGATACATCATAAGGAGTATGATGGCACCTATAGATATTGAGATCAGATGGTCAAGGGTCAATCCACTCTGGACATAGGAGGATATTGTCCACTTAATATCTTGCATTATTATCAGTTAGATAATGCATGCATATAACCCATTTCAATTTTGCACCATTGGGAGTATACATGTTTTTGACACATTTCTTGTTTTGCATTGCAACAGAGTTTGTTGGGCACACACTGGAAGATGTCAGTATGATTGACCAGACGAGAACTAATGTCCCAGTCGTGGAAAAAGAAGTAACTGCTGCAGATAGCAGTGTATCATTTGAGGAGATGATGGCCAGAATCCGTCATGTGGTCCTCACTAACCGTCTCAGAGTAAGATAATAACAGAGTTCTCAGAGTAAGATAATAGCAGAGTTCTCAGAGTAAGATAATAGCAGAGTTCTCAGAGTAAGACAATAGCAGAGTTCTCAGAGTTAAATAATACCAGAGTTCTCAGAGTAAGATAATAGCAGAGTTCTCAGAGTAAGATAATAGCAGAGTTCTCAGAGTAAGACAATAGCAGAGTTCTCAGAGTAAGATAATAGCAGAGTTCTCAGAGTAAGACAATAGCAGAGTTCTCAGAGTAAGATAATAACAGAGTTCTCAGAGTTAAATAATACCAGAGTTCTCAGAGTTAAATAATACCAGAGTTCTCAGAGTTAAATAATACCAGAGTTCTCAGAGTAAGATAATAGCAGAGTTCTCAGAGTAAGACAGTAGCAGAGTTCTCAGAGTAAGATAATACCAGAGTTCAGTTTTCAAAAATAATTCCTATAAAATTAATTTCTAAATACAAAGATAAAAAAAATGGGGAAGAAACAACCTGACTGATAAAAAGATCCTCTGATACTTTTAATAAATGATAATTAATCTGTCTTATGATAATATTGAAATATCTGTACATACTTATTCAAAGATACATATATTAAATGTAGGTAATAGAATATTTCCAAGACTTTGATCCTCTGAGGAGCGGTTTCATCAGTAAGCCCCAATTCAAGAGAGGACTGGCCATCATGGGTCTTAGTAAACTAGGCTCTCAGGACCTGACTGAGGGTCAGTTTCAGATGCTGGCTAAATACTATGAGAATCCCAAATCTCCTGACAAAGTATGCTGGAAGCAGTTCCAGGATGATATTGAAACTGGTGAGACAATAGAAAAGTTGGGAGGCATTGAATATTGTTTTTATCTGAATTATATCAAAATCTGAACTTGCTTTCAACCATTTTGATAAAACTTTGAATTGTGTGTGAAGAACAAAAGATGCAAAGACTTCAGAATTTTATTTCACTTTGCATATTTTGGTCACTTTTGTTTTACCTGCAGTTTTCACTCAGCCAGGACTTGAGAAAGCCCCTACTTACCAGGTGCCCAAGTCCGAGATGTTCAGGGTCCCCAAACCTGGCACTGTTAACTGGGAGGGAGCCAGTCAAGACCATGTTAATCTTGTAGCAGAAACCATGAACCGACTCCAGCAAAAGGTCAACCAGAGGAGAATCCTATGTAAACCATGCTTTCAGGATTTTGATAGGTATAATGATCTCCTTGACCTCCTACTGACCCTATTATAAAAATCTATCAAAGATCATTTTCACGTATCTAAGAAATTTGTTGTTACATTTGTCAATGGAATTTGGCTGAATCCAGGTAAATGTTTTATTTTCCTCAGTGAAAAATCAGTGGTATCTTTTCAGGCACAACAACGGCCATGTAACTAAGGTCCAGTTCCGTCAGTGTTTAACCTACTTACAACTGAATGCAAGTGAAGAAGAAATGAAGGCCATAGAGGCAAAATTCTGCAATGACATGGGTTTCAATTACATTGCTTTCCTCCAAGAATTGCAGCCCTACACCCCCCCAGAATTCATGTATGAGAAGAGGTTAGAAGACATCCGTCTGACCAACACCAAGACCAAACTGCCTGAAGTAGAGCCAGTTGTTGATCTGGAGGGTATTTTGATGAAGATTAAAACCAAGGTAAGTTGGGTATGGTCTTGAAAACAGAGGTTCCATGTTTTTGGCATGATAAAGAATCCTCACTGCTGTGGCCCTGAGCACTATCCACATGTCAAAATTTGTGGCACTTCACGTAAGACTGGTGATGTCTGTGAAAAATTCTCCAAATAGGATGTAAAACGACAAACAAAAACTTGTCCAGTTTCATTTCTTGAACCCCAAGGAGTGATTGTATGTAATGGATATAAGCCGAAAATCGTCAGTGAGAAAAAGAACTGACCTCGGCCACCCTTTGTGCTTAAGTGTTTTAGTGATTTTCCTATCCCTGTGTTGATTAAGGGAAACTAGATTTAAATTTGTTTCTGTTTGACAAATGTATCATTTATCTCTTGTTTTCAATTTACATGTACATTTACTAATAGGTTAATGGATTTACCTGTCACTGCCCTATAAGTCGACAATTACTGTCCATTATTTTTAAAGATGGACAGTAACTGTCCTTTATTGAAAATAATGGATAGTAATTGTCAACTTATTGAACACCTACAGGTAACTTATTGGATTATATTTAAATACAAATGGACTCTCTTCTGTACAAAAACCGAGAATAGGATTACATCACAAAAATGTTTCAATGGTATTTCCATATGGAAGGGAAATCCTGAATGTCTTCATTATACACAGAAGCTAGCGATTATGACCAAGTACAATGAAGAAATGAAACATGAACAACTCTATATGTAAACTGTCATTATATTACACAGGTATCGAGAGAGAGACTACGAGTCCTCGACTTTATGAAGGATTACGACAAGCTCCGCTCAGGTAGAATGCTTAAGACGTCCTTCAGGAGAGCCCTGGATCTATGTGGATTCCAGCTAAAGGAATCTGAAATAAGCATCCTGGAAGATAAGTAAGTTACAATTCCAGTTTCTAACAAGCATTCTGAAGTCCCCTACTGGAAGTATAATTCAGTCAAAAGTAGGTCAAGCATAGCAAATCTCAAACTTGATCTGTTGCTATCCAAGACAAAGCCAAATATTAAATTTTAATTGAATATCTTCATCCAATGTGGAAAAAAGTCCAGAAAACTGATTTGGAATGACAGACAGACAGATGGATTGACAGACAGAGGGTAAACTAATAGTCCCCTTTGGCAAGCTGGTAGGGGACTAACAACCCTTGTAAATAAAAGCATTTAATCAAAATTACTTATTAAGAATAGGTATTCTATCTGAAAACAATTGCTTGTATTGTTGGTAAGGTGATAGATTGAATAGAGAGTAAAACGTTACAAAGGTAAATCTTACATCTGTTGATGAACACGAAAAATAAACTGGAAAGTAGATTAGAAGGAAAAGTCATCTAATGTTGTCTTCCACAGATACCAGTCCAGGAAAGACCCGGATTATGTGGAATACACTCAGTTCTGTGATGAAGTGGAGTCTATTTTCACCTTTAAGGAACTAGAGAAGGCTCCTTTGCAGGAGGTCATTCCATTCAAGCCCCCAGAGGAATGGACACTCAACTCATTCAAGAGCAGTGAAGAAGAGCAGAAATTCCACGCTGCCATGCACAAAATTGCTGAAAAAGTGAGTTTTCCATGAAAGTTGTTGCAATTGTTAGATTTAACTGAAATGCATGTTTTCTGGAAATTTATGAAATATGAACTTTAGTATAGAACTGTATGTAAATCACAAAAGACATTTAGTGCTAAAAATTCCAAATGTATCATTTCTTGAGTATTTGTAAAGAAAACTGTTACTAATCTGTTACAGGTCAGAAAGCACCAGATGCAGTTGTTCCCATTGTTTGAGGATTATGACAGGGTTCATCGTGGATGTGTATCGGAATCTCAATTCCACAGAGTCCTGACGGAACTCGAGCTGGGTAGCCTTGTCAACAGACAGGAAATTGAACTCATTTCTAACTGTTTCCTCATAACCCAAGGACGCCGAGATGTATTTTACATCGGATTCTGTGATATGATTTATGAAATTGCCAAATTTGAGTGGAGAAAACCATAAAGGAGACAATTATATTCTATTTTGCCCCTCTTTTCACTTAATATCAGAAGGTATTTTAAAGCATTATAAGTAAACAGAATTTGTGATGTTCATGTGTATATATAGAAAATAACACTCTAAAGTTCTAAACGAGTTTTATTTAGCACACCAAGTACTGCTCCTAATGTTAGGTGTTCTTTAAAATAATGACTCGCTATGAGGCATAAACTGCAAAGCCTTCAATTATTATGCTTTTCTCATTGTTGATTTATTTTTGTTATAAATGTCACATTTTATGTAAACAAAAATTGATTCCATTGTACGAGAAGATTCATATGTGAAAATAAAGTGACTTTGATATTATCTTGCGCGGTTATTGTACAATTTATGTACCTTTTAAGTCCAGGGGCCCCGTTTCACAAAGCCAATTTAGGGCAAAGGTAATTCTTAAGAAAAAAACTTTCGCCCCCGTGTTGTTTACTTATACATTTCACTAATCTTGTCCAATTCTAATCGTAAGATATTCCTAAGTCATGACACATAGTATCAGTGTCTTACCCAAACAAACAAACAAACAAAAAAATAGATAAATGAATTAAAATAAAAATATAATAACAAAAACAGAAAAAAAAATAAAATGGCGAAATGATCCAATAATTGACAACGACCATGAAATGAATTCCTCGGCATTTGATTCAGGACATCTGTCAGATTGAAAATGACTTGACACGAATTACAAATACATGTATGTTAAAGGATCGATTTCTCAACAATCTGGATTTTCCATTAATCCAGACGGGACACACTCTTTTGAAGAATATGTCTTTGCTTACAGTTTTCAACATAAACACAGGTTGTCTGTGATGCAAATTCATGCAACATCGGAAAAATCGCACTTGGACGTTAAACAGTATTATTATTTAAAAAAAAAAAGGTTAAATCACAAAATTTTAGTACTAACAATTCAAAAGATAAATATATAAGAATTCTTTGTGGACGTCAGGGAAATCATTCTTTACAGAAAAAATATCGTCACATTGGTCCCTGACAACATTAATTGATTATTTATAAAAAAAAATTATATTTGTTTTTACTGTACACAGTGAATAAAATTCCTACCTACAAAAGATATATTTCTGTCATTCACAAAGGTAGATAAATTAAAAGCTTTGCAAAAGACCTATGACATCGCATGAGGATATATAGCTGCAAAACTGTGGCTCTCTGATAATATACTGGGGCAGATCTGTCTCAATATTTCATCAAACAGCTACAGTTCTGCATCTAATGAGAATAGATTCTGCATCTAGTGAGAATAGATTCTGCATCTAATGAGAATAGATTCTGCACCTAATGAGAATAGATTCTGCACCTAATGAGAATAGATTCTGCATCTAGTGAGAATAGATTCTGCATCTAATGAGAATAGATTCTGCATCTAATGAGAATAGATTCTGCATCTTATGAGAATAGATTCTGCATCTAGTGAGAATAGATTCTGCATCTAATGAGAATAGATTCTGCACCTAATGAGAATAGATTCTGCACCTAATGAGAATAGATTCTGCATCTAGTGAGAATAGATTCTGCATCTAATGAGAATAGATTCTGCATCTAATGAGAATAGATTCTGCATCTTATGAGAATAGATTCTGCATCTAGTGAGAATAGATTCTGCATCTAATGAGAATAGATTCTGCACCTAATGAGAATAGATTCTGCACCTAATGAGAATAGATTCTGCATCTAGTGAGAATAGATTCTGCATCTAATGAGAATAGATTCTGCATCTAATGAGAATAGATTCTGCATCTAGTGAGAATAGATTCTGCATCTAATGAGAATAGAGTTACATTGTTGAATAAATTCTGCATGATGCAAATCGTACTCGTGTTTCTGTGATGTGCACCCTCCACGGATATCATGTAGACGTCTTTACTTGCTGTAGAGTCACTCGGAACACCAATCGGTCTTTTCTGGAAAAGGTCGAGTGATATTCCGATTGGCTGTAGAATCTTTCAGAAGATCGTCGATCATTAAACGTGTTCCCGAAAAGCGTCGCTGCTAAGGTTGTCAAGTTAATTCCTGCGTGAACTTGAGGACAAGCAGTTGTTTTCTTCAGTTATACAGCCATAGGTCTCTGATTAGTTTTAATTAAGAATTCTTTCATTCCTGTGGACTTTGGCAAATCATGAGACCAGCGATAACCATGGTAAATGGATGATGAAATTTACAATCTTACTGTCTGTCATGGATGCTGGTAAATTTATTCTACCTCATTACGAGTGGTTCTCTTATGTCTTCTCAAGGCACCAGTGTGAGAAAAATTCTTGTGGCAGATGTTGCTTCGTGTAAATAACAGCTTGTCCGGTTTATGGGATACAAATACCGGTATATAGATTTAACTACATTCGTCCTCTTTCCGGTTTCTCCGAGTCTGTCGTCTTTAATCCCGCATTGGTCTTTCTTTCTTCGGAAGTCTCTTCTAGTGCCGAACTTGCTTTCTGCCGGGGAAAACCATTGGTTCAGGTTCATGAGAGTCTCGTCTCTTTTGACTGTCTTTTTGCGTCTGTGTTTTGCTTTCCTTTAAGAATGAAAATATTTTTCTTTGTCCAGGCTTTGGTGTCGGAGATATAAAGTCCATTATGGTACCTGTAGTTTTTCTCCTTGATGAGAACTTTTATTATAACAAATATTTTAATACACAGATAATAAATATAAAAAATTAATAAATAAAGAAGAAAATGAATAAATAAATTTTATAAATATGTTGTTTGCGATTATATCGGGAATTTTCCTACTTTGTTATAAAGTACATGCAAGGTCAACAAGGAAGCGAATACAAACTTGATATTTTGGCAAAAGTACAAAGATATGGACAATACATTATACCAAGGTCAGAACGTGGCACACGGATCTTTCCAGTATGTGGGGTGTCAGCAAGGTCAGCTAACCCTAATTGGAAAGGTATGTGAGGCGCGAATGACCACTAGGGTATATAAACGACAGATCTCAGCTGGGCACTTATCCTTGATAACTGCCATCTGAGACTCTATTTAATATTTTAAGGTAAGAATAACTTGCGGAATTTTGTAATTGAAATTGGTAAATTGTTTATGATCTTGGATTGTTCTAATATTGGCTTATTTGTTTCAGAATGCTAATTGTTAACAAATAATAAGATTTATAATGTGTGTGATTGTATATATATAATTTATCAAATATGTTTGAATAAAATATCCTTGATAACTGCCATCTGAGATTCTATTCAATATTTTAAGGTACATCGCCCGCCCAAGGGCAGGGGCAAGCTTATCCCATTGGAATTGGAATGGGTGCAATAGCAATGGCTAGGTGGATTACGCAATAATTCATTTGGTTAGATTGCACCTATTCTAATCCCATTGGGTTAAGCTGTACCCAACCCCCAGACCCACCAGAATTATTGTAATAAATTGGTGGAGATGATCCTTCAATGGACCCAGTCCTCTCGTCGCCAGTGAGTTCAGACTTTGTACAACCAGATCCTGAAGACTCAAAGAGTGACCAAAGTGCCACCGAAATTAACTCGATTACCGGTAACGGCCATGCTTTACGGAGGATCATTCAAGTACACGCGATCTTAGAAGATAGCTGTTGTGTATATATTCTCTATGTGTATGTAAGTGCGTTAATTTAGTAAACAGAAAATTTTCACCGATCGGATTTTAAAAATATGCTGCTTGAGGATTGAAATAATTGTGAATGTTTTTATTGTTTACATTATTATAATTGACGGATTTACATCAAACGCTCTGAATAGAAATGTGATATTGGAAAAATACAAAGACCACGGCAATACTGGAGTTAGTAGTCCTCTTGGACACATGTCCCGTGGATCCAAATGACAACTGGCGGAGGGCGTTTCGATTTTGAGGATGGAAGGACATATTGCTGGGGTTGGGAAATTGGAAAAAGCTCCTAAAGAATATATAGATGATATGATTCAAAAAGTTAAAATAATTCATGAACTTGCACAGAAAAATATTAAAAAGGTTCAGGAAAACCATTTTACATAGTCAAAGTCAACCCTAATCATTCTTATAGACTTCGTCACATTCATAATCACACTCCCCTCAAATCATCAATTCATGCCAATCGTATCAAATTATATAAGGATCCAAGGAATCATAGACCTCCTGTTATTGATCGTCCACCAGCACGTGGTAATGATCATCGCCAATTAACAGGACCGCGAAATGCGAATCAAAATACACAAACTCGTGATAGACGCGGTGTAACAGACAACACAACAGATAACGATAATTGGTACGAAGTTAATAGATTACTAAAATCTAGATGGAGAAATAAACAAAGAAAAATAAAGGGAATTAGGGAGAATCTAGCAATAGCTGGGATGGAATTTGTGCCCTTCATGTCATACTAAAATAATTTTTTTTTAAATTATTTTTTTTTTAACCCCGGAAACAAAATTTTATTTTAAGGTATGAAGGCTGGGTACATACTTTTCTTCCTAGTTGTTCTTCTATTGGTTCAACAATCCTTCCAAGATCAACAAAGGCTAAATTATGGAATAATTTTTCAAGCACACACTTGTTGATTTTGCGTCGGATGTATGGACGCATACATTCGAAATTCCTTTATATATAAATGTTACCATTGATGAAATGGTCAGATGTAAATTAACCAATCATCGATATTGTCTGGTTTTACATCAGTTATCAGATGGCATTGGTATTATTCGAGAGAAATTAAAAACACAATTTGATGATACTAGAAACTTAGTTTATGAAATGGTTCCTGAATTGAGAACACCTTTACGGTCTAGATCCAAAAAGGGCATTATTACCTTTTGTGGGTGACCTTTCTCGAAGTATTTTTGGAGATAGCATCGAATTTCTAGTACATAGTTTTATTGATATAATCAAAATGGGCATTGATTTTTTTTTTCAACATCTCCTTTTCAATCAATTATACTTTATATGTATATGATGCCATTCCTCTATTCATACTTTCTCTACTTGAATATAGTTAGCATTTTGCAAATATAGATGTGATGATGGTGGAACTGTTAACGATGCTATATTAATATACATCATATTACACCTTTATCAATTAAAATGGGTGTACTAACTATTTATAATTAAATGCATGTTTTCTTTAGATATATATCAATGTATTTGTATACTATATGCAATGCGTGTATTACTAGTGTGTGTGTGATTATTTTATTCATACTATATTAATTTTTTTTATTAATGTAGATTAATTTTTCTTTTCCCCTTCTAATTGTATATATATAAAGGTACATTAAGGAAATGAAGAAAACAAATAGAAGAATTTATTATAACATCAAGAATATTTGATTTCCTTAACGTATTCTTTAACAAAATCTCGCTTGTTAATCTTGAGGACAAGATTGATTTTAAAAAAAAGAAAGAAGAATTTATTATAACAAATATTTTAATACACAGATAATAAATATAAAAAATTAATTAATAAAGAAGAAAATGAATAAATAAATTTTATAAATATGTTGTTTGCGATTATATCGGGAATTTTCCTACTTTGTTATAAAGTACATGCAAGGTCAACAAGGAAGCGAATACAAACTTGATATTTTGGCAAAAGTACAAAGATATGGACAATACATTATACCAAGGTCAGAACGTGGCACACGGATCTTTCCAGTATGTGGGGTGTCAGCAAGGTCAGCTAACCCTAATTGGAAAGGTATGTGAGGCGCGAATGACCACTAGGGTATATAAACGACAGATCTCAGCTGGGCACTTATCCTTGATAACTGCCATCTGAGACTCTATTTAATATTTTAAGGTAAGAATAACTTGCGGAATTTTGTAATTGAAATTGGTAAATTGTTTATGATCTTGGATTGTTCTAATATTGGCTTATTTGTTTCAGAATGCTAATTGTTAACAAATAATAAGATTTATAATGTGTGTGATTGTATATATATAATTTATCAAATATGTTTGAATAAAATATCCTTGATAACTGCCATCTGAGATTCTATTCAATATTTTAAGGTACATCGCCCGCCCAAGGGCAGGGGCAAGCTTATCCCATTGGAATTGGAATGGGTGCAATAGCAATGGCTAGGTGGATTACGCAATAATTCATTTGGTTAGATTGCACCTGTTCTAATCCCATTGAGTTAAGGCTCTGCTACTTGACGAAGCTAGTCCACATATAGACAGGCCTTAACAACCGCCGCCCCGAACCATCGTAATAAATTGGGGAGAATCATTTTTGTAATACTTTTAACATCTGGGACACAAAAGAAGGACGCATCTACACACAAAGTTTGGTTTAATGGACCGTTACGATTAAATTGGTATTGCGAATGGTCGAAAGATGCGAGTCTGAATAATCTTAATTAAGAAGGTGGTAGAGTTATCATCTTTAACTCTTTTATCATGTCGATTTATTTTCATACTTGCAGGTTTGTATAGAGATACAGGGTATGGTCTCGTGGGGGGTTAGGGTGGGGGTTAAATATTGTTGAACTCCGCACAATATGTCTCAACATTGGTCTGTACTGTTCGCAGACCACGGAAGTGTTACATATATCACAGCCGAAGATTGATAGATTGTTCGAGAATTTTCCATTCATATTGAGACGTCACCAGCTGTAGTGAAGTACCACAAATTTAGCCCTATGCTTGGCGCTCAGGCCCGTAGCAGTGAGAGTTCTTTAACGTGCAAACACCTGCCGTGACACGGGACCTCCGTTTTTAAGGTCATATCCGAAAGACCCGTGATTCTCACTTCTAAATGCCGATTTGACGAAGAAGCAATCACTACTCATGTTTACGTCTTAGGTTTGATGCGGCCATGGCACGAATGGGGTTGGAACTCACGACCTTCTGGTTACGAAGCGGATGCTTTCACCACTTACCTACCGCGACCGGTCACAGCAGAAGAACAGGCAATGCTCGTGGAGTAGAATTCACTCATTTCTAGTATTCATTGCCTTTCAAACACCAAACCTTCAAACACCAAATGGGGGCCTCCTTGGCCGAGTAGTTAGAGCATCGTGCTCAAAATCACAAGGCCTCTCACCTCTAGTCGGCGCGGGTTCAATTCTCGCTCGCGCACATATGTGTGAGAAAGTTTGCCAGTTTACTTTCGGAAGGTCGGTGGTCTATTTCCGGGTATATTGTATTTGAGTTTAAGATTTCTTTAATTATTTACAACGCTTTTGTAAAAGGAACTAATGCACACATCAATTCTTTTAAAGAGAGCAACAGTTCAATTAAAGAGATCATTAATTCAATTGTTGAATTGTAGATACTGCTAATTATATAGTTGCTCTTTCTGAAAGAATTGCCTCGTGGGGATCCGGGTTGTTAGAATAGATCCTCAGTACCCCTTGTTTGTCATAAGAGGCGATTAAATGGGGCGGTCCTTCGGACGAGACAGCGAAAACCCGAGGCCCCGTGTCACAGCAGGTGTGACACGTTAAAGATCCCTCCCTGCTTGAAGGTCATAAGCGCAGGGCATAGGCCTAAATTTTGCAGCCCTTCACCGGCAATGGTGATGTCTCCATATGAGTGAAACATTCTCAAGAGGGACGTTAAACAATATATAATCAATCAATCAATCTATATCGATTGTTTTGTTGGCATCGATTATTTCGTTTGTCTATATTGATTGTTTTATTTGGTTGTGTCGATGGTGTTATTTGTCTGCATCAAATGGTTTGTTTGTGTGTATTGTTTTGTTTGATTCTATCGATTGTTTTGTTTGTCTGTATGTATTGTTTTGTTTGACTGTATCGATTGTTTTGTTTGTCTATATCGATTGTTTTGTTTGACTGTATCGATTGTTTTGTTTGACTGTATCGATTGTTTTGTTTGACTGTATCGATTGTTTTGTTTGTCTATATCGATTGTTTTGTTTGACTGTATCGATTGTTTTGTTTGACTGTATCGATTGTTTTGTTTGACTGTATCGATTGTTTTGTTTGACTGTATCGATTGTTTTGTTTGTCTATATCGATTGTTTTGTTTGACTGTATCGATTGTTTTGTTTGTCCGTAACGATTATTTTGGTGGTCTATATTCATTGTTTTGTTTGACTGTATTGATTGTTTTGTTTGCCTTTATCGATTGTTCTGTTTGACTGTATCGATTGTTTCGTTTGTCTATTCGTAACTCAGTGGATAAGGTAATCAATTACTGAACTGCAATTCCCGAGTTCAAATCCGTCAGTGTTTTTGTGTTATTTATTGAAATAAACTTTTGTAAATCATATTATATAAAGTCTTTCAAGATGGAGTGAGTCAACTTAATCATACCAGTGGACTTGCACCCCATTAATATTCCCATATCTTTATATCGGTGCTCGTTCATTCCCGACGTACTATAACACTGCCACTGTCACTTCGCTTGAACGAGCATGCCAATTTTACTCACTGATTGACCATTTGCTTATAATATGACCACGCTATGTCATTCTTTCAATGTGATTGGTCACCGAGAACAGTAGGAAAACCTATTTTTGTGGAAATCTGTGAGGTGTCTCGCCCAGAAGTTGGCACGCTCAATCAGGTGACAAGCTTTTCTTGGAATTCAGCAGTACTTCAATTTTCTCCATTTGCTTTCCACAACTTTATTATCATAATGGACCACATTAACATAGTTTCCCAATTAAAATAGGGTAGCGGGCGGCTATACTTCTGATATCAAATATTTTATATTTGAAGAAAATTATTTCTTGATTTTCTAATATCAGAAAAATAGAATTCACTTTATGATATCAATCATAATTTTCTGATATCAGAAAATAATTTTTTTATACCGGAAATTGGCTGCGTTCTCGTGGACTTCTCCATACATTAAAGCAATATAAGCTGCCAAAATTGCAATTTTTTATAGTGGCATTAAAAGAGGTTAAATGAACGTTGATTTGACTGAAAAAAAGAACTGCATCGAATTTCCTCTCTTATGCATCGTTTACACACCTTTACGTGATGAAAAATATATTCCTCGACATTCCGTTTGACTCTAACAATGGCAGCTGATTAATCGTCGGCGACAATCCCGAAGATAGCCGATGTTGACACGAATGATTCTGATGCTGATCGGGGTGGATCGAGTTGTATCCGGGTCATTAAAATATGGACGGCGAGGTGAGATAAAATTCTAGTTACCATCATTATTTTGGCATTGTTAACGATGTTGTATGTTTTTATATCTTTTTCGTCCCGAATTAGTCAAAGTTGGCTTTCTCCCTCGCTTCGAACCTTTCGTGTCGGACATCTTTCGTGCTTACCGGAAATATTGCGCTTGCGCATTTGATTTTACCGAATGAGTTCAACTTTAGGTCATTGCATACGGAAATAATGTCGGAAAAATTAAGGTACGGGAAGACTTAATTTCAACTGTCGAACAATTTTTACATTTAATGCAAAAAATACAACATGTCAAAAGTTTAATCGATAAAATCAGGTATTAGAAGGTAGATGTTACAACATTTCGATTAAATTTTAGGGACCCCAAAATAACAATTTTGACAGCTTCAGGGGCGTCGGCAAAGGGGCGGCAATAATTTTGCAAAAAAAATAAAAATAATAATAATGCAAACATTATTTGTTTTAAATAAACAAAAAAAGAAAAAGTAAAGAGAAAGCAACGGCAAAATTGACTCTTCATTGGAGCGGCGAGTATAACGGCGACCTGTGGTCATTGGGGCGGCAAGGCAAGCCATCGATTACAGGTGAAGTGGGTAATAATAATAATAATAATAATATATGCATTTATATAGCGCCCTATATAAAAATAAATTTACCCTAAGGCGCTGAACATGATAAAAATTATATCACATGACCACATTAACAAAAAGCCTGTGATACAGTAAACATGGTAAGGATTAAAACGCTTCAATTCAAATTACACAATTATACAGACACTAGAATACAAATGAAAGTAATATTAATAACAAAAGATTCAGAAGGACACCAAGATGACTGAAGGTTAAAAATACATGAAATAAAATTGATATACGTCTAGGTAAAATGATTAAACACTGTATGCTAATTTAAAAAGATACGGGTACCTGGACCCGACGTGTGTACACAGTAATCAAACATAGGGTATTAAGTATGCTGCATTAATTGATCAATCGATGTTTGGACGTAACATTGTACACTACCGCAAGTCGTTAAGTCATTAAACAATTATCAATGTTATAACTGTTACCGTAATTGAGCATATTATTTTATATGTTGTTTTACTGATACTAAGGAATACTTTGCAAAAAAAATTATTTCTTTTGCAATTAGTTGCATGCGAAATCGTAAATTGACTGGACTATATGAGCTGAATGAGCATGTGAACTAAAGGAAAATGCCGAAGATGAATCAAAATTACTGTCTAAACAACTTTTTGAGATTTTTGTTTATATCCCCCCCCCCCCCCACATATATCCCTGCATTTTCATTTCAAAATGGACGGATTAACATGTATTAATCAACCAACTAATTTCAAATTTCCAAAGCGGTCTTTCGGCAAAAAGAATCCAGAACTACGTTCGTTCAACTCTTCCTGGTTCAAACCATATCCATGGTTACATTATGACGAGGTAAGTGTATGAGATTATTTTATATATATATTAATTTATTGCATTATATTCTACGGGTTAATTCAATGAACTAATCATAAGTTCATTTACAGTATTTACACTAATGTTGATAATACTGTTTATTTATACATGTATTTAACATATTTTCAGGCAAAAGATTTGGCTTTCTGTTTCACTTGCATGGGCGCCGCAAAAGAAGGCAAAAATTCGAATTCCAAGGCAGAGAGCAGTTTTATACCTACAGGCTTCAGTAACTGGAAGGATGCCACGTCAAAATTCAGGAAACATCAAGATTCCGACTGCCACAAAGAGTCTGTGGAAAGAAAAGTGAATCTTCCCAGAGAAACGAAAGACATTGGTGAAGTACTCTCCGCCGCCCATTCAGAGGAGAAAACACGCAACAGACAGCAGCTGTTAACAATTCTACGAAACATCAGATTTCTTGCTAGACAGGGATTACCTTTCCGTGGTTATGACAACAAACAAAGCAACTTTATTCAGCTTCTGAAGCTCCATGGTGAATCGGATCCGTCAATCCTCAAGTGGTTAGAAAAGAAGCAAGACAAATTTACATCAGCAGACATCCAGAATGAAATGCTATTTTTGGGGCTTATTTTTGGACGTTTCTGAATTGTTCAATGACTCAGTGCACATATATGTTTTTTGATAGAAATGAGTTTAATGTGTTTGACTTGCACACAACTTTGATATCACTTATGTTATTAAATATTTAAGTTGAAGTAAAATATATAATTGCATTTTTTCAATAGATGGATATATATATATATATATATATATATATATATATATATATATATATATATATAAAAGGAAAATATGGGGGTGTTGGTGACTATATGTACATATTAGCTAAAATACGTCACCCCCCCCTTTTTTTTTTTAAAAATCCAGTTCGCCGCCCCAATATCAAAAACTTGCCGACGCGCCTGAGCTTATATTGCTTTAATGGACTGTATCAGAAAATGATTTTATTCTTAAATTTTTCGGTGCATTAAAATATATATAAGAAGTATAAAGGTAAAAAAAAAAAAATGATGATGTCAGTATATTTTGACAAATGAGCCTTTCAGACATCGTAAGGATGACCCGTCAAGCGAAGAGGAATTATTTTCCAGTCCCGCTTTGTGTTTCTGCTCCACGTAAAGACAAACATGGTGCTGAATGTTCCCGGTTTGATCGCAGTCATCATCTTCTATATCGTCATCTTAGTCATCGGACTATGGGCAGCCCGCCGGACCAAAGGGGAAACTAACAGCGAAAATGTCATGCTGGCCGGACGGGACATTGGGACTTTCGTGGGAGTCTTCACCATGACAGGTAAAACTTCAACATTTTATTTTTCATTTGTTTTCTTGATCATCTATGTATAATGGAAAGTAATGATAGAAATCTTGTGTCTATTGTATATAGTACACTGTATTGCACAAGTATTCAGAGAGAGAGAGAGAGAGAGAGAGAGAGAGAGAGAGAGAGTACATAAGGATATTATTACTCAGTATGAAAGTCTCAAAACAAATGAAAGGTATATTTCTTTTTTTTTTATCTCCATATACAAGTACATGCATGATTAATCACACAATCAAAGAAAACATTGGAGATGTGCAGGCGCTTCTAGGTGAGTCTCTTGGCAATGTAGATAAACTTATGATTGACATGAAAGAATCTCCATAATTGTATTTTGAACTCTCTCTCTCTCTCTCTCTCTCTCTCTCTCTCTCTCTCGTTTTGGTTTTGTTTAATTTTTGCTCTTAAAATGATAATAAATTTTGTGCAAAAAAATTGTCTTACTATAAAAAAATTCAGTTGCAAACTTTTATTGCAACTCACCATATTAATATTAATGTTATATCGTTATAAAAGCGTGCGAAAATTATGGAGACAGAGAGGAGCAAGTGCGATCTATGGATGAATTTGATGTGAACACAACGAGAACTAGCATTTTTGTCTAAAACAACAACCAGCGGGAACTATTCAATGATACAACCTCTGGTGTGTTCACCCCATGGGGATTCGGGTTGTTAGAATAAATTCTCAGCACCCCTAGCTTGTCGTAAGAGGCGACTAAATGGGGCGGTCCTTCGGGTGAGACCGCAAAAACCGAGGTCCCGTGTCACAGCAGGTGTGGCACGTAAAAGATCCCTCCCTGCTCAAAGGCTATAAGTGCCGAGCATAGGCCTAAATTTGCAGCCCTTCACGGGCAATGGTGACGTCTCCATATGAGTGAAAGATTCTTGAGCGGGACGTTAAACAATATTTAATCAATCAATCTAGTGTGTTCAGGGGTCCGTGTTTGCCCAACTCTTATTTTTGAATTCCTTATAGGAGTTAAGAGAACGATCGCAGTTCGTAAGCTTCACCTTTTTATTAAAACAATACAATGCACAAGGCTTGTTTTGCTTTGAAATTATATATATATATATATATATATATATATATATATATATATATATATATATATAAAATTCTGACAAACACTGTTAACCTGTGCAATTTGTTTCACAAACATCAGGTGTGAGTTCAAATTCACATCTACCCCCCCCCCCCCCCCCAACCCCCCCAGTGATAGGATTTACTAATTATCAAAGCAATTCAAATCTTGCAGTCAGATTTTCATCAAACTTTCGATTCTAGAAAAAAAAAAGTAAAAATTTTAATTACATGACATTTTTGTGCTCTTAGGGAATTTGTGTTTTAAAAAATCGCAGCGCCAATATGCAATATAGAATGAAGTTCACGTTTAAGTGGGTTTCTCATGTGTGTAAATATATGGCGTTTTTGTTAAGATCTAAGTTCACTATCAAAGTATGCTATTGGGTCATAACATAAGGTGATTCAGAATACACTTATTAAAAGGTGTCTCCCCATTTAGAAAACATTCTGAAATTCTCTGAGTGACTGGATTTAGTGGGAAAGGTGCACTAGGAGGGGAAAATAAGCCAGAGAGACTGGCACTGTCCTAACGGACCAATGATACCCCAGCGGGTACCTTGGATGGTGGAAAATAATGAATTTATGCTCACTGAAGAAATGGCTATCAGGATATACTCTGGACAATGAAAACATAACACTTTCTTTCAAAATAGGAAAACAAAATTATCCATAACGTTCTTGAGTGAGAAAAATCTCTTTAAAATAACAGATGTACAACTTAATTAAGTTTTAAGCAAGTTTGTTCATCGGTGTGAAAAATATACTCTGGGAAAATCATGTCTGGGGGTGACCAGATGGACAAGGTCTACTACGTTTGCGAGGGTGGTGGTGGTGGTGGTATGATTAATTCTATAGAGCTAAAACCGGAAATAAAGCTAATTAATGAAAGCAATAGCGGTATATATATATATACACGATTGATTGATTGTTTGCTGTTTTCCGCCACACTCAACAATTTTTCAGTTATCTGGTGGCGTCTAGTTTTTTTTATTGGTGAAAGAGAGAACGCAGATACAATGGAGAATAGGCCTCCGACCTTCAACCCTTGGCAAACTTTCTCACATATATCGGCGCGAGCGAATCCGCGCCAACTTGAGGCGAGGAGCCTTGTAATTTTGAGCCCGATGCTCTAACCGTTCGGTCACGGAGGCCAAATATGCAAGACAAAATAAAAAAAACCCACTTTTTTCACTGTGTTATCGAATAAAATGCCATTATATTATGAATTAAATATCTAAATATTTTTATAACAAAATTGTGTCCATGCCCCTTTAAGATATAAATGTCTAGGAGGTTTTATTTTTGTAAAATAGACGTTCAGGGAATGTTTGGATTATGAAAAGGAAATAAATTTCATTTTGGAAAATACTTTAGTTTATGAACTGCCACGCTTCACGCCAGAATACTTCATGAAGAGTGTTAGGAATTTATTTCTCATATCAACGTTCCATTATCAATTCTGTCTGAATTACCAGTAGGGCACACTGATTCTGACTACGGATTACTCCTTTTACCTGATCAAGATACAGGGCTCACGGCGGGCGTGACCGGTCGACAGGGAATGCTTACTCTTCCTAGTCACCTGATCTCAACCCTGGTATATCCAACAATGAACCCATAGCGGTAATTTGTCTAACTGGCGAAATTTATGGCATCCCAAACGTTGCAATATTTGATCTTTTAAATCTTTCATTTTTGGTGAAGCAGTATCTTAGCTTTGATACGGCAGTGGCACGAGAGGGGCTCGAAATCATGACCTCTCGGTCACGATATATAAACAAGGCATGCGATGACAGGAATTTATCAAAAATCTTATTCGGGATACGCACAGACCTTAAAATGTGCTTGAATGTTAGGTATTTGTAAAAAAAAAAAATGCTTAAATTTGAAATGAATGGAAAAGGTCCTTGAAAAGTTCTTATATATATATATATATATATATATATATATATATATATATATATAGAAGACTTGCCGTTATATCTCAAAGACACAACGGATTATATCAATAAGACTCCCTCTTCTGACCTCCCCAACCAGACATGGTCGTCACTTCCTGTACACCAAACATTCCACACCAGAAGGGTACTGAAGCCTGTAGAGAAGAGTGAGATATGAGGTCCATTCCGAGACCCTCTACTGAATCGCTGATCAAGCTCCTGGAACATGTTCTCAAGCTCAATAACACCATGATCAACGGCGAACATTACCTACAAATAAGAGGCACGGCCATGGGAACCAAAGTGACTCCTTCTTACGCCAACATTTGCATGAGAAGATTAGGACGTAACCTTCTAATGCGTGCACCAATAAAGCCTCTCAATTGGTGACGATTCATTGATGACATCGAGACGAAATGTGTGGAAAGTCATGGAGACCTAGACAACTTCGTTGAACTAGCCAATGCATTTCATGCCTCCATTAAGTTCACAGTTGTCACAGTTTACAGCTCACAGAGGTCCCGTCTTACAGGTCCCTGCTAAAAGGCCGTAAGCACAGAGTACAGGCCTTCACAGGCCATGGTGACGTCTCCATATAATTGAAAATTTCTCAAAGAACCCGTGACGAATATTTATATTTCATTCTTATAGGACGCAAATGAGAAGACATTACAGAAATTATTATTGACCGTGACATTCGCTGACCGAACAGAGAGAAAAATTTAATAATCATATAAAGGTACAACATTGACTGTGTATCTGCATGTGTTGACCTTAATGTGAGCTACTGTTGTACAACCCTAGTTGTACCCTAGCTAGGTCTTACAGAAAATGTTTTCGAGCTGCAAATCAATTAACGAAACCGTAACATTTTCGTTTTATGAATCAGTGCCTAAACTGGTAATTTATTATGAGTACAATGGCGGTCAAAGATAGGAGTCATCGTTTGTTTACCACATAAATCAGTTCTACGGAGAGAGAGAGAGAGAGAGAGAGAGAGAGAGAGAGAGAGAGAGAGAGAGAGAGAATAAATACGCATTTAAAGTTATTCATTAAGGGAACTTATAGGGAGTCATGGTACATGTACTTACATGGATGTTAGTGCAATAGGCGGATCTAGAGTTACTAGTATTTTACAGCTCGTTGCGTAAGAATGTATTTTTGACCAATCTGAAGAGGTGACCAGACCACTATACGTGTTTTGTTACATGGTCGAGTCAACATTCCTCTCATCCTAATATACATTGTTACCCGGTAAATTCAAAGTTTTTCAACTCTGGTAAGTGAGAAACAATATACCAGTACCTGTTCGACTGTTCCTTTATCTCAGATACAGTTTCCGGTAACGAACCTTTTTAATGCATTGATTGTTTTTCATTTCACTGATGTCGTTGAAAAGTGAAAAAAAAAAAATTAAAAGGTATTAGCACTTGAACAAAGAAAGAGCCCTACATTGGAGATATTAAGATTGTTGATTTATTTTAAATTATATGTACATCGTTTCAGCTACCTGGGTAGGCGGAGGGTTCATCAATGGTACAGCGGAAGCTGTCTACAGTTACGGTCTGGTGAATTGTCAGGCTGCACTGGGTTACGCTCTCAGTCTGGTCATGGGTAAGTATAATTATTTGCGTATTGCAGTGTGAATTGCTGTCACGAATATCAACATTTCCCAAAACTTTTACCAGTACGATGATTTACCTATCTTAGAAGTACTTGCTGAATATTACACAACTCACGTATCTGAAGCTTATGTAAAACAAGACTATCAGTAAAACTGATGGATGCTCCCCGAAGTGCATCTAACCAATGAACTACTTCATATTACGAATGACACGCGCAATGATTAATAACTGTTGAAATATTGTTGAAGTGAAGGGTTTTCTTTTCATATATAAGGTATATGTTGAGTGATATTGACCTTTACAAAATGATCTTAAGTATCATTTGTCTGAAAGCCATTTGCCTGTTACCTGTTTGTGTGATATATGATCAATATACCTATTCAAACACTGTTGAAATAAAGAACGTTTTACTTACATAAGGTATATGTTCTGAGTGACCTTGACCTTTCCAGAATGACCTAGGTCCAAAATCCTCTGTCCCAAGAAATATTTGTGATCGATTATGATCAATTTCTGATGAAAGGTTAGGAGATGGAGACTTTTATATCAAAAACTGTTGAAATTAGGAACTTTATTATTTGTTCTGAGGACCGTGACCTTTCCAAAATGACCTTAAAAGACCTTGATCCAAAGTTTTGGTCTCAAAGAACATTTGTGATCAATTATATCAATTTCTGTTGAAAGGTTTGGGGCTCTAGCGCGGATCTAGATGCGGGGGAGGGGGGTGGGGGGCCTGGACCCCCTCGGAATTTCCAAGTGAAAGAAAATCTAGTCATCTTTCACAATAGCAACGAGTTTAATATTGCTTCATCAACTCTCTCAATTGACTTATTCGCTCACTGGGGACGATTTCAAAATTCGAGGTCATAATATGATATGAAAATTACCGTACCGCCATTTTGGGTGCAGTTTCTGCATAGTCTACTATCTGTAAAAACGTGGAAATTCCGAAGGCTTCACCCAGTAACCATGTTCCAGATCTCCGGCCTTTTGGATCAACCCCCCCCCCCCCCCCCCCGATGAAAAAACTGGATCCATGCTTGGGACTTATTAGCTCGGAGAAATGGACGGACAGTCATGACGGTGACTATATACTCCCCTGAAATTTTTCGGGGAGCATGAAAATGATATAATATTAGTACATACTAGTATGCAGTAGTAGACACGAGACAGGGAGGTCCTTGACATGCAGTGCCCTAGCTCTCGTATGAATTTAGTCACAAATGTTAACAGTTATAAGCGAGTGCAAATGTAAAATTTAGAAACCGAGAATCATTTTGTACTTATATTTATTTTATTTTCTATTAAGAAAATTGTCCCTTACCACTTCAGTAATCCTTGATGTAATATGCTATTGAAACTTGTTGATCCCTTTATTGCAAGTTATAAATAAGTTTTCATTTTTCTTATGGGTCATGGCGTTAACAAGTGAAATTTCTCATTTAGGTGGAGTATTTTTCGCCCGTAGGATGCGTGAACAAGGTTATGTGACCATTTTGGACCCGTTCACACCCGCTTCTATGGGAAGAGAATGGGAGGTATTCTTTACATACCAGCATTAATGGGGGAGGTGTTCTGGTCTGGGGCCATACTGGCCGCTCTAGGTACGTCATCGTGAAACCCTAATTATATGCAATTCGACACAGAATATCATATATCGCGGTTCATCAGGTGCTAGAAATAAACTTATAACACTTCTTTTTAAACTTGCATTTCATCTGTAATTCGATATTTATGTAAACAGTTTAAAAATCCTTGTGTAGTTTTGACTACAGTTATATCATTTTATGTCCCTTTTTATGTATTTACTGTTTGTCGTTTTGGTTTGTTTTACATGTAAAGCGCTTCAGGGTAACATACAATAACAATATGTCACCTTCCATTTGGGAAATTATCAGAATCAGAAATACAAAATAAACAAACACTCACCAAACAAACAAAAACAAGATGTGTTTGTGAAACACAGATGCCGTCGTATGGCAGGAAAGTTAGAAACGATCACGAGGTTAGAATCCTTAGTACCCAAGGAAAGGTCTTGTCAAAAGCAATACACATGTGAAATATGAAACCCCCTATCACCAATTATTTAAAAGTTATGGCCAAAGTTAATGTTTTTCAAAAGAATGTCAAACCCTAGGGTCAAGGTCACAAGGTCAAGAATCGTACCATACAAAATAAAAAGTCTTATCACAAGGAATATACATGTGAAATAAAAGCATTATCAGCATCCATTCAAAAGATATGGTCAGGATTTAAGTTTTTACAGACAGACCAATAATATATGCCCCCGAATCTCCTATAACGTAGGCATAAAAACCACTGGCAGTATAGTAAATAGTTGAAGTATGAGACACTCACTGATATAATGGTATTTTGAAAAATATATTAGGAAGCTACATAACTGTACAACACATACGTTTATCTCAGGTCTATTTTTCACAATCTATATTTATAACATTTTGACAAGCGGAGCTATAGTCTATTCTTTTTATTTATATTATAAGATCTTGACAAGCGGAGCTATAATCTATTCTTTTTATCTATATTCATAAGATCTTGACAAGTGGAGCTATAATCTATTTTTTTTTATCTGTATTTATAAGATCTTGACAAGCGGAGCTATAATCTATTCTTTTTACTGTTTTGTGGTTTTCGTTGTCATCACTCCCAAAATACACGAAATGACAAAATTCCAGTTATTTAGACCAATAGTTCAGCACGCATTAAAGTTTTAGCATTTTGTAGATGGTTACAGTAATCCTTGTGAGCATTTCGTCGTTAAGCAGTGGTTATCATCTGATGCGGCTTTTGACTATACTGTTTTCAGGGAGTACACTGAGGGTGATCGTTAAGCAGTGGTTATCATCTGATGCGGCTTTTGACTATACTGTTTTCAGGGAGTACACTGAGGGTGATCGTTAAGCAGTGGTTATCATCTGATGCGGCTTTTGACTATACTGTTTTCAGGGAGTACACTGAGAGTGATCGTTAAGCAGTGGTTATCATCTGATGCGGCTTTTGACTATACTGTTTTCAGGGAGTACACTGAGGGTGATCGTTAAGCAGTGGTTATCATCTGATGCGGCTTTTGACTATACTGTTTTCAGGGAGTACACTGAGGGTGATCGTTGGTCTCTCTCATGAAGTAGCCATTATCGTATCTGCTTCTATCGCTGTGTTCTATACTCTGTTTGGGGGACTCTACTCCGTGGCTTACACTGATGTCGTCCAACTCATCTGTATTTTTGTCGGTTTGGTGAGTATGTCTATGTAAAATATTTACAATGAATAAATCTACTAACTGGTTATCTCCCCCCCCCCCCCCCCCCCAAATTATTTTGTTATTCTGATTTATGCGTTGTCCAGTATGAAAGCAGAAAGAAATTTCGTGTCACATTTTTTTAATATTCTATTTTAATGATTACTATTATAAAGATCTTTGCTTATTCAGGAAGATTTTGTGTTTTTCAGTGGTTATGTATTCCATTCGCAATGACCAATGAATTCGTAGAAAACATATCTGTCAATTCTTCTACGGAGTGGATCAAAGAGGTGGATCCAACATTTGTAGGAGTGTATATTGACTCCTATCTCCTCCTTATATTTGGAGGAGTGCCTTGGCAAGCATATTTCCAAAGAGTGCTGTCTTCACGAACGGTTGGGGTTGCTCAGAGCCTATCGATTGCAGGTGGTCTGGGCTGTATCATTATGTCAGTACCGTCAGTTCTCATAGGCGCCATAGCTGTCAATGCAGGTAAAACCCAGTTCATCTATTTTTATATAGGTTTTGACCTGTCCGTCTGTCTATCTATCTGTTTGTGCCAAAAACTTTAACCTTGCTCATAGCTTTTACAGCATACAAGATAGAACTTTCATATTTGGTATTTATATTTCTTGTGGCAAGACCTTTCCATCGACACCAAAAGTTTTGACACAGTTACCTTAATAATGACCTTTGACCTACTTTTAGAATTTTTTTTTTTATAAGCCGTATCTTTTAAATGGTAAGAGGTACAGCTCTTATCTTCAGCATGTGCATTTATTGTGAGACGAACTTTCCAACGACACCACGTTTGTTGACCTTGTGACCTTGATCTTTGACCTACTTTTGGAATAAAAAACTTTAACCTTGCTCAAATCTTTACACTATAAGAGGTAGACTTTTCATATTTGATCTGCATATTCCTTGTGGTAAGACTCTTCCACTGACACAAAAATCTTTGACCTTGTGACCTTAACGTTGACCTTGGATCTACTTTTAGAAAATTTGAATATATGTAATATTTTTCAAATCTTAAGAAGTACTTCTTTTATAATTAGCATGTGCTTTACTTGGGAGAATACCTTTCTGATGATACCATTTTGTATATCTTGTGACATTGGCCTTTGACCTAGCTTTTGAAAATTAAAAAAAAACTTAACCTTGGTCATATGTTTTACACCATAAAAGGTAGATCTTTCATATTTGGTATGTGGATTCCTTGTAGCAAGACTTTACCATTGATATTTGATAATTGACCCGGTGACCTTTACAAATCTTACAGTTCCACTTTGTTGTAATCCGGGGAAATCAGTGTTTCACAAACACATTTTGTTTAATAAGTGTCATAACGATTACAAATGAAGTTAAGCAATGTGTGTTCAATTCAAATTTCTTTCACGAAATAGTTGATGATCTGTGCTTTTCATCTGAACATAGATGATTTGTGTACTCCACTTGGGCATAAATGATGTGCATTTCATTTAGACATAGATAATGTGTGGATTTCATTTAGACATATAGATGTGCAGTGCCTTTTCTGAACTACATAGAATTTCATATTCACAATGATCTCTCTTTCCAGACTGGAATCGTACGGCGTATGTAACAAGAGACAACTTAAACGTTTCTGAGATTGCTGATAGATCGTCTGATATTCTACCCTTAGTTCTGCAATACCTGACTCCAGAATGGGTATCTTTCTTTGGATTAGGCGCGGTGTCTGCTGCAGTAATGTCATCTGCTGATTCCTCCATTTTATCCGCCAGCTGCATGTTTGCTAGAAATATCTACAAAATGGTCATCCGACAGAAGGTAGAGTACCTGTTTCTAGAAGCATTTTAAATTACCTTCACCCTTAGTTTTAAATACCGTTGCAACTAGTAACGGAACCTTGCATACATAGTACCTGTTGTGAGAGATGATATATGCATACATGCCCTGTATTGTTCTTATCATATGGGCGCTAAGAAAGACTGCTTATTTATAGATAAAAGTGTAGTCCTGTTATCTCCTTCGAAAAATAGTTGCAAGAAATATTGCCATTACTGTACTTAAACGGTTTATCAAGTTTCTTTAAATTTTCATCTAGGCTTCCGAGAAGGAAATCATCTGGGTGATGCGGGTCGCCATTGTTGGTGCTGGTGTCTTGGCAACCGTCATGGCGATCACTGTTAAGTCCATATACACTTTGTGGTACCTATGTTCTGACCTCGTATATGTGGTATTATTCCCACAACTTCTGTGTGTTATTTACTTAAGAGTTTCCAATACATACGGGTCACTTGTGGGATACATCATTGGCATGTTTTTCCGGATCGCTGGAGGAGAACCCTCTTTGGGCATTGGCGTTCTCATCAGATTTCCCTACTATTCTGTGAAAAACGGACAGTTATTTCCTTTCAAAACATTCTGCATGCTGATGTCTTTTACTTCTATTGTCTTTATTTCCTATCTGACCGATTTCTTGTTCAAAAAGAACATCCTTCATCCTCGTTTTGATATATTCAAATGTGTAGTAAACAAAAGGCCCTCTGACGTGGAGCTGACCAAGTACAGTGTAAAATCTGAGGGGACCTTTGCCAATCCTTCGTTTGTTAACTCCAAGGAAGAAATACGCGAAAGGCGATAAATCGAGTTCGTAATGCAAAAAATATATAATTTTTAATGCCATGTCTTTGAAAACAAATGAATCTCTAGGATAGGATGGAATGATATCAAACTTTTATTAGATCTTCATTATCTGCATAATAGATACGCCTGTTAGTGTCCTCAATATTCCTACCTTTAACACAGTTCTTCCAATTACGGTATATAAAGCTTGGTAATATATATTTTAATCTCTCTGTAAGTGTGATATACATCTTATTACCTCTGTAATTATTGCAGTATATTCAGAGGAAGATAGTATTTCTTGATCAACGAAATGCTTCACGTAGAATAGAGATGGTTACGGCTACTTTGCATATTTTTTAAACTCTGGGAACAAGTAAACCAACTGGATTATAATGTATATTAAGTTATATGACTTTAACACAGAACTTAGAATACCATGGCCAACAAGACAAGGGTATCCTATTACAATCATTGTATGTGCTCCTAGAGCGTGGGATAAATTAGACAATGTCCGACAAAAAATACTGAAGAGGGGTGAACTGCCGAGAGTTAAATGCATGTTGTAAAGAAGAGTCTGTATAAATTCTGAGACAAAAATAAACAACTTTATGGTGGCATATGTCAAATAATTGTGTCGACTTGTCAGTTAATTATGTCGATTCGTCAAATGGTTTTGTCCACTTGCCAAAGAACCGTAAAAAAAACTCATGCCCAATATGTTCAATCCACATGACATCATAATGATATGACAAGCCAATAATTATGTTGTTATGTCGACTTCTCAGATCCTGATGTTGACTTGTCAGATATCAAATCGGTAAGTAGATGCCAGCAAAGGACATCAGTATATCAGAATCAAAGAGTAAGGAGAATATATGAACGAAGAATTTTCTCTGACAAGTCGAGATAATTATCTGACAAGTCGAAATAATCATGTGACAAGTGATGACAGAAATACACCACCATAACTTTTCAAAAACAATAGAGTTTTTATTTATTTATTGAAAGTTAAAAGGCAAGAAACCAAAAATTTGAAAAACATTAAGACAGTGGTTAGAAACATTTGTAGAAAACCCTGGCTAGATAGAACATTTAAAAAAAACCCCAAAGAATCTGCAAGTTTGGAAAACAAGAAATATTGCATTCAATGTCAGTGTGGCAATCCCGGCAATCGGATGTGAAATTGAGAGGCGGGGAATACGCCATAGTAAAGGAGTCGACAATGATGACTCGTGATTAAAAGAAAATATTCTAAACGTTGTCCTATACGCAGATGAAAATGGGTGTTGTGGTAATATTGTTATGAAAATCGGTATGAGGTTTTGGTATCTAAAGTTGATTTGTTTGCTGTTCTGAAATTTTGACCTATGTCTGGCGCTCAAGGCTGTAACAGCAATGATTCTCAGTCTTGTCAGTACTTGTCGTGACACGGAACATGTTAAGTAGAACATGGAAATCTCGAGTTTCAGTAGAAAGGTCGGTGTTATAAACCGTATATCAAAGACAAATAAAAGAAAAACAGGGGATAACACAACAACACATTATTTTACCTTTGTATAATTCTCTGCATGCTCCAAATTAAAATTCACATTTATAAGAATTTATATCGCATTAAAACTTAGATTTAAGAGACAACTTCCCCTGCTGTATCTGAATTTCGCTGGATTCATAGTTACATTCCGAAACTCTTCACAATGTTCTTTCTTGATTTTTATAAAAATTAAAATCTCCTAATTCTGATCAGAATTATTACTATTTTATATTTATTTTCTTATATTTATCAAATTATCTTTTTCGTTTCGATGAATAATTTCATTTCACGAGATGGGCATCTTGGGTTCTTTTGGCTGGCGTTAATTATTTCCTCATCCAATATAATCTAAAACACAACGGTTCTCAGATTAGTATATGATTCAATGGCTTTCTTGCCTTCCGTATCAGAAGATATCAATTAACATCAATAAATTTTAATTGTGCAATGAAAATGCTCTCACCATCAGAGTAGAAAATGTTGATATAACTTAGCGCTATAGAGTGAGTGAATATAAAATACTCGCAGTACAAGATATCCATGGTTACTTACCTGCCATTGCCCAGTAAATGAACAAAAGGCACAAGAAATAATAATGTATGTTTTAGAACACTTCGTGACGTCATGGCAGTTTCCGAAACGGACTAGGTCTACATGTTCTTTGCTGACGAAAAAGGTGAGATGGTAGAGTATACTGGATCTATTTTGAAAAAAAAAAAAATCGAGTATATAGAGTTTTATAATGACAGATTATAAACACAGTCCAAGAAAACCACACATACTTGGAATAGAGATAACTTGTCTGTGTATCGCCATGTTTGTTTACACGTGTATCAATCTCGGAATGCAGATGGTTGATTGTACTGGATGACAAATATTCTTCGGTCATTTATAAATTTGTTTTGCAACATATATTGATTAATTTTTGTGATTATAAACTTGAATGATCAGTGATCGATTTTATTGTTGTATTAGCAAAACACAATAACCGGGTATTACTGTATGTATAAAGGTTTATCGCAGAATAATGGCCGTGGCATTCCTTTGATCTTTGCATTAATCATGGCCATGATAGAATGAAAAATCATACACCCACTGCCAATAGACTAGTCTGTGTGGCAAAAATTAGACTGTTAAATATCTAGACATTTACAATTTATAATCATACATAACAAAGACATTTACAATTTATAATCATGCATAACAAATTATGTTTACATGAAATAGTTAAACCTGTTTTAATATTTTTTTTTATTGTAGTATATGTTGTAGTGATTTTACTGTAGTATTTTTATTCATGTCATAATCACGTGGTGAACTGTTAGTGCTTGACAACACCGAAATTTTTGTTGTGAATTAAGGTATGCTTAGAATATAAATGCATAGTGTGCATCGAATGTGTTGTGAACTATACAAGTATACATTAAAATACAAGACAGTTATCTGTGCAATGTATATATAAGATCCTGGTACATGGGATGTGCTTTATAAAACATTTCAAATGCAATGTGATTGATAGATTGATTGTTGTTTTCCGCCACGCTCAACAATTTTTCAGTTTTCTGGCGGCGTCCAGTTTTCATTGGTAGAGGAGAGAACCCAGGTACAATGTACCCGGAAAGAGATCACCGACCTTCCGAAAGTAACCTCGCAAACTTTCTCACATATATCGGCGCGAGCGATAATCGAACCCGCGCCGACTAGAGGTGAGAGGCATTGTGATTTTGAGCCCGATGCTCTAACCACTCGGCCACGGAGGCCCCCTTCAAGTGCAATGTGTCTCTTGTATGTACGTCAAATGACCGTACAGCGCGAGGCAGCATAGCGAGAAATCTGTCTTGCCTAGATGCTCGAGCGGTTCAGAGTGCTTGTCTCGCACAGCTAGATTTGGTTCCTCAGGTCTGAGTTAAACCCCGGGTAGGGGCGAGAGTAAATCTCTCTCTCTCTCTCTCTCTCTCTCTCTCTCTCTCTCTCTCTCTCTCTGGTATATATAATTAATTTATATATGGCACAAGTTCTTATAACTTAGAATATCTCTCCTATGATACTGACACAAAATGTTGTTCAAGAAATGAAACACAATGTTATCAAAAGTCAAAAGACGATATGCTTACACAAAGCAATTATATTTAAGAAGTATAGTAGATATGACTAACTTCATGTCAATATTCCAATAACACTCACATAATGATATCTTATTTCTTATATGGATATTTCCGTTTAGATTTGTGTTGTTCTTATTAAGCTTCCATACTTTTCCATTATAGCCGCATACTACTTGGTGGCGCACCATGCATTCTGAATATTCTTAATACTTGTAACAAAATTGTACTATTTCCAAAACTACGAGTAAATTGTAAATTAGGAATTTCACTCCCCCTCTCCAAAAGAGAAATCGTGAATAGGCTTAGGTACGAGTTCAAGAGTTCAAAACATTAAAAGATTGTAGATTCCACTTCCTTTGTTTAATTATAGAGGATTTACACAGCCTTAACTACTGAATCATTTTATCTCTTTTAATACACTAACAAAACCTAGATACAAGGACATAGTATATCATTCAACATATTCAGAATTCAGAAAATACTGTTAACGTTAGACAAAGTATCAGAAGAAAAAAAAATACCCTGATACTGGATTTAAACAACACCAATAATAAGCAAGCAAACATGGTGCTGAATATTCCGGGTTTAGTGGCAGTCATCATCTTCTATATCGTCATCTTAGTCATCGGACTATGGGCAGCTCGCCGGACCAAAGGGGAAACTAACAGTGAAAATGTCATGCTGGCCGGGCGGAACATCGGAACATTTGTCGGCGTATTCACCATGACAGGTTTCTTATTTTAAAAAAGAAAATCTAGTATGATGTAATAATCGTAATAGAAGTTCCTAATTTATTTTGCGGGGTTTTTTTGTTTGATTGTTTTTGTTTGTTTGTTTTTTGGTTTTTTTGGTTTTCTTTTGTTTTTTATTTGTTTTTTTTTGGGGGGGGGGGGTTGTTATTGTTGTTTTTGCAAAGTGTATATTCTGTATTAACTACATCGGTGACAGATTACTATACAGGACACACCAATAATTAGGGTATGCCACTAATGATCTAGATGGAGTAATTATAATTAAGTTGACCTTTTTGCAGTTTTCAAAATTTCGCTGTATCAGATATACCTTTTTCATGATTACCATTTTAAAATGATAAAGATGTTCACAAAAACTCTTCATGTTATGTTAATACGTAGTGAACTCGACAAGGAGCCCGACCTCGTTTTTGACACTGCAAATAAAACGCAACACGCTGCATTTACGATTGTTTTGTATTTATTGTAACTTTAAAACATTCGACACAAAAATTTTCTGTCCTATAAATATTTTGAGGTTTTAAACCACTTTCTTGTTTAAACTTACGAAATTAACAACGTTATATCCTAAGAAATGTTGGGGTTCGTGATGAAATTATCGAGATCAAGTGCTGTAAGTGTTAATTGTTGGGTGAAATTTACAGATGTTTGGACAGACTTTTAAAAAATATACACCACATATAAGGATTTTCCGCGAATCATACCCAAAAGTGTATCTGAATTTACGCAAATAAAATTTTCACTATTTTTAAGTGAGCATGAAAAATAATTCACGCTGTTTTATCTCATGTAGGAATTATATGTTGTAAAAAGTAAAGAAAATTATATACATATATGACTCTTTCATTGACAATGTGAAATTCGTCTGGAACTTAAATTTTGGGTGACATGGTGTTGTTTTGCCTTGATAAATCAGACGTAAAGAAGGCATGACCCATCAAAGCCCCATTAGATATACAGTGTATTGCCACTTAATGAAAATATTTTTGTAAAGTCTACAATTTTTCAAGATTTCCAAAACATCCATAACTACCTGTTATTGCAAAGATAGAAAACTAATTTTGTCATAAAAGTTACCCTAATTTATTTTATGCGATTCAAAAATACTCGCGAGCAACACAGAAATTGGATATACGCGAAAAAACCCCCCTGATGCATATGTTATGTAATGGCCAGGGGATGCTGGTTCGATTCTCTGTCCCGGCGCCGTGCCAAACCCATGACGCTTAAAAAGACAGTGACAATTCCTTAGCGAAGTGCCTATCATCAGAAGTAAACGCTGCTTGTCTTTCGGATATAACTTTTAAAACGGAGGCTCCTTGTCATTGTAGATGTTGACACGGCAAATAAGCCTTACTGCTAAGGCTGTTTACGCCATACATTCTGATAGGTCAATACCGGTCGCGGTAACTCAGGGCGACTTCGGTTCGTACCAGTGTTAGCGTAAATATCCCAATGTTCTTTCTTACACCCAGGTATCACATCCATCGTTGAAAAACTGACTCATGCGCAGTATTATCACAACACCGACATATTACTACCACACTGACCCTTGTGGAAGGCAGGGTTAGTTGTGTGGAGATGAATGTAACAGTACATCATATAAGAGTTGAAACTCTATCCATTCGGTTGCAATTCGGGTAGTCTGAGTTCGAACTCGGGTACGAACCGTAGTCGCCTTCACTGGTAGAGCATTTGCTTCGTAACCGAGAGGTCGTGAGTTCTAGCCCTGCTTTTGTCATGGCCGCTTCAAACCTAAGACGGATTACTCCTTCGCCAAACGTTCGGCATTTAGATGTTAGAATTACGGGTCTTTCGGATATGACCTTAAAAAACGGAAGTTCTGTGTCGCGACAGATATCGGCGCAGTAATCCTCACTGCCACAGCCCTGGATGCAAAGCATGGGTCTGATGTCTCAATATAAGTGAAAAATTCTCGATGGGACGTAAAACAACAAACCAACAATAGGTCAGAGTTTGTGACACTTCACAGAAAGCTGGTGAATATCTACGGTGAGTGAAAATCTTGGAATGTAAAGTAAATTTAACTAAACCCATCTTCAAAAATGTAATTTTCTTTCACGTTTCACTTAATACTTATCCACAGAATCAGTTTTATAAGTTCAAATTTCGTTTGTGATAGAGAAGAAATCGCAAATAAACAGCACTTCGAAAGGGAAATTAACACTTTCTGTTTAAAAACTCGCAACAAAATATAGTCCCTTTCAAATATTGTAAAAGGTAAAGCAATATTTTTTTTCCGGTTTGTAACCATAGAATAAGGGGCATAGAATTTAACAAAATTCTGAAAAACACAGTAAAATTCAGAAGACCTATGTAAAGTTCAGTAGGTTTACCTATACTATTCCAAAAAAGTAGGGGATATTGGATTTACAAGGGCAATAAAATGCAGATCATAAGATCAGGAAGGAAACAAATGACAGAAAAACATTAAGGAAACATTTGTCAATTTATTCGAAATCCTTTGTACAGTCAGAAAAGGACAGATTCTCCAGAATACGAGGGACAATTTTTAAGTTCGTAGAGTAGGGCGGTCTTTTTCAAACCGCTTGAAATATCAAAATTTTATTTATCTAAGACCTTCGAAATATACCCCGTCTGTCTCAACACCATTTTACACTGATCTACCCATTTCCGGAACGCCGCCCGGTACTCCTCTTTAGGTATGTTGCATACACTGGTAGACCGCACTGTCTATACGACAACGGGATTCAAAACGGTGCCCTGCCAGCATTTCCTTTAGTCTTGGGAACAACCAAGAGTCACAGGGGGACAGGTCAGGGCTGTATGGGGGATGATCTAAGACATCGAACCCAGATTTTTCAGATATTCCTGTACCGTAGCGGATTTATGGGCTGGCGTTATCATGAGTAATTTGATGCCGCGGACACCGGTGCGCGGTCTGCGTTTCTGATAGAAATCAACAAGTTAAGTAAGAACACTTTCTCTGTAAAACTTTCCGGTGACAGAATTACCTTTCGGGACTGGAATTTGAAGGACTGGACTTTTTTCGAATCAAAGAATATCGCATACAACATGCGATTTGATGTTTTGTAACGGCACGCAATGACAGGTCTGTCGCCCTCAGATGAAATCCAAACCTTATTTTTAGCCTTAGAATCGGGTTGAAAATGATAGATCCAGGTTTCATCACCTGTAACTATCTCTTCCAAACGACGTGGGTCACATTTATCATATTTTTTATAGCTTGCGATGCAAGTCTAACCCGACTGTATTTCTGCTCGTCAGTGAGCAAATGGGGCACCCAGCGCGCGCAGATCTTACGTAGCCCAAGTCGTTCACGTAAGATCTTCAAAACACTTGAAGAATGAATGCCACTTAATTCTTCTATCTCTTACACGGTATAACGTGCGTCTTCCTCAATTAACGTTTTCACAGTAGCAACGTTCTTTTCCGTCAAAACGGAAACCGGCCTACCCACTCAAGGGTCATTTTCAATTGACTCCCGACCATCATTAAAACGACGTACCCACTTGCAAACTGTAGCATATTTTAAAGCACCATTTTCATAAACCTTTTGCAAATCAGCATGAATTTCCGTTGACGGAAACCCGAAGTGTGCTCGAATCTTACAATATACCCTCTGTTTAGAGAATTTTTTCCATCCACATTGAACGCTATATTTTACTATAGTGTATAAAACCACGTGTTGAAATTACCTAGCGCACGTGGACCTCGTGCGTCGCATACCATGATACCGTTCGAGAGAGGAATGATTACGCTAGTTCTGTGTAAAAAAAAACACGTGCAACTTCATAATCGCGTTAAAAAGTTATAAGCTTACTCTATGAACTTAAAAAGTGTCCCTCGTAAGGGTCGACCCCAACACAGGGTCACACAGCAAATTTACCACCATTGTGAATAGAGTCGGTAGCGGGTAAAACCCCCTCGGTTGGCCAGACACGCTCGTATTCGGCGTGGTATACTCCTAACGAGACGCCCCAGGTCATTTTGGGGAAGGTTATTCCATTCCTATTGCAATGCTGCAGCAAGTTTTTGGACATTGGCAGGAGGTGTTTGACGTTGGCGTAGCTGTTGTCCAAGCATGTCCCAGACATGCTCGATTGGGGAAAGGTCCGGACAGAGTGCGGGCCATGGTAATGTGGTGATATTCTGCTGTTGGAGATAATCTGTAACGATCCTGGCCCTATGACATCTGGCATTACCATTTTAAAAAATGAAACGGTGGCCAAAACGATGTGCAAACGGCACAACATGGGGTGCCAAGATGTTCCGATAGTACGCCCCAGTGACACGTCCAATAACAACATGCAAGTCTGTTCTGCCGGCAACAGTGATGCCTCCCCACACTATTACAGATCCACCCCCATATCGATCATCTTCAATGGTGTCGTCACCATCAACGCTGGGGTAATCGCCGATGGAACCATGTAATGTTCTCAGATGAATCGAGGTTCACTGTGAACTTCCTGTACAGACGCAGGACGGTTTGGCGCCGACGTAACGAACGTTTCCATGACGTTAATTTCATTAGACATGATCGGTATGTGGGTGAATCTGTAGTGGTGTGGGGAGGCATCACTGTTGCCAGCAGAACAGACTTGCATGTTGTTGCTGGACATGTCACAGGGCAGTACTACCGGGAAAATAATCTTGGCACCTCATGTAAATCCAACATCCCCTACTTTTTTTAAAATAGTATATATGTATTTATGATTTTTAAATATTGTTAACGCATCGATGTAAAATTTGAATTATTCAGTTGTTGATTTTAATAATTTGCATCAAGGACGGATATTTACTTAAAAATTTTATTTTTTATAGCTACCTGGGTCGGAGGAGGGTTTATTAATGGCACTGCAGAAACCGTGTTCAGAGACGGCCTACTGAATTGTCAGGCTCCTCTAGGCTATTCCATTAGCCTTGTTATTGGTGAGTCAGTCTCTATTAGCCTTGTTATTGGTGAGTCAGTCTCTATTAGCCTTGTTATTGGTGAGTCAGTCTCTATTAGCCTTGTTATTGGTGAGTCAGTCTCTATTAGCCTTGTTATTGGTGAGTCAGTCTCTATTAGCCTTGTTATTGGTGAGTCAGTCTCTATTAGCCTTGTTATTGGTGAGTCAGACTCTATTAGTCTTGTTATTGGTGAGTCAGTCTCTATTAGCCTTGTTATTGGTGAGTCAGTTTCTATTAGTCTTGTTATTGGTGAGTCAGTCTCTATTGTCATGTTATTGGTGAGTCAGTCTCTATTAGTCTTGCTATTGGTGAGTCAGTCTCTATTGTCTTGTTATTGGTGAGTCAGTCTCTATTAGCCTTGTTATTGGTGAGTCAGTCTCTATTAGCCTTGTTATTGGTGAGTCAGTCTATATTAGCCTTGTTATTGGCGAGTCAGTCTCTATTAGCCTTGTTATTGGTGAGTCAGTCTCTATTAGCCTTGTTATTGGTGATTCAGTCTCTATTAGCCTTGTTATTGGAGAGTCAGTCTCTATTAGCCTTGTTATTGGTGATTCAGTCTCTATTAGCCTTGTTATTGGTGAGTCAGTCTCTATTAGTCTTGTTATTGGTGAGTCAGTCTCTATTAGTCTTGTTATTGGTGAGTCAGTCTCTATTAGACTTGTTATTGGTGAGTCAGTCTCTATTAGCCTTGTTATTGGTGAGTCAGTCTCTATTAGTCTTGTTATTGGTGAGTCAGGTTCCATTAGTCTTGTTATTAGTGAGTCAAGCTCTTTGAGTCTTGTTAATGGTGAGTCAGGCTATAATCAGCTATCCTATTAACCTTGTTATTGGTGCGTCAGGCTATAATTAGCCTTGTTATTGGTGAGTCAGGTTCTCTTAGGCTTGTTATTGATGAGTCAGATTCTATTAGCCTTGTTATCAATGAGTCAGGTTCTATGAGTCTTGATATTAGTGAGTCAAGCTCCATTGGCTATCCATTAGTTTTGTTATTGATAAGTAGCTAGTCATGGAACAAATTAGTCCAAAGGCGACTTGACTGACGATTTTCATTTCCTTGGTATAACCACAGTCACCTAACCAGTAGGTCTTTTAATCATTATTTTTTGTATTGATGTTGGTGATACAGAATGTCAAGCACCTGATTATTTTCTTCGTTAAATAGAAAGTGGACTACTACTGCTACGTGGGGTCTTTCTTTGGTAGTGTTACACTTTCGCAATGAATAGTCGCACTACTCAACATACTACAAACTCTTATAGGATTTTATCTATTTATAGTATATCTATACTACATTTGATACTGGCAATTTTTTAGGCGGCTTATTTTTTGCCCGCAAGATGCGTGAACAAGGATACGTGACCATGTTGGACCCGTTCACTCGGACCTACGGAGAGAGGATGGGAGGACTGATCTACATCCCGGCACTGCTGGGGGAGGTGTTCTGGTCTGGGGCCATACTGGCCGCTCTAGGTAACTCGACACAAAATGTCGCTCATTTGAATATTCAAGCACCTGATTCCTATTCATTTATCAACTTGATTACATATAGACTCGATTTCACAAATATTAGATTCAAAGGACAGATTGTCCCTAATTGATAAAATTGAATGGAAAGACAACTTTCGTGCAACTAGATTCAGCTAGCGAATAAAAGAAAACATTGATCATACGAGGGCTGATAGATATGTTGTTAGCCTAGTACTGAAGGAAGTTAAATGCGATGTCCTTTTTCAGCCTTACTATTCCCTGACTATTTAAGGCCGTGTACTCGAATACTGTTGTCATTTGGTCAGTTCATATCGATGATGTAGCACTTTAAAGTAAACTAGACAAGTATCTTTTGCAAAATGAACAAAATCGATGAAAGAGCAGTGATCCAATATTTGCATAAGAAAGGTTTAGCACCTAAGGATATCCATACGGATTTGTTAACAACACTAGGGAAAGATACCCCTTCATATTCTACAGTACAAAGGTGGGTGGCGGAATTTAAATGCGGCAGACAGAGCCTTGAGATCCTGCTAACAGCCTTCAGAGATTGTTACTATGAATGTAACGTGGATCCATCATTTCACCCCAGAGGCCAAACAACTGTCTAAACAATGGAAACACCCTGATTAACCCCCTTCAAAGAAGGCAAAGATTGATCCATCATTTGAAAAGGTTACAGCCTCGGTTTTCTGGGATGCTGATGGTGTTTCGATGGTAGATTATCTGTAAAAGGGACAAGCAATTAATGGCACATACTATGCATCACTTCTGAGGCAGGTACGGGAAAATATCAAACTCAAACGCCGCGAAAACCTCAGTAAAAGCGTGTTGTTTCACAAGAAAAATGCCCCTGTTCACAAGTCTGTCATTAGCTGCCATTAACGATTGTGGCTTTAAATTGATTGAACATTCGCCTTGTGTTTGCCTGATTTAGCTCCATCAGAATTTCAGCTATTTCCAAAACTGAAGATTTCCATTTTCGGTCCTCACTTTCAGTTAGATGATGACGTCATACATGTAGTGGGGAACTTTCTGAACGGACAAGAAAGGACCTCTTTAAAAGTGGCATTGAGGCCCTTTAGCATCGCTGGCAAAAGTGTATAGATACTGAAGGGGATTATGTTGAAAAATAATCCAATATGTATCCGCCAAAATACAAACCCTTACATATGAGGCTTACAATATACCAGCCAGCCCTCGTATCTAGCTTTTAAATGTAGAGCAAATGCTATGATTGGATAAATTATTTTCAGGGAGTACACTTCGAGTAATTCTAGGACTCTCCCACGAGGTGTCCATTATATCTTCGGCCTGTGTCGCCGTTTTCTATACTCTGTTTGGAGGACTTTACTCCGTGGCTTACACAGATGTTGTACAAATCATCTGCATATTTATTGGTTTGGTAAGGATCATTGATTTCTTTTAATATTGAGAGTGTTTAGATTTACGTCATCAGTTGATTGAATCGGTTGAGAACTGCTAATTTCTCAGAAAATACAAAACTTGTATAGAAAATGTTTGATACTGTTACGTGTACTTATATGTTTGTGACGAATGTACTCGCAGTGGCTTTGTGTTCCATTCGCCATGACCAACGAATTAGTAGAAAATATTTCCACCAATTCATCTACTGAGTGGATTAAAGAGGTGGACAGTGAGGGGGTCGGTGTATATATTGACTCGTTTCTCATGCTAGCCTTTGGAGGAATCCCATGGCAGGTTTATTTCCAGCGAGTTCTGTCCGCAAGAACAGTCAAAGCAGCACAACAACTGTCATTTCTTGGAGCAGCAGGATGTCTCATTATGTCTGTTCCTTCTATTCTGATTGGCGCCATTGCAGTCAATGCAGGTAAAAGAAACAGGTCCTTGTATCTTCGATGCTACTAGCAAAACTTCGTCGATAGTCTTTGACCATACGTATTATTTTTTTCAGTCACCAAATTCAAACCCTGCATTTTTTGTATTTCCAGATTGGAATCGCACGGCCTTTGTGACGAGAGACAACTTCAATGCTTCTGAGATTTCCAGTAGAGCTTCCGATATTCTACCCTTAGTTCTGCAATACCTGACTCCAGAATGGGTATCTTTCTTTGGATTAGGCGCGGTGTCTGCTGCAGTAATGTCGTCTGCTGATTCCTCCATTTTATCCGCCAGCTGCATGTTTGCTAGAAATATCTACAAAATGATAATTCGGCAAAAGGTATAATTCAAATACTGATTGAGAGGAAATATTGTGACAGCCGAGCACGTGTCTAGATGGTTAGAATTGCATAATTAGTCTAGGGAAACGCTTTATGCGTTATATCTGTAGTCATGGCAAGTAAAACATGCACTGATTTAAATTTAATGCACCTGCAGTAGGTATCAACAAAACATGTCAAACGCAACCCTTAATCTTGACAAAGGCAACAAAAATAAACCTACTAGGTTCTTTTTCATGACACTTATGATTACTGGCAATTCGCAGCATAGTGATATTAACATTCTACCACCAACAAAGTTAGAAAAAACAGATCTGCACAAGATACCATCCAAAACTCATCTACGCTAGGCATCAATACCAATATGCATCTCGAATCCATTTACATAGAGCGGTTACATACATTTCGTATGACAGAGTTTTGTCTCGAAGGGGAGATTCTAAAAGATTCCGTTATCTTTTCAATGATAACCAGAGGTTTACTTCCGTAAGCAAAATTCACACCCCCCCCCCCCCCCGAACCATAATATTCCCACGGTCAAGCTGACGTCACGGTCCCCGGAACGACGGTATGCCTGATACAAACCCCAGAAATATCAATATGTCAGTTAGATTCATCCGCACAGAACAACAGAACCCTGCACCAAGCTAATCCAGCTACTTGATAACGATAGAACAAAATAGGCCGGATTGGCGGGACTTGCTGACAGATGTTGGTTTTCTGGAGTATGTTCCCTATCCGGGTCAGAATAGGTCTTTGGTCCCCCTTGCTTGTCGCAAAAAGCAACCAATTGGGGGGGGGGGGGGGGTCTCCGGGTGAGACCACAAAAACCGAGGCCCCGTTTTACAGCAGTTGTGACACGTTAAAGATCTTTTCCTGTTCAAAGGCTGCAAGCGCCGAGCATAGACCTAAATTTTGCAGCCTTTTACTGGCAATGGTGACGTCTCCGTATGAGTGAGATTCTCAGGCGGGATATGTTAAACACTAAACAACCAAACCGATAGAGTTATTCACCAGTTTTATAACTGGTAGAAATTTTCACCAGATGAATAGCAAAAATAATGTTCACACACACAGAGAGAGAGAGAGAGAGAGAGAGAGAGAGAGAGAGAGAGAGAGAGAGAGAGAGAGAGAGAAGTTTCTTATTGTAATTATTACACAGACACTGGCATTCTTCTTATGGTACAGTTACATGCGGTCATTGTAATGTATAAATTATTATTATTTATGGGTAACAGATAGAGACGCTAAATTCATCTTGTGTTTTACTGCATAGAACGTAAGCATTAACTACACAGAGTACAACACGTGACTGCGAATTTCCTATTCCCACCACTTTCTGTCGTTCATTGATATATGTAATTAAAAGTTCCACAATTCATAGATACACGATTTAACATAAAAACCAATATCTTCAAAATCACTCATTTTCAAACGATTTAATTAACATAATTTAGTATTCCAAAATTGGGGCTTGGACGAATTCTTATTGTTAAATGTCATGTGTTGGTAACATATATGAAGCGTTAATTCTGTATTAATTATTTCAAAGGCATCGGAGAAAGAGGTGATCTGGGTGATGCGGATTGCAATATTTGGCGTTGGAGCACTGGCAACAGAAATGGCGCTGAGTGTAGATTCTATCTACGTCCTGTGGTATCTTTGTTCCGACCTCGTATACGTTGTGTTATTTCCGCAACTTCTTTGTGTTATCTATATGAAGAACTCCAATACATACGGGTCACTTCTGGGATACGTTGTCGGTATGTTTTTCCGGATAGCTGGTGGAGAACCATCCCTTGGTATAGATGCTGTCATTAAATATCCCTACTACTCAGAGGAAAGGGGGCAATTGTTCCCATTCAAGACCCTCTGTATGCTAGTGTCTTTAGCAACAATTGTTTCTGTTTCCTATTTGACCAACTTTTTGTTTGAAAGGAAAATCATTCACCCTCGTTTTGATATTTTTAAATGTGGGATTACAGAAGACTGCAAGGACATAAAATCGAAAAAAGACACACCGACATCTGTTGAGATATTTACGACACTGAAGTCCACTGATGATGCGAAAACGAAGCAATAGATTTTGGTCCAGCCTTCATATTACAAGGTATACATAGGACTAATCACGAATCGCTGATGACTCGGGTCCATTTCTGTTTGTGTTGTAGGTGGGTATCAATCAAGTACATTGAAGATCAAGCCCAGGTGAGGCTAACATACGCGATGGTTTGTATCGCGAACGTGAGCATTTACTACATGCGTATACCGGAATAGAACTTATTTTAATTTGTATGTGGATTGACTGAAACTGTTAACCAGATGTATATAGATTAGCAAACATAATTGATAATTAAATGTTTTATATTGGAAATACAGATTTTGACTGTTGTCTCAGATCTATCAAGGGCGGATCCAACGCCCCCCCCCCCCCCCCCGTTTGAATTTGAAAAAAAAAAACCATTTTGACATTACTATGTTCCTAATTTCTTTCTTATTTCTTTTTTATGGTTCAAACAATAAATTTCAATTTTCAATGACTGTTTTGGATGTAAATTTGAATTAAAACATTTTTTCCTACAATTATATATTTTATTCAATATCAAAAATTTACAAACGTCTACAAAATAGTAAAATTTATGTGTGTAGAACTTATGTGTTCATTATCTTAAATTAAAAATAAAAAACACCTCGTATTTGTAAGAATTCGTCAGCTGGACCTTCTACTGCCCCCTCTCCCCCATTATGAAATTCCTGGATCCGCCACTGCAAAGGATGTTGACCCAAAGAAGAGAAGCGATATGAATTTCTAGGTGTTTCGTGATTGGGCGAAGTTCAAGAATAAATTTAACTAATGAGAAATTATTGCATAAAACGGAAAAATGAAGAGGTGGTTGTGTAGTAAGAATGTGTATCGCTATTTAATGTAAAAAAAAAAAAAGGCACAATCTTTAATGGTAGATTTATTCAGGTTAAAATCAATGTATGACACATGGTGATATAAATTACTAACGAACTGACAATAAACAATGTAATATAAATGCATCCATATCAAGTATGATCTAAGAAAAAAATTATTCAATATAAGATTAGAAGTTTCAATTTAATTTAATTTATTGTACGTAACTTTCTAGCATGAACTACATTGACAGGGTTGCATAGTACTTTACAATGGTTTTCCTTTGCTATGTCATCATTTGAATTGTAGGTGTTCAAAGGGTAATATTTGTTTCTTATATCTTTATACATGAAGCAGTCACATAAAAAATACAACTCATCTCAATAGTAATTTTACAAAACTGACAAAAACGACATTCTTTTGGAAAACGTGAAGTTTAAATAAATATATAGATCGTCACAGTACCCTGTAATGGATTATCACCTAAAGATAACCCATGAAAGCACAGTAGCTTATTTCCAATGGGGTCCTCTTGGTAACAAATTGTAACAAAATGATATAAATAACAATAGGCAAGATTCTTATGTCGTCTCTTCTCTCTCTCTCTCTCTCTCTCTCTCTCTGTGTTTCAGGAAGATTAACTATAATGGGGTCCTCTTAATAACAAATTGTAACAAAAACCAAAATGATATAAATTAAAGGATTGGCAAATTTGTACATAAAATCAAGGCACCTCATATAGATATGGAAGGTTTAAAAAAACCTGCATCAGTTTTCGAAAATCTTTAAATTTCTGTTTTCTCTTATCAGTGCTTGTAATGAGCTTTCAAATATTAAAAGGTGGGAAGGTGTTTGTCTAAAATTACTTTAATGAAATTGCATATTGAAATAGTGATGGAGCCAACGGTTTGAAAAGTGAGGCCTGGTTAAAGAGAGATAACTCCTATTACTCGTGGAATGCCCGTCGAAAACTGTGGTAACAATACCTCATAATATCCAGTCAGTATGCTATATCATATCTTCTTAGTTTTCTCACAGTGGAAGCAAATAGCATATGACTCATATTAAAGAATGTCAATACCAAAGTTCTTAATAGTTAATAGCTTATACTTGGAACTCGACAGACGGCATGCCAGTCGTAACTCGGTTCTTGCTTCGTATTAAATACGTCTGCATGCCCTCGTTCCGAACCATTTGGATCATACTCGCCATTTTCCGTACCCGAAAAGAGTTATTTACGGAAATGGCCGAGTAGTTACGATTGTTTTAGAACAATATAATCCGATATTCAAAAGCTCAAATGTAAAACAAGAGAAAATATTTCAAATTATGAGCACTTTATAAAACAGATGTGTTTTTTTTACAAACTGTTCGGAAAAGATGTATTCAAATAGTTTATTTATTAACGAGCATCGCACACTGGGCAATATATGGACGAGTTCTGATTGGTACGTCTCTGTATATAATAAAGAGTTTCTGCATGCATTGAACCAAATTAACGAAAATTGCGCAAATTTAGTGAAAATAATTCTAAAATAAATAGCGTAATTATCTTGATATATACAGATTTTTTTCTTTGAAGTTTAAAAAAGTTGATATCCCAGGAGTACATTCTGTATTTTCTGTAGTAGTTACGGTTATACGGACCGTGGGTATTGGCCTGGGTAGCCCAGTAGTTAGAGCACCTGACTAGTGAAGCAGGGGTTCCAGGTTCAATTCCTGGTCTAGCCATTAATTTTCCCCTCTCCTATACTACATTTCATTTATACTTGTATCTTCGTTACTTTATCTATTGAATATAGTGAACACATTCTCAGCTTATCCCGGTAGACTTGTGGTTCAAATGCGGCAAACATTTAACATGGTAAATTTGTCAGAAATCTACAAAAAACGAAACTGAAAGGACAGAAAACAACAAGCATGATTTCTGTCATGTGTTAATGTACAGATTCCTATATAGCTAAGGAAAATAGGGATATTGACTACTGCAGTGCCACAGATGTAGTAGCGGAAAAGAACGGCAATGTTGATGAAATGAGAGATAAAACCAGGATGTTTAGCAGAAGCGTTTAGAAGAGATAACACGGGCACATCTACTTATCAAATAAACATTGATTGAAGAAAAATAGAATTAGCTCCAATAGTAGAATACAGTTAAAAAAAACCCAAAGAGTTTTGTACACTTAGACTGAAGCAACATTGTCCAAGATGACACAAAGCAACAGGAAAAGACTCCACTTTATTACCATTGTTCATCAGTTTGGTAGATCATTGATGACACCAGTACCAGTGTCTACAGACACTATAGACAGACACTATAGACAGGCACTATAGACAGACACTATAGACAGGCACTATAGACAGACACTATAGACAGGCACTATAGACAGACACTATAGACAGGGAGAGTGAGGAGTCAGTGTCACATGTTTCAGGGGAGAAGTGGACGATTCAGCTAAGATCACTAATGAAGATTATCAAACTCACGAATGTGGTCACGAGATCTTGCCGTGAATATGGATGGAATTCAGTTTACTCGGAGTGAACATCTGTTGTGCCCGACATGCGAACTGGTGGGCCTGTGACGTAAATCGGTACAGGGTCGGCTCTATCTGAAGACAGAGGCATTTTTGGTAGCACCAAATCAATTCAAAGCATGGGAAATAGAATTAGTCATATTCAAACAGAGGATTCATTAATTATTTAGTTTATCCATATTTTGGACAACAATGCAGTTTCTCGGTGTTGTAGATAACAGAGATCTTCCTTTGTGTCATGTGTTTATTAACCTCGTGTAACAGGATTTTTACCAAAGTAAAAAGAAAAATCAAATGTCTGATATTAAAATACACTGCATATTGTAGAAATTAATGTGTTTGCAATGAAATTGAGTTAGTAAACGGCAATAAACACGGAAATCAGATATAACTGGTAGCTCCTAGGATAATGAAGAGCTATGACATAGATTTTTCCCGAGGCTATTATTTATAATATGATAGTAAGAAGTCATGCTTGACACTGACAAAAGTGTAAATAATATTAAAACCACCGTGTATTAAAGGAATATTATCAATTTGCTCTGGAAAATTCTCATCTTTTTTAAGAAACACATTTTCTTAAAGACACTTGGTACAAACAAATTTTTAAAAAGATATCTGAAAATGAAAACTAATTTTCTGTTTTTACAAGTAAAATAAATACATGAAATCTATACCTACAGAGAGTTATTATTATCATTATTATCACAAAGTATTTATATAGCGCATTGTCTAACATTACAACTATTACTCTAAGCGTTTTACAACGTGCATAAAACATAATATATCACATAAAACAAAGCAAAGTTACACATAAAATGCAAAATGGGGTATTTCAAACGAATATTAAATTTAATATCACAAAGATAGATAAGAATACTAAAATGATTCATTTAAACATTCTTTAAATTTCACATCACATATAAATCACATTTTGTTTTATTTTATATTATTTCTTTTTCTCATACTTTTATTTAAAAAAAAATATATAGGGAGTTGTGATATATTTCAACCTTTAAACGTCTTAAAAAATTACAATTCCCGTATTTTTAAAGAAATTCTATCTGTACTTATTACAAAATCTCTCTCTCTCTCTCTCTCTCTCTCTCTCTCTTGATCCGCCGTTCTTTTGGTAACGTTGAAAGGACCGGTTTCATTTGGCGGATGACTTGACATATACCCACACATATCTACCGCAGACGTCTGGAAATTTAAACTCTGCTTTAGACTGTCTCTTTATATGGCCTTAAGCTAACCATAAATTCTCTTTTTCGCCCCGAAAACACAACTCATAGTTCTACAAAAACATGGTGCTGAACGTGCCGGGTTTGATCGCGGTCATCATTTTCTACATTCTCATCCTAATCATCGGACTATGGGCAGCCCGCCGAACCAAAGGTGAAACTAATAGCGAGAATATCATGCTGGCAGGGCGGAACATAGGGGTTTTCGTGGGAGTGTTCACCATGACAGGTAAAACTTAACATTTTTTTCAATTCTACGCTTGAATGAAAATGTCTCGTTTGCACAATTTGTCGTTCAGGTATTCATAAACACGCCAGAAGCATTTTATTTTTGGCTTCCACACGTTGTTGTTCAATGTTAATTTATATGCCTAGTTCGTGCTAAAGACCGCTTACATTTACTTTCAAAACAAACCGAAAAAAAATTTCACTTTTATGTCGTAAATAAACTAAAATACCTTTACAGACTATCGACCGAATTTAAATGTCCAATACCACTCCGAGTCCTACTCTATTCAAAGTAACGAGTATTAACCCTACTGCCAGTCAGCCATGCACGCTCGAGGCCGTGCATATTTAGATTAAAACAGAAATTTGAATGAACACTGTTCCCCATATATATATATATATATATATATATATATATATATATACTAGTACTATATGATAGCATATATGATCCCCCCTTTTGAACACCAGAGCCGGCAAGGAAAAAAACTAGAAATAAAACCACATTGGTCATGAAAAACTCTTAAGAAACCTGTATCCAATTCCATTGCTCCATGATGCAAGGGGGAGTGTGAAGGACCTCACACGTGACTGATTAAAAAATACTGCATGTAACAAAATTTATTTATAAAATTTGTCCTATATCTGCGTGAAGGACGTCTAGAACGTGATCAGCCTAACAAACCCCTTTACTCCCCGTCACAGTATACTTCGCTTCTATTGGTCAATAATGGACCAAACCACTACATTTAAACACGTTACTGTAACAGTAGCGACCGCGGGAAAATACAAGTCTCTCCGGGCACGAAGCCACTATAACGACATATACGCATGTTTGTACACATATCTTTTTTAAAAATAAAACGTAACTAAAAATCAAGGAGAGATTTATATCCGGTATCCAGGGGTCCGTGTTTGCCCAACTCAAGAGTTTGTATTCCATACAGGATTTTTGAGATTGATCACTGTTCGTTATCTTCGTCTTTTCATGATATCAACTTTGATAAATATAACGTTTCCGGTTATGTACAGTCGACGTTTACTGGTTCTGTAATCGTGTAGTTCTCTTTAGCATGTTTGATTTTTAGTCACCTTTGAAAGCTTTCGGTTGATTGGTTGTGCAATTTTTAACATCCCGCTCGAGAATTTTTCACTCATGTAGACGTCAACAATGCCAGTGAAGGGCTGCAAAAGTTAGGCATCTGCTCAGTGCTTACGGCCTTTGCACAGAGGGGATATTTAGCGTCCCACACCTGCTGTGACACGGGGCCTCGTGTTTTACAGCCCCATCCGAAGAATCGTCACATTACGTCGCCTCATACGACAAGCAAGGGGTACTGGGGACCTTTACTAATCCAGATCCCCACGGTATAAAAACCTTCGAAATATGAAATTACCATTGTTACAAGAAGTTTTAAAATTCAGAATGACATCTTGAGTGGAATATATAATTTTTGTCAAACATAATCAGCTGAAAATCTTTTGAGAGTATATCATTTTTAGGTCACCTGGGTCACTTAGATGACTTACTACTACTGGACTGTGTCCATGGTTGTGCGTCGTCCGTTTACAACTGAACATTTGTAACTTATTTTAATAAAAGAACTGCCCCTGGTGCATAATGTACGTTCAGGGTGATTTAGCGCTTCAGCTGGAATACTAAACTGGTTCCCCTCTGATTGGCGCTAAACGTGAGAAGCGACGTCAACAGGGATATCAGTTTACCGGAATGCCTACTCGTATAAATTTCGTTCCGGGATATAATTTATAATTTCCGACTCGCTTAAGTTTGGTTCCGGTCATAATTTTTGTTACGAAAACACACATATCCTTGAAATCTTTTGAAATATGAAATGTTTGTGAACATATGTTATGGTTTGTGTTCTTTCATCGGCACTGTGTATCACCGACACCGGATATTGCTAACAGTCGAAGCGAGGACGTACGAAGTAATAATACACCAAGATGAAATTTCCTTCTTTGTTTCTTAAGCTGATGCTGCCCGCTTGTTGGAATGTTTCAACGATGACTTATCTTCATTGACTTAGAATTGCAATATATATATATATATATATATATATATATATATATATATATATATATATATAACATTCGCGTTGTGCATATCGCTAGTTTGATATCAAACGCTCATACAGTGTGTATGAATCATAAGTTCCTGAAATAAAGAACGACCCACTGTGTGTAGATTTCTTGTTTCATGGATGCGTGGTATTTGAAAGGCACATAGCCCAAAGAATGATGATTTGTTATTTTGATGTGTATGTATTTTTCTTTACATAACAATAATGTTGTTTGGGGGTATTTATAAATTGACATGCACAGGCACGTAAAACCGTTTTCATAGGGGCCGACCTGTACAATGATATTGACAGTGGTAGAAATAATAATCATGAAACAATAAGTTTCACCTATCACCCCTTCCCTTCATTTCCAGAAAAGGAGCTCCCCTGATGCAATGTGCACGACATTATTTGTTAAAGGATAGTTACATTTTTCATGTACATGATTTTTTTTCTTTTAAAATTACGAAAATATACAAGGCTGTAAAACTGACAAATTCTATGATTTGAGTGATGACAAGAACACTTTAAATTTACCTACAAATTCATAAGATTTTGATTCTTCACCTTGCAAAGACCGAGATCTCTTTTGAAAAAAAAAACATACGATAACTAATAGCATTCAACCTCGTGATTCCTATAGAAAATATAATCAGAGAGATGGGCAAACACGGATCCCTGGACCTACTAGAGGTGGTATCAAGTGCCTAGAGGAGTAAGCATCCCCTGTCGACCGGTCACACCCGCCGTGAGCCCTACATTCCGATCAAGTAAATGGAGCAAGCTGCGGTCAGAATCATTGTGCCAAGAACGGCCTAACAAGTGGTATGAAACACGTCACACAGCATTTGACCTAATGGAAGATTGTACTTGCAAACAAAATCGTTATAACGACCATAAAATTTGCGAAATACTGACTTTCGACGAGACTGTACACACCCCTGTAACACCAACGTCTTTGTCAGTAGCCTGCCTCGATTTAAAATCTGATCATATACAGGACAAGCTCTTGCGTATCGAATTAGTTGGGAGATATAAACACCATATGCAGGTGATGATAGAATATTGTCACATAGATAAGGGAAGTTGACAATGGAGAAATTGAAATCATCCCGTTTGTCATAAAGTTGAGTTGTTAGTTTGCCGCCAGCATCTATTTTCAGTAAAATATCTGAGTACGAAGCAGATGTGGAAGACTCTGTGATGTCTTTCATTTCAAGTTCACTGGGATTTATCGAATTGGCATATGATCACAGTTAATAGATAAAACGTCGCTGATATATCTAAATGTCGAATTGAAGGCCACAACAAGGGATTTTTTCTCATGTAAAAGCCTTTGAATTAATTCTGCTTCATAAGAATATGAAAACACATCAAATAACAAAGGAGCACAATTCGTGCCCATGGGATTTCCAACAGACTGTTGGAAGATTTGATCATCAAAGACTACGAATATACTGTCACTAAGGAAATCTAGTATCTTTTTAATCTCAACTTCAGAGTACTTGTTCGTGGAGTCAGAGTGGTGTTAAACAAAAGTTTAATTCAGAATTTTTTAAGAGTAGAGATTCTTTTCAATGTCCTGCTGGATCTTTTGAGCAAATCCAGCAGAGCAGGTGCAATCGTGTCGGGTTTCTTGACACTGATATCTTCAGAACCTTCCATTATTTCACCTACTGGAGCTAATCTTGCAACAACTCTACTACTGTGTATGGCCTGTACGCTTAAATTCATGAACCTAACCTGAATAGATTCATTATTAGAAACAAGAATCCTTCATACTAATCCTCTCTCTGAATTCAAAAATTTAAGTTCTATTATACTCACCCCGTTTGATAATTTTTCTTTGCGGGGTATGCAGACATTGCACTTTTCAACCTCTACGGTATATGAGTGGTATCTGCCATTGCAACTGGAAAAAACCAAACAGGACCCTTCTTAAGCAATGAAACAGATGTATCTCCTATCGTTAAAACATGGTTAGTAATATCCACAACTCAATCAAATTTGGTCAAAAAGGCCAATCCCAAGATAGCATCTACAAAAAGGTCTGCAACAGCGACGTTTTCGTTGTATACCATGTTGTCTATTGATATTGGTATATCCAGCTTTCCATGGACATTTAATGGTTCAGTGATTGCTGACAAGACAGGCTTTTCTCCTTTTTCCATTGTATTCAATGAGTCATTTTTACTAACTATCTTGTCATAAATGTCCTTAGCCATTACTGGCAAAGTAGTTTCTGTATCAACTGGCATGCGTACGAAAGATGTTCCAAAAATAATGGCACTTGGCTGTTTTCACCCACATTTATTAATCTTTAATCCTTTTATTCGTCCCTACCCTTCAAAGTATTCACCCTTGGCCTGGATACATTTTTTAGACGATCAATCCACTTCTGGAAACATTTTTCATACTCCTCAATAGGGACACCCATCATATACTGATAAATTGCAGACTCAAAGGCATTTGGTGATTTGTATCTTTTTCCAGATAGGTGGAATTTAAGTTTGGGGAACAGAAAGAAGCCGCACGGAGCTAAATCTGGAGTAAACGGGTGGGGTGGGGTGGGGGGATGGAACGACAGTAACCTCTTTCGCCTCCAAGTACTTGATCACAATGCGTGCTTTGTGTACAGGCACATTGCCGTACAAAAGTCGGAGATACTACATACCTGTTTTGGGGCGACGACTTTCGTAATATTTCTTCAGTTTTTTAATAAAAACATTTTCAAAGAAGTTACCTGTGACTGTTTTGCCCTTTGGCACAGTAATTTGCATGACAGGGTCTTTATTGTCAAAGAAAATAATATGTAAAACCTTCTTCACGGTTCGTAATCTTTTAGCAATACTAGGACGTTTTGCATTTTCTGATGCCCAGATTCTGTTAGAACTCTTATGTGTTGGCTCAAAATAGTATACCCAGGTCTCATCACCAGTATCTAAATTATAAAAAGTCTTTTTGGTATATTTTGGATACAATTTTAATAATTTCTTTGCATTTTCAACACGGGCTCTCTTTTGTTCATCGCTAAGCAAATGAGGTATCCACCTATTGTTTATCTTTCTAAGCTTTAGATTTTGTTTTACAAAATACCATGAACACGTGCTAACAACAAGTTTGTCATCCGAGCCAATTGTCTCACGGTATATCTTGCGTCTTTCTGTAAGATTTGGTGGATTTTTACGATATTATTCTTGGTTGCAAGTGTTGCAGGGCGACCTTGGCGAGCAACATCTTTGAGGTGTTCGTAACCTGTTTTAAATTTAGCAACCCACCTACAAACAGACCTATGAGACATTTGACCATTCCCATAGATATCACAGACCTCGCGATGAATATCTACAGGTTTAATGCCCAGTAAGGACCTACCTTTTATATAGGCCCTAATTTCAAGTGCATTGTTTGCTCTTTTCCCAGTCACTTTGAGTACAGTGTAATGAATACGTTAAAAAGCAATGCACACTGTAACTAAATCAGTGAAATTGTGAACATGAAATTTTCTTCCGCTACGGTTCAGTGATCAATCTAACGTGTCAATGTGGTTTCAGTAAGATATCTACACGATTTTCAATAAGGTGAAATGACATTAGTTTTGGAACATCCCTTGTATGTCTAATCCATTGATATATGCCTCAATGAACATATCGGCACTTCCAACAACTTCTATTTTATATGAATTTGCCGTCAGTGTTTCTGGTTTTCTATGAACTGATTGACGTGACCCTCCATTTTTCAATGCGCGGCATTCCTTCTTTACATGACCTTTTACCACAACTATGGCATGTACCAGTTTCCCTCCAATTAACAATTGTTGATCGTTTCTCTGATTTTTCTTTCAGTTCCTTCAGCTACTCCTAGATGATTTCCATTGATTTCTGCAAGCCTGGTATTGATTGATTTACACTGTTTGGCTCTGCTGCAGATTGTTCTTGCCCTTTGCTTTTACCCTAGGATTAGCGGCTCCTAGTCTCTGTTCTACTTTAAGAAAAGCTTCTAATTCAATAGCGTGTCTAACTGCTTCTGTGTAAATAGGCGCTAAGATAAAATCATCCATGTCCAAATCATTTGCTGCATTGGCTCCAGATTTCATTTTGTTCCCTATGTTTTTATCAACCTTCTCAATCAACAAAAAATGAGTGGTAACAACTCCTGAATCAAGTGTAATTTGGCTGTGAAGTGGCAGGAGAATGATTGTCCTTGGACCGCCCTAAATCTAATGCTGCAGTTTGACGTTCAAGTTCTCGAATCGTAGTGTTGATGTCCTCAAGTTCCATATTCAATTCATTTCAACAAAGCAAATCATAATCAAACTATCTCAATATTAGTATTGAATCCCACCGCTGCCACCAAACACGCTGTAGCGTGCAACCCAAAACATATATTTTTATATACCGTAAGAAGCAGATGGGCACCCCAATTAACGTTCTGAGGAACTAATACTTTATTTCATTATATACATATAGTGATTTTTAAAACTTTATACTGATTGTTGACTATCTTTCTTAAATCAATTATGTACAAGGTTGGGGCCTCCGTGGCCGAGTGGTTAGAGCATCGGGCTCAAAATCACAAAGCCTCTCACCTCTGTCGGCGCGTGTTCGAATCTCGGCCGCGGGGTTATGTGAGCAAGTTTGCCAGTTTACTTGCGGAAGGTCGGTGGTCTCTTCCCAGGTACATTTTATCTGGGTTCTCTCCTCCACCAACAAAAAAAGGACGCCACCAGATAACTGAAAAATTGTTGAGTATGGCGGAAAGCAATAAATAAATAAATGTACAAGGTTTCTGATGCAGCTGGCTCTATCTCTCTGAACTCCGCTTATACAGCACGGCTCTCGTCGCTTTCTCTGGCTATGGATCTTCGTGGTTCCGGCTCCTACAGTTCGGGTCTTCTTGGCGACGACTCTTTCTATCTTGGCTCCGGCTCATTCTAACTCCGGCTCTTACAGCGGGGTATTACAATTTTTTAACTATTTAAACAAAGCCAGGAAAGACACGTTTGAAGCTTTGTACAAAATAAAAACAATTGCAATGTATAGAATAAAATTACCTATCTAACTCTTTCACGACTTCTCTCCGTGCCGTCACTGCATCAACTGACTCAAATCGCCTGAATTCACCCGCTTATATACTACTTGGAAAACGATATCTAACGGGTAAACTCTAATCTCTAAAATTCTCAAAGGCGAAGTAGCGTTTCCGATTGTCACAACTCTAAATTGTGATGGTTTGTTGATGTTACGGATGCCAAAATGTAATGGTTCCTCTCCTATATAGACACGCTACTCCAAAGAGCGATGGTCTGGCACGCCAAAATGCAATGTCCTGTTATTGGTAGGCGCATCACGCAAAAGTGTGATGATCTGACACGCCAAAGTCCGATGGTGCGGATAAAGTTACGTTTGTCAAGTTATGTTGTTATGGCGTCATTCGGAACGTCTTTCAAAATCCACTTGAAAATTAAACTAGTACCCTGTTGAACTCACTTCTCTCGTGTATAGCACCAATCAACGGGGAACCAGTTTAACCGAAGAAATGAAACGTGAGTTTGCCCAATCGAAGATATTTTGATGGATAAATTGAAGAAACGGGAAACGAATGGCCTCAGTCGGGAACAGATTTGGTCCGACATTGGTGAAGTAGATATTCAAACTCCATATCTACGATTTTTATCAACACCAATACTTTAATTCCTAATCATTTAGTACTTCCTATGTGCATGAAGTAAATTTCTGACGGCGGTACAATAACGTTAAATAGTGTATACGATTTCTCGTTTGAAAATTTTGTGTTGAATGTTACAACAATTAACTGATAATAAAATTATTAAAAAGAAATTATCAACTTTCCTTCTGTGTTCTTGTCTCATTTATAAACAGCATTAGAACAGTTTGTATCTATACATTATATTCATTAAATTTTCGAAACCAACGGACTTTGGCGTCTAATACCATTGCACAATGGGGTATCCCATCATCACACTTTGTCGCACAAATTTAAAATCAAGCGCCTGGCACCTGTGAAACTGAGGGATCGTCCGGCTTTCTAGCTAACTTGTTTCACAATTTTCCCCGTTATGAATTATTATAGAATATTGTTTACATCGAAATCCGTGTTAGTCCGTACACATCGATTTTATTAAAGAAATTAGCAAAATCAAATCAGGTCCGGTGTGGGAAGAAATGTTTGACATTATCCTTATGCATTTCGGCAACTTCACGTTTCAATGTACAGCGAATTGATATTCTTATCAAATTCAAGATGATTTTTTTTACCTTTAGCCTTGAACTTTGACCTTAAGAACAAATACTATAGTGAGGACCAAAAAGAAACTTTTATCTAGTTTCAGCAAGGGATGGAACAAAAAATGTTATTGCTTTGTCATAGAAAGCCAAAGTTGAGAGCATGCACTCAGTTACTGGTGTATTTATGTACGGAAATCAATTTTAACTCACTTTGGAATGGTAATATCATTGTTTGGCAGCGGAGAAACATTCAGAAAGAACGCAGGAAGCATCTGTCATGGTCACACGCATAGGATGGGGTTTAAAAGTGAGGTGTCAAATGTCGGATCGGATAAAAGCTAAATTTTGATAGTTGATGGGGGTGGGTGGGTGGGTAAAGCCCTCGTAAGTTTAAGTCATCCAACATCAATGTTCATAAACAAATTAGTTTTTATAAGAATAGAAAATTATTTCATTGATCTTAATTAACATGGTATTTTAAATTACATTTAGAGACTGTGCACATATGAAAAAAAATAAATAAGAAAAACAAGAATACTAGTGATATATGTATTAAAGATCAAAATTAAATTAACTTTGTTTCAGCTACCTGGGTAGGCGGAGGGTTCATCAATGGTACAGCGGAAACAGTCTACAGTTACGGTCTGGTGAATTGTCAAGCTCCATTGGGATACGCTCTCAGTCTGGTCATGGGTAAGTATAATAATTAAATAAGCTAGCTAACTTTACATTGCGCAGACATAGCGTCTTGTAATAGTTCGTTGCGAAGTTTGACAGGTATATATAGCAACTTTCCGCTATTTAGCTGAATCTGGACATGGAGTATAATGGAGAAAATATTTGATGTAACATAAATTTTCAATTACAGATTAGTCAATGGCCCGTACTATCCAAGCAAACAGATTTAACAACTGCTATCCAATAACGTCATATTGACTGAAAATTCTACATGTATAGTATTCCTCATAATATTAGGAATATGATATCCCGGAAATGGGCTATATCTGATATTGTTGCGAGAAGTGGATATGATAGTAAAATAAGTCAGTGTTATATAGCATAACAAGTAATTAGATGCTTCATACATTTAAGGTGATTGGCCCCTTTGGACGCATCATTTAACAAACTAGGCTGTTCCAAGTTGTGTATAGAAAACACCAGGATGCAGAATGGCTTGGAACAAAATATTGTAAACGAAAAAGCAAAAAAATCACATATCATTTCGAAATACTGTTTTATTTGTAGAATCTGCTCACATCGGTAAATATAAAGCTGTACCTGATACTTTGGTACAGTGTCTGAACAAACGAAGGCACAAAATGAATACGTACTGTGTGGGCCTTTATATGAACAAAGTCTTAACACTATTTCTGACATGCTAACTAATTGATTCTGATGACGTTACCCACAGAGTACACAGAATACATTGTATTTAGTTCTGTCACCGTTACTAAATATGAAAGTCAATCAAGTTGCATTAATAACTCGTGTTCCAGTATAAAACATAAACGGTAAATTTCATGCTTCAGATACGCATTTCGACAAATAATGTTTCTTCAGTGATGCTCAGGTAAAAAAAGTTGGAAATCCGGAAGAAGAGTTGAAAGAACCAAAAAATGCCAAATAGTGGAGCCAAATCCGGCAAAGGATCAGAGCTGTGCATGAGGGAAATAATCCTTATATTTGAAATGAATTTCTTAATTCTATCACAGCAATTTTTTTATGTGAGACATCTAGCTTAAGACCACATTGATAGTACAGTCTAAATTGTTCTACTTTCAGAGACCTACGTCACACCAATGTCCAGTCCGACGAGAGGCATTGGTATAAATCGTAAAACATGTTTATTAATCGTCGTAAAATAAATGAAATTTGACTTAGTAAGAATTTATCAAAGATAAACTGGAGACGAGAACTATTTGTGCCTCTGTAAAAGACATTACACGAACTTACAGTCTTCACATAATTCTTAACAAGTATAAAAACTTGATAGCTCGTATAGAATCATGTACAGTTCTTTACTCAGTCCTTTTGCCATGCATCTGAGGTTGTTGTGTTGTTCCTAACTAACGTTTTGTTTTAATTCAAAATTACTTTCCAGTTTTAACAGGCAGAAACTCTCAAGCATATTTTTTACTGTCTTCAGTTACAAGAATCTGTTCAGTTTTGCCAGACCGGAAATTTAAAAGATCTAGCAAGAAAGTATCATGTAGTGTTCAAAATGTATTGAACATAATAATAATGATAATAATAAAACAAATTAAATTTGATACCGATTAACTAAAAAATCAACAGTCAAGAAAAAACCCTGTTGTATTCTAAAACAAATCAAAAGATGATTAAAATAATCTTCACACTTTGCTTTCTCTATCGTTATTTTTTTTATTAACTATATTAAGTTGTATTTTAAAATGACATAAATGCTCTATACACAACATGTATGTGTGTTTTGATTGAAGATGAAAAATTAGAAGAGAAACAGTCGATAGAATATGTAAAAACAAAAAAACAAAAAAAACAAAAAAGAAAGAAAAAAAAAAAAAGAAATATTACACCAGATCAGTTCGCGAAATGTCCTAATTTCCCTCGGCTCTAATATTGTATATTGGGTTATTTTATCAATTTGTCACGTTGGATATGCTGACTTTTTTTTTTTGGGGTGTATGATGAAACTTCGTCGTATCAAAATGCATAAAATTCTCTCAATGCCAATATCATTCCATACTAGATATATGACCAAAACACTTTCCTGCTGATGCTAACAGATGACAAATCGTTAAAATTAAATAGTAATGAGTTTCTCAGGGAAGTACAGTAGGACCCTTATTATTTACGTTAATGGTGTCCTCTTTCACCCTGTAGACTCTCACATTAAACTCATTTATACGCAGATAACAGTGCAATTTTTCTCGTCAATAAAAATCGCAATATATCGTAAAAATTGGTTTTCCATACATCTTGGCAGAAAAACTTGCATTTATTTAGATTTGAAAAGAAAACTTAAGAGACATGCATGATGATGCAACGTGCAACCGACTTTTAATATGGTGAATGCCGGGCGGGCGTCCTCATATAGGGAACCAACTTTGTGTAATCAACTTGTCCCATTTAGTCGCCTCTTACGACAAGCAATGGGTACTGAGGATTTGTTCTAACCAGGATCTCCACAGGGTCTATTTGATATGCATCAAATAATCTTAATTACTGTATTTTTCTGGTTATATCTTTTCGTTTGTTGTATACTAGTACTGGGACATTATTGTCAATTATACATATTGTAATTTCTCACTAAAATCATTATGTGGCCTTACCTTGTACCTAAAATGAGAAGGCTTATTTAACTTTATCCCAATCTGTATTATGCTTTACACAATAAAATATTATTTAAATTAGATATTGTTGCAGAATAGGAATCGAGGAATCTCGTTTGATAAAGCATTCTTTAAAAGTCGTCCATTGTAATTTCAATAATTATCAATATACGAATGATATAAAACAATTGTTGGTTTCATTATGTTGGTGGTCAAAAACTTAATTACAGAATTCCGTCTGATCTATGCCAAAGTATATTGACAACCGTGTTAAACATTTAGGTGGAGTATTTTTTGCCCGCAAGATGCGTGAACAAGGGTACGTGACCATGTTGGATCCGTTCACTCGGACCTACGGAGAGAGGATGGGAGGACTGATCTACATCCCGGCACTGCTGGGGGAGGTGTTCTGGTCTGGGGCCATACTGGCCGCTCTAGGTACGTCATCATGAAACCATTCTTATTAAACTGCATATGGACTATACTGTAGATGATTGACATATGGGTCTTAAATAATTTAGAAACAATGTGTACATTTTGTTTTTCATTACACAACATGCATTTGAAATTAGTTCAGATATGTTTCTATACTAATGGTTTTTCATCGCTGGGATTTCTTACTAATATGCACAATACCTTCGCGAGGGACTTTTTCTCGAAAGTTGTGATCATCTGGAGGTACACTCGTATGGATTTGGCACTTTTTATTCGAAACATCGCGACTGCCAGAAAGTTATAAGAATTTTTGATTAATTCAGATTTTGTGAGGAACTGTTTTGGATTGAAAGGGTGAAGATAACGAACAGTTTTCAATCTCATTACTCCTATAAAGAATACAAACTTTAGATTTAGAGTAGGGCAAAAATGAATCCCTGGACATACCAGAGGTACGTTCAGGTGTCTTAAAGGAGTAAGCATCCCCTGTTGACCAGTCACACCCACCATGAGCCCTGTAACTAGATCGGGTAAACGGAGTAACCCGTTGTCAAAATCAGTGTGTAAAGCATGACCTTAATTGGTACGAAGCAAGCCAGAGAGTGTTTTTACCCAATGACAAGTTGCGCTGGTAAATCTGGTATTTATAACGTCCATAAACTCTGCAAATTGCTGTCCTTACACAAGACTGTTGAATCTCCTGTAACACCCGCCGTGAGCCTATAATTTGTTCAGGCAAATTGAGTAATCCGCAATCAGAATCAGTATGTCAAGAACGGCCTAACAATTGGTATGAAACACGTGAGACAGCATTTGATCTACTGGAAGGTAGTACTGGCAAAGTATATCGTTATAATGACCATACAATTTGCGAAATGCTGACTTCCGACGAGACTGTACAAACCCATGTAACATCAACTTCTTTGTCAGTAGTCTGCTTCGATTTTAAAACAGACCATCCGCAGAACAGGCTCTTGCGTATCGAATCAGTTAAGAGACATAAGCACCATATAAAGGACATAATGGAATTTTGCTACATTAATATGGGAAGTTAACAATGGAGCAGCTGACGTCATCCCGTTTGTCACAAAGTTTGATGTGACATCTATATTCAATGAAATTGATTGATTATTTCTTATTTTACGCCACACTCAACAATTTTTCAGTTATCTAGTGGCGTCCAGTTTTTTGTAGGTGGAGGAGAGAACCCAGATACCCGGGAAGAGACCACCGACCTTCCGCAAGTAAACTGGCAAACTTTCTCACATATGTCGGCGAGAGCGAGATTCGAACCCGCGCCGACTAGAGGTAAGAGGCCTTGTGATTTTGAGCGTAATGCTCTAACCACTCGGCCACGGAGACCCCTGTTCAATGAAATATCTAAGTATGAAGGCTATTTGGATAATTCTGTGGAGTCTTTTATGTCGAGTTCATTTGGATATATCGAATCTACATAAGAATAAAAATGATTATTGTTAATAGATGAAACGTCGATATGTCTAAATGCCGAGTTGAAGGACACAGCAAGAGAGATTTTCTCTTCTCATGTAGAAGGTATGTCTTGTAAAATATAAAAAATGGGTCAACTAATAAACGAGCATAATTCATGTGTATGGCAATTCCAAAAGGCTGTTGGATGACCTGATCACCAAAAACTACGAAGATATTGTCAATGAGGAACTTCAGGATCTTTTTAATCTTAACTTCGGAGTACTTGTGTGTGGAGTCAGAGTAGTGTTTAACAAAATAAATTTTTGGGTGACTGGTCACTAGACATGAATAATTCTTTTTAGCATTTTCGTTAAAGAAGCAACTGTCTATGAAGTCAAAAAGTATAGTCTTATAGATTTATCGTGAGGTATGATCGTGTGGTAAAGTCATACGTTTTAATGTTGTTGATTTGAGAAAGATTTGTAATTTCAAATTTACTAAAAGTTCTTTAGAGTTTTTTTAGAATCCACATTTGATTTAAAAGATTTCTGGCACAAATAGTGGCACAGCGCGTTTGAAATTTCTTCTTCACAGCAGTTAATATTTTCGTAAGGAGGAAAGAGGGGGGCTTGGTAAAATATTTATTGGATCCAGCAATGTATCTTTGTAAGGGTTTTTGTGGAGTTTGGGAATCCAGCATTGGTACCCACTCTATTGAGTGGGATATTGAATGTGTTTAAAACTGAAGCATGGTTTTGAAGAATTTCATCTTTGGAAAGGTCTGTTGGAGTATAAGTGCGATTACTAAATGTGGAATTAATGACAAGTTCGTTTATAATCCAGTTGTAATAATGAGCCTTACAAACAAATTTCTTTTAAAATAAGTGATTTAGGTCCTCATATTAAACTATATCAACATTACCACTAATGGCACGTCCAGCTGAACTATAGTTAAAAGAAGACGAAGAGCAAGAACACGTAGGTGGGTTGAATATAAGATTGTCTGTATCTAGGCACTGTAAAGTTTGTTTGTTGTTAAAAAGTTTGGATGCAATAGCGGAAGTATATTAATAGGAAATACAAGGTGTAGACTTGAACTTGAGATATCATGGAATACAAGACTGAACATTTTTATGACGAAGAGTGTTCCCTATGTTGATGGCATTGTTTCCTTTGTTGGTAAATTTGAATTTAAGGAACTGGCGGCTGGATTTGGAAATAATATCAGCCAAAACTGCCGTGGTTTAAAGAGCCTGTGATGGACAATATCCATAATCATAGAATTTAGTCTATAATGTGCTGTAGAAAAATCCACATATGGACTAGCTTTGGCTTCTTCAAATAACGTATTCAAAACTCTCAATGGAACAGAGTAAAGTTGTGTGAGAATAGACTATACTAGAGTGTTCTTAGTAATAACAGAACACACATTTATTCGGTAATTAATACACTAGCACATGTTCTGAGGTCGTTAATAGGCATTGCTTATAACCTTCTATCAAAGATTTGTTAAACACAATTTGTGTTATTTTCAGGGAGTACACTGAGAGTGATCGTTGGTCTCTCTCATGAAGTAGCTATAGTAGTGTCGGCCTGTATCGCTGTGTTCTATACTCTGTTTGGGGGACTCTACTCCGTGGCTTACACTGATGTCGTCCAACTCATCTGTATTTTTGTTGGTTTGGTGAGTATTCCATATGAAAAATAAGAATAATTTGTAATTTTTCTTAAAAATGTTTATATGGTTATATAAGTTGTTATATACATTGTTTAATATGAAAAAGACAAAATTTGTGTCATTGTTTGTTTCGTAATAATATATTTCAGTGTTTACTTTAAACACTAAGCTATGCTGATCTCTGCTTATTGTACTCGGACTATAATTTTTCCAGTGGCTTTGTATTCCATTTGCTATGACTAATGAACTCGTGGAAAACATATCGGTCAATTCCTCCACAGTGTGGATCCAAGAAGTGGATCCAGTATATGTAGGAGTTTACATGGACTCTTTTCTCCTCCTGATTTTTGGTGGGCTACCCTGGCAGGTTTATTTCCAAAGGGTGTTGTCTGCACGAACGGTTGGGATTGCTCAGAGCCTATCGTTTGTAGGTGGCCTGGGCTGTATCGTTATGTCAGTACCGTCAATCCTCATAGGTGCCATAGCTGCTAATACAGGTAAAAACTATTTCAGTAATATTTGTCTTATTGATTTCAAGAAGTTCAGCAGAAGATGTATGTATTTTACAACGGAACTACATTTGCTGAGTTTCATAGATTTTCCTTCTCATGTCAACTCTGTTGTTCTAGACTGGAATCGCACGGCCTTTGTAACAAGAGACAACTTCAATGCTTCTGAGATTTCCAATCGAGCTTCCGATATTCTACCCTTAGTTCTGCAATACCTGACTCCAGAATGGGTATCTTTCTTTGGATTAGGCGCGGTGTCTGCTGCAGTGATGTCGTCTGCTGATTCCTCTATTTTATCAGCGAGCTGTATGTTTGCAAGGAATATTTACAAGATGATCTTCCGACAAAAGGTAAAACATTTATTTTTAGACATTGTTCTAAACACTCTTTTTTCATATACCCTTGGAACAAGTACGCTCATAACACAGCCTTGTGTGCATACTACCTCAGCTGTGCCCCAGCATACAACCAGGAACTGTTTCAAGTCTACCGTCCTCAGCGAACACTTCGGTCAGCGGATTCGTTATCCCTTCTAAAACCACGCGCTGGTACTAAATTGTTTGGTGCATCTTCATCAACCCAAACGAACTGCCTCCCTCTGAGTCTTCGATTCAATAGTTCATTAGCTGTTATTAAAAATAAATTCAAAACATATCTTTTTAAACTTGCATTTGATTTGTAATCCTGTATTAATGTACACAGTTGTGTTTGCTGGTTAATATAAAAAAACCACCCAATCTCATAAACCTTTAGCATGTCTTAGGTAATCGTTTATAGTTTTTCCTACTCTTAGTTACTATGTTAAACTCAGTTCATTGCTATTCCATGACCTTTTTATGTATTTATTGTTCTTTGTTATAGTTTCTTTTAAAGGTATATTGCTTTAGGGTAATTATATAGATTATATTAGGCGCTACATCAATGTACAATATATTCATAAAAGAGTATTTCAAAATTAAGGACTTAATATTCGCAAATTCAGCACAAATGTAATCGTGTGCCCATTTACCGTCTCCATTGACATGCTTTGTCAAGAAATATTAATATTTTCCCTAATTTTTCAGATTCTTTTCTTTTCAGGCTTCGGAAAAGGAAATCATCTGGGTGATGCGAATCGCCATTTTTGGTGTTGGTGCATTGGCAACCGTCATGGCGATCACTGTTAAGTCCATATACACTTTGTGGTACCTCTGTTCTGACCTCGTATATGTGGTATTATTCCCACAACTACTGTGTGTTATTTACTTAAGAGTTTCCAATACATACGGATCACTTGTGGGATACATCATTGGCATGTTTTTCCGGATCGCTGGAGGAGAACCCTCTTTGGGCATTGACGTTCTCATCAGATTCCCCTACTATTCTGTGAAAAACGGACAGTTATTTCCTTTTAAAACACTCTGCATGCTGATGTCTTTTACTTCCATTGTCTTTATTTCCTATTTGACCGATTTCTTGTTCAAAAAGAACATCCTTCATCCTCGATTTGATATATTCAAATGTGTAGTAAACAAAAGGCCCTCTGACGTGGAGCTGACGAAGTACAGTGTAAAATCTGAGGAGACCTTTGCCAATCCTTCGTTTGTTAACTCCAAGGAAGAAATACGCGAAAGGCGATAAATCACCTAGTCACGCTAAGATTTTGATTGATCATGTCCATAGTAAGTTGTAGTATTTGCCCCAGAATGCTCTCATTTATCGTAAAGGTATTCCATTCTGCAAATAAATAATCTATTACCTATAGGATTATATATCCATTCAGAATACATACCTACCAGTTATAGCTCATTTTCATAAGGAGGCTAAGCCATGGTGAAAACAATGGCTTGGGGTCAGTGATGTCTTGTTGTCTCATTTATGCCTGAAATCATAAACTAATACATACCTAATTATTAATTATTTTGATTGAAGGTACGCAGTTTATATGGGAAAACAATTGATTGTTTTGTAACTTTCACCGTTGATGTCATTATGACATCATAAATTACATTATTGCGTCAAAAGTCTACCACTATGCTTATATGATTACTGTTCAAAATGGCTCATTTTGTTTTATAAACGTCATTACCATAATGATTATGTGTGCAGAGGGGCCTCCGTGGCCGAGTGGTTAGAACATTACGCTCAAAATCACAAAGCCTCTCACCTCTGTCGGCGCGTGTTCGAATCTCGGCCGCGGCGTTATGTGAGCAAGTTTGCCAGTTTACTTGTGGAAGGTCGGTGGTCTCTTCCCAGGTACATTGTATCTGGGTTCTCTCCTCCACCAACAAAAACTGGACGCCACCAGATAACTGAAAAATTGTTGAGTGTGGCGGAAAGCAATAAATAATAATAATGATAATGTGTGCAGATTTTGAATGGTGCATTTTCTTCAATGACGTCAGACTTCGACTAAATTAATGCATTTATTTTACATTTTTTAAGCTCGATTCACTTATTTCTTCCTGTTGGATACTTCCTATTTAGTTACGTATCTAGTGTAAATAAGTCATTTATAAGTCATTTATATATATTTAAATTTTTTCAATTCTCGAGGGTAGGGCCTGTTTAGCTCAGTTTATAGAGAGTTTGCGTCGTGAGTTCGGTCGCGGAACACAGGGAATTTAATTTTTGAGATAGAGCCTTGGATTGTTTCGGCTTATCAGTCCTGTAGACGTGACATCTAGATTATCAATGTGTAAAGTGAAACTAACAGAAGGCATGGCCTTTTTTTTCAATATTTTGATTCGAATTTTACCAGCAGCGAGTGTAGGTTCTGAAAAGTTGATAAATATACTTTATATATATATATATATATATATATATATATATATAATTTACCAATATTTTGTTTGTAACCATCCTAGTATTATGATGTATCTTTGTGCATGTGTCTTATATTATGTAGAATTGCCGTTATTGATACACATGCATCGAATATTTTTTTGTATATTCAAAGTTAAAAGTTTTATCTATATTTTTTTGTATTTCATTATATTGTATCCTTTTTATATCTTTATACAGATACAAATATTATCAAATCAGGATTTCTAAGTGTATCTTACAACACTTTCGTATGATAAAGAACTATTTGATAAGGGCCTAATCTGACCCATATATATATATATATATATATATATATATATATATATATATATATATATATATAAATCATTTGGATTCTTTGAGAAATGAAAATCTGGCAAACATTTTATGTTCCTCTTTGAAAAAGAGGAGGTATATTGATTAGTACCTGTAGGTCGGTCTGTAGACCAAGTCTTGTCTGCTAAATATCTTAAAGAACCTTCTGCTTGCCGACATCAATCTTGGTACACTGGTACATCTTAAGGAGTAGATGATTCCTGGTCAAGGGTCACTCTTCTATGGACGTAGCAAGATAATCCTAAGGAATAGATAAACCATAATGATTTTGGGTCAAAGGTCAAACTGGATATAATGATAATGAATATAGTCTACTCTATATTTTTAGAACCATTTGCTTCATTGACACCACACTTGGTACACTGATACACATTAAGGAATAGATTACCCAAAGCAATTTTGAGGTCACATGGTCAAAGGTTAAGTATCAATTGACTCCAGACATATTGTCCGCTCAGTATCTTTAATTTTTGGAACTACTATCAAATTATACATGTGCAGAACCCTTATCAATTTTCTACCGTGGGGGCCTACATGTTTTTGAAACATTTCTTGTATTAAATGAACTATTTATGTCCAGTTCTGCACATTTCCGAGTGACATGACCAGTTTAAACGTTTCATTGTCTAACGTCGGTTTGTCTTCTTTTTCGTCGGGTTGTGTGCTTTTTAAAAAAAAAACTGTAAATGTTTTTATTCCAAATACCTTGCGCTCAAGTAGAGAAAATCATTAATTTTTCTGCCATTAACCTTATTTGATACTTATATAATACGATGTAAATTATTATTTCTAATACGCTACGTAATTGCACTTTTCATAAACATTTGAAATATTTATGATGTTATAATTGAGGATCAACATCACTTGTTTAGAGTAAATGTAGGTTAACCAATGAAAATGAACAATGTAAAGATATATACGATATGAACCGGCGGCATGTTAAAGGCTGAAATCAGACTTAGGAAATCAATGTTAATGTATTCACGGTGTAAACATCGCTACAGCCCAAACTGTGAATTTTGAAATAATGATTGTCCATTTATATATGGTCCCTCAGTGTTTCATCTGATAAATACAGCGAACATATATTCTCAATCTGTCCGAAATCTACAAACCCGGAAAAGAAAAAAAACCAACGATAATATGAATTAGATAACATTATATCTCTAACATATCAAAACATAACTACCGAAATAGACAAACTGGGAGGCGACACTTAGCCTTATAAAGATGAGGTAGACACATTTACTTTTATCAAATCCATTGAATTGGCTCCAGTTGAAGAATACAATGGAAGAAGAAAATAATCTGATTTATAAACATTTTTCTAACATTGCTGAGTTTGACCTAAAACAATACAAAGACAACAAATGTACTAGTGATTGTATCTTCATTGCTCTGTTCTGTCAGATAACAACATTTAAAGAACTCTAGTATACATACCAGTTCCCAGGCGTAATGGGTACTGATAATCACTGTATTGCTACGTGAATGAAAGAAGAAAATATCGCAACAAGCCGACATCCACAGATCACAACACTGTGAAAACGAAGGTAGGAGGGAAAACATGCATGTTTAGAACTGTCCCAAAATCTAAGCCAGATAAAACAATCCGTAATTTATATATGACGCTATATATACTGACAAAGAAGGTTAGTAACACGTATCAGACATTTGCATCCTTTGATACAACCAAGAAAGGAAGAATGTTAAATTCAAAGATTGGACCTTTAGTTGTAACGGGAGCTAACACAGTGTCACAATTTGTCGTAATGACAGGGAAATAACCCCTCGCTGCGAAGATAAGGTGTATGTGCAAATGGCTCTATTGCTGTGCTAAAAAATTCGCAAGTATCATGCACACGCATACATACGCACAATACTCGTACAAACAACAAAAAATAATATGCAGAAGACTGTATACCAGACCAAAAACTTAATTTTGCGTTTTGCCTTTTGAACGTGAAATAGGTTACGCAGGATGGCGAGATAAAATGCGTTGACTGAAAGCCGTCAACGTATTATGCATATGCGAGGACTGGTCGATATGCTATAAGCATCATATGTAAGGGTTTGAATTTTTATTTTTCAACATAATCCCCTTCAGTAGCTAAAATTTTGCCAGCGATGTCTAAGGGCCTCAATGCCACTTTTAAAGCAGTCCTAGTCGGATGTGTTGTTCTGCCCTATCACCTGTCTCAAAAGGTCATCTTAGACATTTTATTTTTAAAACGAAAGCTACAATAAAAATTGAATGGGAAGTCAGTGGTTTTGGATTCGGCCAGACCTTTTGGATACAGATCACTAAATGCAGCACAAGCATGTCTGGATACAAACTACCACCATCATACAATGCAGTTCTTAGTAATTCTTGTTTGAGGAACAGGTCTGAATATTTAAAAAAAAATATATACATATTTGAAAGTGTGTTATTGAACACACTTTCAAATATGTATAGATTAATTGTAAATTATACATTCATTGCATTACAATGAGTGAATGTGGGAGATGAGTTACTATAACCTTATATAAAGGAGAGCTACAGCAGGACCAGGAAGTTTCTGTGCAGAAGCTCTTTGCATGATCCAGGGATATTAAAGATCCTAAATAGAATTATATTAAAGTGTAATACTAAAATGAAGCATGCAATTAAGGAATCAATTTGAAAGAAATGGTGGAATATCTAATATTTTATAAAAGATATACAACGTACAGGTTTCTGTTGGAGAACATCTTTCATACATCCTCGCGTCTTGTTTCATGCGGGTGTACGACGAAATAATACTAGCGTCATCATAACATGCAGCATGAAGTTTTTACCATTGGATCTTTATTTTACATGGAACGTGGACATCATCTATAAGTAGTTGGGTGTTATTCTGTGAGGGTCTTGGAGAATGAAAAGAAGGCCTCAAAGATGAAAATAATGAAAGGGAAGAAGACGGGAAGGAAATGGCGGTCGTGAATAAGATGAAGACCGGGGAGGGGGTGGAGGAGAAAGTGGCATAGAAATATCAGAGTGTTATGAAAGAAAAAATTTTCCCAGATGATGTTCTAACAATATCCAAGATGTCTGATCCTGTCATTGTGAGTAACTTCTTTTCCTACAATTAACATGATAGGAGGGCGATTCAATAAGTAACCAGCCTAACTTATTTTAGGTTGAGATCCACCTTGACTTTTACGATGTAATTGCCCTTTAGTGTGATGTACTTAAACCAACGGTGTTCAAGTGTCATCAGCTCAGAACTGAAAAAGTCAGGGTCCTTTTCATTGACTCACTCCTCAACTGCCGTCACAATTTCTTTGTCAGACCGGAAATGACGTCCATGGATATCCTTTTTCAAGTTTGGGAATAGGAAGAAATCACTAGGAGCTAGGTCAGGCGAATAAGCAGGATGTGGTATTAATTCATATCTGTTTCGCTCTACAGCCTCCATTGCAATTTTGCAAGTGTGCACTCTCGTTTTGCCCAGTTGCAGTAAACCACCGTAGAGGGTTACCTCGGCTTATTTCACGGATGGCGGTTCTCAGCTGGTCTAGCAAGTTTGCATAGTGCACTCCAGTTATTGTACTTCTCTTGAGTAAATAGTCCAACATAATAACGCCTTTTGCGTCCCAAAATACTGTGGCCATCATCTTGCCAGCAGATGGTTGCGCTTTGAACTTCTTTGGCCTCGGGGACTCCGGCCTTACCCACTGACGACGCTGAGCTTTATTCTCTGTCTTATAATAATGAACCCAAGTCTCATCTACAGTCACCAGACGTAAAAGAAGGTAATCTTTTGACTTTAAAAGCTTCAACAGGGCACTGCATACTGATGCTATGGTTGCCATTTGCTCATCGCTAAGGGATTTGGGGACCCAACGGACTGTTAGCTTCCGCATCCGTAAACGATCATGTAAGATTGTTGAAACTCTAAAATGTGAAATGCCTAATCCCTGTGCCATTTCTTCCACCAGGATTATCCTTTCATAGTATACCAGATCCCGAACATTGTTACACTTTTCTTCGTCGGTGGCATCCTGTGGGTGTCCAGACCTGACTTTATTTTCTAAAGAGGTTCTGCCGCGTTTGAATTCCCCTACCCAGAATTTAACCTGAGCATAAAATGGTGCAGAAGATCCATAAGCATCAGCTAACTTGTCGTGTATTTCCTTGCCTGTTTTACTTTTTATATACAAGTACTGAGTTACAGTACGGTACTCATCTTTAGATGAAAAGCATGCCTTTGTATCACTAGCCATGTTTGACATTCAATATCTTATTAAAGAATGATTCGATACGCGTGCAATCTTATACCCAGGTATAAAACATGTATTGAAACAAGGCATGAAAATCGTGTCTGTCTCGGTCAACCGGAAAAAAGTTAGGCTGGTTACTTATTGACTCACCCTCGTAGATAGTCACATAGCAATAGCGCCCTACTCCATCCTCACTTTTTAGACGATGTATCTTATGTTTTAACTTTGCAAAGCAATATTACGTATCCCCTTGTAGACTAATGAAATTGAATATAATTTATCATGTCAATCCATATTTCCAACGATGAAATGCGCACAATATTTTCCATACCCTTATTAGCCGAAATAAAGTTTATCATTTCTTAGTAATATCAAGTAACAATTGACCTTGAAGGATGAGGCATGTTTTTTACCATACGGAATTGGGTACAGAATTAGATAACGAGATACAGAATTAGATAACGAGATGGGGATGTGGAGAGTAAAGCTGCGGTAGTACCTCCTTATTCCGCAAGTGGAGAGAGGTGTGTAAAGAGGCATTCATAGACAATACTGTAAATTATGTTCCTTTAGAACCTATATCTTTTACATAGACAAAACTGCCTACCATTCAATTTAAAACGAAACGAAAAATAAAATGAAATTTCTTAAAATAAAAGACATCCTGGAAACTCTTCTGCGTTTGGATTACGATATGGGTATGTTGAGAATCAGATATATTGCAATTAATACCGGTCAATCAGTTAATCTGCGGAGAAATATATTTGATATATTAAGAGACAGGGAGATTTTTATGAGAATTTTCAATATTATGAAAAGGCGAGAAAAAGAGGTTGAAATGGGCCAGGGATACTAAGACTTAGACGAAAAAGCTCTACCTGGAGTTTTATAAAGAAATCCTGGATGTCATGGAAACTCTGCAGGATAACAAAAATATAGAGGGAAAATACTTACATGTAATGTATATTTCACATCACAGTTATATTATTTAGAAGAGTGGTGAAAATGTGAAGATAACGAACAGTGATCAATCTCATACTCCTATAAAGAATACAAAATAAAGAGGTAGGCCAACACGGATCCCTGAATATACCAGAGATAGGATCAAGTGCCTAAGAGAAGTAAGCATACCCTTTCGACCGTTCACACCCGCCGTGACCTCTATAATTTGATCAGGTAAACGGAACAATCAGTAGTCAGAATCAGTGTGCTAAGAACGGCCTAACAAACCTCAGACAGCATTTGACTCAATGACAGATTGTATTGCCAAACTACATAGTTATAACGAGATAGAATTATGGATATTCCAACAGACTGTTGGAAGACCTGATCACCAAAGATTTTGTCAATGAGGAACTCCAGCATCATTTTAATATAAACTTCAGAGTGTTTGTGCGTAAAAGAGTGATATTTAACAATGCAATTTTAGGTCACCGCATTTAATGTCAGCATTTCGCAAATTCAATGGTCGCTATAACGACTTAGTTTGCCAATACAGCCTGTCATTATATAAATGTTGTCGGATGCATTCATACCAATTGTTAAGCAACTCTTTACACACTTATTTGTCTACAGATTATTCCGTTTACCTGATCAAGATACAGGTCTTACAGCGAGTGAGACCGGTCGAAAGGGTATGGTTACTCCTCTTAGGCACCTGATCACATATATCCAAGAGTCCTTGTTTGTCCAACTCTCAATTTTGTATTCCTTAAAGGAGTTATGAGATTGATCACTGTTCCGTATCTTTAACCTTTCCTTTTTCTTTCTGATTTAAAAATACTCGGGATTAAAGTGTTTGACTACAGAACATTCAAGTCAATTTATTGCCTATCCATATCTACTCGGTTGGTGACCAGAGTCGTCTAGAAGTTAGATTGATTGTTTGTTGTTTTCCGCCACACTCAACACTTTTTCAGTTATCTAGTGACGTCCAGTTTTTATTGGTGGGGGAGAGAAAATAAACTGGCAAACTTTCTCACATATATCGGCGCGAGCGAGAATCGAATCCGCTCCAACTAAAAAACCAGTTCGTTAAAAAGGTCGTGATTATATAATAACGCGTTACGAAATGCATCCCTTTTGATATTTTATGTAGAGAATGATCACTTTGTAAAAGAATTGAAATATGCCGTGACATGTCCATGAGTCTGATTTTGGGTGATACACAAATCATGTAAGTAATCAGCATTCAAGGTGTGTAGTTACTTATTATATTACAACCTGTTTAAAAATGATGTATAAATTATCTATTGTAATACTTTCACTTTCTGTACGAGTACTTTCTGTATGAAAACGTTTGTTACTCCAAACACTCCTTCGCCATTAGAGCGGCATCGTTCTATCCTACGTTAGATGTTCCTTCGCCATTAGAGCGGCATCGTTCTATCCTACGTTAGATGTTCCTTCGCCATTAGAGCGGCATCGTTCTATCCTACGTTAGATGTTCCTTCGCCATTAGAGCGGCATCGTTCTATCCTACGTTAGATGTTCCTTCGCCATTAGAGCGGCATCGTTCTATCCTACGTTAGATGTTCCTTCGCCATTAGAGCGGCATCGTTCTATCCTACGTTAGATGTTCCTTCGCCATTAGAGCGGCATCGTTCTATCCTACGTTAGATGTTCCTTCGCCATTAGAGCGGCATCGTTCTATCCTACGTTAGATGTTCCTTCGCCATTAGAGCGGCATCGTTCTATCCTACGTTAGATGTTCCTTCGCCATTAGAGCGGCATCGTTCTATCCTACGTTAGATGTTCCTTCGCCATTAGAGCGGCATCGTTCTATCCTACGTTAGATGTTCCTTCGCCATTAGAGCGGCATCGTTCTATCCTACGTTAGATGTTCCTTCGCCATTAGAGCGGCATCGTTCTATCCTACGTTAGATGTTCCTTCGCCATTAGAGCGGCATCGTTCTATCCTACGTTAGATGTTGCCCATTATGTAAGTTTTATTTAACGTTTCGTAATTAATTTTGAAGTTTTATGAATTCTTTTGTAATTACTATTTTTCCTAGTAACTTTTTTGTTGATCTTGTTGATATTTTTTATTTTGTTTAAATGCAAAACCATGTAAGTAAATTTCTATATTTTGTAGACTTTTCTCATTCATTCATTCATACACAATAAAGCATATGTCATCATACATGCGTTCGCGTTGGCTCCTTAACTGTTTTAACCAAACAACATAGTAAAGGTATGATGGTATGATGGCTGAATTCTTAACAGAGAATCGGACACGGACGTTAATGGGAATAGGACAAACTTTAAGACAAAGCCTGGAAAGAAGTAGAAGCCGTACTAGTAACAATAGGGATGTGTGCGAAGAATTTTTAAACATTAAGGGAAGTCGACGCTTTACTGAACACAAAATTCAAAGAATTCTGTAAACATGTCATACGAATATGGAATTATCTCTGTGGTATTAACCCATGGGAGTGCTCTCAACTACTGTCAGAATACAAGTGTTTTAGTACTGTGAAAAGAGCCACGAATGACTTAAAAACTAATTGAAACTATGTCACCTGTTTCATCTAATGGCTCTTTAGCATGTTTGAAGAGAGCAAAAGGAGACGCTAGCAAGTCGAAACTTCAATTCATTAAACAGAAAGGACAGTTAATGAGACAAAAAGCCGAGCTGAAAGTTACTTGCCAGTAAAAGGAGGTAGAGGCCCTTAAAGTGAAGACAAGCGTGTTAGAAATAGGCAGTGACAAATCATGTGATGGTATATAATCACTGATCATATGAAGGAATCAAAAACAAACCTTGATATGAATATTCCTCGGGAGAACTCCCCTCCTAGAGATCTTTCTAATACTCACACTTATTTTGTTGACTTGCCATTCATTTATTAATACACAATAAAGCACATGTCAGCAAACATGTGTTTGTTCGCTAGCTGCTTGCAATAAACAATATACATGGAGAAAGAACATATAAGAAATTATTATTAATGTATATTAATACATATTGTTCTTCATATCTCCATGATTGATTGATTGGTTATATATTGTTTAACGTCCCGCTCGAAAAATTCTCGAGCGGGACGTTAAACAATACATAATCAATCAATCAATCATATATCCATCACTATCATGCAGTGAATGTATAATGTATGTGTGTTCGCTCAAAGTAGAACAAGATATAATTCAAATTTCCATCGACTTTTCCAATATCATTCACGGCAATCAAAACTATATTTCAATACTATGGCATATGAAACACCTAGTGTGATCTTTCGGATCTTGATGTTCCTCTAAAGTGCATATCAAATCGTTAAACACAATTTTATTTATACAAATGTATTTTGGCACGGGTATTCAGTACTCGGGGTGCTAATAACACACAAGGGGTTCCATGTGACTACTAAGAACAGAAGCGTTCTTTGTGAAAACCAAGGAAGTTCCGATTGTAAAAGTAATTTATGAATAGCATGAAAAATTCATAGAATGATGGGCATTTCGACAATTTCTATATCGAAATAAAAGACGCCACAGAGTCTTCCACACCTGCTTCGTAATTAGATATTTTACTGAAAATAGATGCGGGTGGCAAACTAACAACTTTATGACAAACGGGACGATTTTAATTTCTCCATGGTCAACTTCTCTAATCTATAATTATGTCCATTTGATATATCCCGATGAACTCGAAATAAAGGACACTACAGAATCTCACGTGTCTGCTTCATATTTGGATATTTTACTTAATATTCACTCTAATGGCAGACTGACAACTACATTATATGACAAGCGTGATGACTTTAACTTTGCAATCATCAACTTTCCATATCTATGTAGTAATATACCACTTTCGCCTGCTTATAGTGTGTATGTCTCCCAGTTGATTCGATACGCGAGAGCATGTCATACATATGAGAATTTTTTAAAGCGAGGTCAACTACTGACAAAAAAGTTGACGTTGCAGGGTTATAACGAATCTCGTTTGAAGTCATCATTTCGCAAATTTTACGGTCGCAAAAATGACCTTGTTTGCGATTACAGAGTGTCTCTGGGACATATGTTGAATGATTTGTTTCATACCCTTTGTTAGAATGTCATTTTTCATACTAACTTTGACTACGGATAATCCCGCTTACCTAATTTCGACTAAGGGCTCACGGCGGGTGTGACCGGTCAGCAGAGGATGCTTACTCCTCCATGGCACCTGATCCTACCTTCGCTTTGTCGGAGGTCCGTGTTGCCCTACACTCGAACTTGTATATGTCTTGGGGAATTATGATTACGATTTACACATTGTTTACTTCGCCATTCGATACTAATCTATGTAGCAATATTCCATTATCACCTGCATATGGTGTTTATATCTCCCAATTGATTCAATATGCAAGAGCTTGTTCTGCATATTATCAGTTTTTAAAATCGAGGCAGGCTACTGACAAAGAAGTTGATATTCCAGGGGTTTGTAGAGTATAAAGTCAGCATTCCGCAAATTCTATGGTCGTTATAATGATCTAGTTTGCCAGCACAACCTTCCATTAGGTTAAATGCTGTGTGACGTATTTTATACCAATTGTTAGGCCGTTCTTGGTACACTGATTCTGACTGCGGATTGCTCCGTTTATCTTATCAAGATATAGGACTCATGGCGGGTGTGACCGATCGACAGGGGATGCTTACTACTCCTAGGCACCTGATCCCACCTCTGGTATGTCCAGGGGTCCGTGTTTGCCCATTTCTCTGATTTGTATTTCTTTTGGAATTATGAGATTGGATACTGTTCGTTATCTTAGCCTTTTCATACAACTTATTCAGCGAATTGTTTTCGACTTTTTTAAACCATAGAATATTTTCTTTTAAGAAATTTTAAATGTGCATAGATTGATTCCCGCAAAAGGATGAACTTTAGCATCGAATATACTCTGTATATGTAACGAGCTCCCTCAGGGACATTATTCGCATTTGTTTGTTGTTTGTTTGTTTGTTTTACGTCTCGTCGAGAATTTTTCACTCATATTGAGACGTCACCAGCTCTAGGTGAAGTACCACAAATTTAGACCTATGCTTAGTGCTCAGGGCCGTAGCAGTGAGGGTTCTTTAACGTGCCAACGCTTACCGTGACCTCCCTTTTTTTAGGTAATATCCGAAAGACCCGTGATTCTCATTTCTAAGTGCCAAGCGTTTGGCGAAGGAACAATTGCTATCTATTTTTACGTTAGGTTTGACGCGGCCATGGCACGAGCAGGACTCGAACTCACGACCTCCCGGTTACGAAGCGAACGCTCTAATCACTAAGCTACGGCGACCGGTTTATTCGCATTTAATCAATATGTAAAATAATAATAATAATAATTAATAATTTGACGTGCCGTTCCTTGTATTCGAATAAATGTTTGAAGATTTCAGACCTCTCATAAAATGTATCCCGTTACATATTCATTCTCGAAATAGAAATCGTGTAGCTGATTCCAGACTTAGTCTAAGACAGGCGAAATGATGCACACACGAATCGATTCAACAACAACAGAATTGTTTCAGCAGAATATCCATTATATATATGTGTATCTATCTACATCTTGGACAAAAAATATCCGACATCTGTATTATTTATCTAATTTTTTGTGTAAAAATATTACAAGGGAAATGTGAAAACATTCAGTAATTCGAGGCAAGATTCGAAGGATATTGTTGGCTAAGGATAACGGCTACTTTGAACGCGAAGGTAGCACATTTAGCCACGTGTTGATTAATGGCACAGGTGATACACATCCATGGAAATATTAGGCAACAACTATAATTTGACGAGAGAGATAAAATCATTTTCAATTTATCTCTAGCTGTGGAATTCAACTTGACATTTAGATATACGACGTCTGTTCTATTCACAATAATCATTTTCATTCATATGTCGATTCTATATGTCCCATTGAATTCGAAATAAAAGACACCACAAAGTCTTACTTGAACTTGAACTTGAAGACACTACAGAGTCTTCCACTTCTGCCTCGTACTTAGATATTTTATTGAACATAAATGTTAACGGCAAACCAACAACCCAACTTTATGACAAACGCGATTGCATGGGCTTCTCCATCGTCAACTTCCCATATCGATGTAGTATATGCCATTATCACCTGCAAATGATGTTTATATCTCCCAACTGATACAATACGCAAGAGCTTGTTCTGCGCATGATCATGTTTTTTTAAAATCGAGGCAAGCTACTATAAGTTAATATTACAGGGGTTTCCACAGTCTCGTTTAAAGTCAGCACTTCTCAAATTCTCAGATTGTTATAACGATATAGTTTGTCAGTACAACCTATCATTGAGTCAAATGCTGTCTAATGTGTTTCATACCAATTGTTGGATCGTTCTTTACACACTGATTTTGTGTACGGATTATTCCGATCACATGATCAAGGTATAGGGCTCAAGGCGGGTGTGACCTGATCCCACCTCTGGTATATCCATGGGTCCGTGTTTGCCCACCTCGTTATTTTGTATTCCATATGGGAGTAATGATATTGATCACTGCTCGTTATTTTTACCATTTTATTTATCAAATGGTCTAAATACAATTGACCATAACCACCTTCAAATAAGACAGCAAAACAGTTATCGCAATATATTTATTTGTAAGTATTTTTTTTCTCTCCCTCTCTCAATTTTGCAGGATGTTTTGCATACAAGAACAAAATCTAATATCATAAATGAAGATGATTTATTGAACTTTGGCACAGTAGTAATTTTCTTTTCTGCAACAATTTAAAACGCAGAACAATGCACAAAATTCGTTTTACACTTCAAACGTGTTTGTAATATAACTCGTAAATGTGAGAATTGGTTGATCTAACTCTCAAAAACTACATAGTCAAACTATTCAAATGTGTGTGTGTATATTATGATATTATCTACTTGCGGTCAATTCTTAGTGTTGTTCTTTTGGTTTTTAAAGAATATTGATAAAATTAATGTGAAGTCAGAATAATGAAATCTCCGTTCCTGTTGATACATAGGCTACATTTAACATGGAGATCAAATATCCGGTTACTAGCATAAAGAATCATGATTATAATCTCGTTATCATTAGTCGCCATACTACCAGGGTAACCTTTTGACATTGAGAAGTCATTTCCGGTTCTGGCAGATAACATAAACGGTATAAAAATTACTATGTACAAAATTGATTTTTCTTAGCAAAATCATGTTATAAAGTTTTTATTTTGATAGGAAACCACACACGGTGTTGATTTCATTGTAATAAAGACCTTAAAGGGATAATAAAGTAATTTTCTTTCATCGTTTTAAAAAAAATTAAAATGAGCGCAAATGACTCGTACAAGCAATTTTATACATTTATATCAACGTTTAATACCATTATAATTATTCAAATTACGTTCCCTGGATTTCTGCTTTATGGACAAAAATCAACCTGCTATAGCATGTTGGCTCCTAGTTAACTTGGTGAACATGCAATTATTTCGAAGTTGATAATATAATTCATAAATATCTTCTTTTTTTTTTTTTTTTTTTTTTTACAATATTAGAAAGGAACAAGATGATATGGGATGAATAAATCATCAAAATGAGCTAAACTATCTCTTTGATATATACTTTTTCAACTATTAACCAACTACTGTGAAATTCAAATTATTGTACAGAAATCCATATAAAAAAGAAGTGTACCAATTCTGATATCCCGAAAGAAAGTGAAAGTGAAGAATAAAATCATTTAAAAATTCCATAACAGATTGGCATTTCTTGACATTAAGAAAAACATCATTAAATTTGAAAAGCTCTTGTCACGTATATCGATATAACCAAAAATAAAGCAAAAAACGAAATCAAAACAAGACATGTAACTCCTACACAAATTCATAGCGTATCCTGGTCTGAAGAGTCGTTGTCAACACCAAAGTAAAATTTTCCTTCATTAAATCGCACTTTAAGTTTTTCTGGGGTGTCAGGAACCGCTACATCTACTGCGTTTGTGTAACTAGGAGACCGTTTCAAACATTTTCGTTTCCATTTGACCGGTGTACTGTCATAATAGTCTAACTGATTACTCTCAGGGGTGTTTTCTATACATTGTTGTGGATTGTTAGGACGAAATTCACTTGTGTTTGGATATCCATTCTGTTTGACTAATTTCTCACCTATTTCCGATTGATTCATCGGGTCCTCTGCAGGTGTAATTCCGTAGCTCCTGCAAAATTCATCGAGGAATACAAACATTGTACATTTGGGTAGATTATTTAAATTAATATCAACATAATCAAATTTAAACATAGCTCATCAAGAAAGTTCAAAGAAATTGGAAACGAGGACAATAAACAGGCAGAGCCTATACAGATCAACTACAAACGGAGATATCTCGGGGAAAATGTTCGTTTGTTCAGGTTTATGATTTATGTTTTATCTACGAAGACTTTTGAAAGGTTTCATTACATTCCACATTCAGTACAATAGATGATTAATTCATCGACAGATGTGGCAGCTGTTCACCTACTTGAGTTGTTCTTTGAGTGTATTTATATACAGTACAGATAAATCATGGTGGTGACGTTCCTTCCATAATAACAGTTCACACCGAGGATTCTTGCAGTCATTATGTTTCTGTCTAGCCAATGCATTCATAACCGACTGTTGAAATGTAAGGGATTGGCCCATACTCTACAACAAACAAAACCTTTCTACAATAAATCATGATCATTCTAATGATTCTGGAACAAAACATATGTCCACAAGGATAATTTATGTACCATCGAAAAAAAAATCGTTTACTTCAAAATTTCTCCTACAATCGAAGTTTTAACCTGGATGTAGTAAACTTTGTTATGGCACACTTACCAAACTTACTAGAGCACAACACATATTTTTGTCGTATTTTTGAAGACAACGACGTCCAAATTTGAAATATAGATGTTCTACTAGCAGCACTAGACCACCAATCAGTACACCAGAGGCTAGTAAAATAAAAGCGCTAGTAAAATTTGGAATACCAATGGTGTGGCTGGACTGGCCTCGTTTTCGCTTCATGTGACAAGCACCAGCCAACCAAAATCTCCTTAACCTTTCCAGTTCACCTGCAATTAAATGGAAAATATAATTGTTTCGCATTCAATTATCCTGTAAATCATTTCTCAATATTTGTATCAAATACAACGTTTTATTTTGTGATTGTCATGAATTCCCTCAAGTTTTTTTTAATACTATTGGTTTTATTTACAAAAAAGAGTGATAAATCTCATGAAACACGAGACCCAAGTTACCGTTTTCTTGAAGTTCAAGAATGACGTCATTGATTTCTTCTAGGTAAGTAGCTTTCTGCGGGACGGCGATACCGTACCCCGTCATCGCGTACTTTTCTCCCACAGTTTTTAACTCGCAGTTATCGTCATTTCCCGCATGGTATTCCAAAGGAGTGGCATCGTAAATGAAAGCTTGAATTTTCCTACAGAAGGTAAAAAGATCTAGTACTAATATTAGTAGTCTGTATTTAAATAGCTGTTGAACCGTATCTCTCTTGTTAAAATCAGGATAGACCAGTGAACTAGAGATCTACCGTTGCAAAGCCTTTGATTTACAGCGCAACTTTTTCTGCGCAAGATTATGTTCTTATATCTATGTATATATTTTTTTACATCACCGCTTCAAAATTCCCACTGCATTTATGTCAAGACATGCGATCAATTTTTAAAAAAAAATTCCATTGGAATTGAAAACCCAAAGTATTTGGTTGGTGTCAGTCAATTCGGTTTTGTTGACTCATTGTATTTAATATCTATATTTCTAATGCTACCGGTTTTTGGTCGTCATGTTATCGTAAATATAAATAAACTTATTTAAACTACTTTTTCACCGAACTGGAATGATTTCATAAAAAATATCTTAGCTGAAATTTATATGTGTGGGGAAAATAATTAAGGATGAATGGGACTGACGATTTTGAAATTGCCGCGCAATTCCGAATGACGTAAATTAATCTTATGTCGTTCGCCTCTTCAGTTTGATTCTGGGTATATTTTGAATAACATTTACAATGTAATTGATTTTATAGATTTATTTTACATAAAATATGATAAATATATTATTAAATTCAAAATAAAAACAAATCGCGTAAAATTTCTATAACTATAGAATGAAGGGATTCAAACATATGAATATAAAATCGGTGAAGGGGTCAAATTTGGCTTTAACAAATGTTTGAAGTTATGTTTTGGCACAAGTGTAATGGATAAACATATTTGAAAGTTTCTAATAATAAAAAAGTTGTGGCGGTGATGTAAAATCCCAGCGATAAAAGACCCAAATCGTGTGTGTAGGTGGGTGGTTGGTTGGAGGAGTTGTGCTGTAAATTGGGGGGATATCTAATTAGTGGAAGGGGCCTCCGTGGCCGAGTGGTTAGAGCATTGCGCTCAAAATCACAAGGCCTCTCGCCTCTAGTTAGCGCGGGTTCGATTCTCGCTCGCGCTGATATATGTGAGAAAGCTTGCCAGTTTACTTTCGGAAGGTCGGTGGTCTCTTCCCGGTTACATTGTATTTGGGTTCTATCCTCCACCAATAAAAACTGGACGCCATCAGATAACTGCAAAATTGTTGAGTGTGGCGGAAAACAATAAACGATCAATCAATCTAATTAGTGGATCTGCAGCTGCCTCGTCTATCCTAATTTTTGCAGACTAATTTACATTTATACCCGGGTGTATGTATTAGGACTATCATTAGAATGTATCTACTAAAACTATTTTTTAATTTTGTCAAAATGATTTTGTTTGTTTGTTTGTTTGTTTATAGCCGCCTGAGCAATTTTTCAAAATGAAATCATACTGTTTTTATTATTGTTATTATTATTGAAAGTGTATATCATTTCTTGTAGACACAAACCATCTCTTCCTTTAACGCTGCATTTTTATTAAAATTTCGGTAAAGACAGACGAGAGAGAGAGAGAGAGAGAGAGAGAGAGAGAGAGAGAGAGAGAGAGAGAGAGAGAGAGAGAGAGAACGGTAACGATATTTATGTTTACCCTTGTTTGAGAGCACGGAGAGCGTTGTCCACTGTCGGTCGGTTGTATCTTTGCATGTATTTGAACATACTGTAGTGGTTCTTGCGCAGATTCTCTTCAGTACTCCCGTTGGGTATAGTTGCAAACTTGAACGGAGGTTTCATGGAGTATGGGTTACTAAGCTTGGAGATAAAACAAATGAAAACATAGAACAAGGCGCTGAAAGATTACAAGAAATATCGTTGGAATCCACCAATAGGTAGTTAGAATTTAAAAATCATGTTAATTACTCTGCGACTCTACTGTTTAGGAAGATAGATTCAAATAGAACTGGGTTTCCTCGATTAATTACTTTGCTTCAATTTTTAGACATAACGAAGTGCAATGTTTTTAATTTTCGAATTGGAAAACGTTAGAACAGGGATATTTTTAACAATTGAAATAAAACAGATTGTTCTGCCAATGAATGTTGATGATGAAAAAAAAATCATTCTGGTATCTGCCTTAAGGTAAACTTTCTCTTCACTGAATAACATCTCAAAATATTAGTCATAATAACGCACAGTTCTAAGCGTTAATCATTTCAATTGTAAAATGCCAACAATTCATTTCGCCCTACATTTATTGTTCATACACCAGTTTATCTCAAAAGTAATATTACATCAACACTGATAAACAGATAATTTCAAACCACGTCCTGTTTTGAAAGCCAAAATAGATTTTTATTTTGCGAAGATGGAAACATGAACATACCCTCCAGTCTTTAATTCCAGACAAGTTGTAATATTCATCTTTCGTGATCATGAAAGCAGCCAAATTTGCTGTATATGATGCTAGAAAGACTAATGCGAACAAAGCCCACACATTGGAGAGGAATCTACTCGATACCCCTCGGGGGTTGTCCGTGGATACAGAGGCTCCGAACAGCATCGCCCAGATCAACCAGAAGGATCGGAATAGAGAAAACCTGTGTTCTGTACGACAGTAAGAAGAGAATTTCCATTTTGTTCTATCATTAAAATGGCTTTCAAAATGAATTGCAATACTAAAGATTCCTCGTAAAATTTATGAAATGAACCAATAATAGCATGACTTAATTATGTGCAAATTAGATATATACACTTTGAATTAAAGCAAAAATACTTTTAAAATATTCGAAAAGTAAAGAAAATACACGGCTAGCCTGAGTACATGATATGCATAGTGAAACGAAAATTTATCCAACAGTTAAACCGTCCAAAAGGCATTACTAAACACCCCTCATATACTGATTTGATTAGTGAGAAATAATTATGTATTTGTAGAGTGATGTTGACTTACCTTTGAATTCAAGTGTACATAAATTAAATTTTGGTTAATGAGTAACAGAATGGGATACATAGTAATACCACCAACCCGGAAAATTTAAAGTTGAATCACAAGAACCATTAAGTAAATCTAGTAAGGACGTTCGGACGAAAGAATCAGAGCAAAAAATAAGAAAGAAGAAGAAATTGTTGTGTGTGTGCTCCACCTTCTTTACAGCAAGATTTACCTCTCCGTTACCTCTCAATGGAGTGGTGCCCCTATTCAGTCCTCGGGGGCTCAACCATTCATAAATAAAGATGGCGGCTCCAGTAGCGTGTACACTGAAGACCAGAATGAAACACCACGACGGATAATCATACGGCTCTGCAAGCCAAGTAAGAAAGCAATAGAATAATACACATCAAATTAATCGGAGTAAGACAAAGGCACAGTATAGTATGCTATATATAAAAGGGGAGTCTTGTAGAGAAATCCTCAGGGGAATGCTGTTCCATATTCGTTACGGATTATTAAATTTTGATAGAAAAGCGGCGTCGATGGGTTTTAATCAACCAAATACAAGAGACTGAAATCAAATGCTTATTTTCAAAAATATATGACGTACACATTGTGTCACATGGTATAGATAAAAAAAAATGCAATTTTCACTTGCTATCAGATATGAGTAACTTAATGAAAATAGAATGTACTTCCAAATGGAAAAGCATTCCCAAGTAAAACTGTAAATGTGCGAAGATAAAGAAATTGTAAGAAAATGCGCTTATAAAGCAGTGAGCACAGATAGAGAAGAGAGAACACAAACATACATCCATTTTGCACGCAAAAAAGATGTACCTTTCACTTTCGTTTTCAATCCTTCAGATTTAGAAAAGATTTCTAGCAGCCATATAAGAAAGGCTACTATTGGCAAGGTAATAAGTATGAGAATAAACCAGTGTAAGTTGACATATGGATCTGAAATGATAAGGATAGAGCTATTTTTCCCATGTTGACCATTGGTGCATTAGAAAGAGGGAAAAAAATTATGCTAAGAATTTATATTAATCATTTACAAGATCACTATTTTTATATATGTCTGTAAGTGTTTTTGTTGGTTTTTGTTTTCGTTTGGTTCTTTTTTTTTGTTTTTTTTTTGGTTTTTGTTTTGTTTTTTGGTTTTTTTTGTATTTCGGGAAGGGGGGGGGGTGAGTGGGTGGGGGTGCTTTGGGTTTTTTCTTTGTTTTTTATTTATCATCATCTACATTTTTGATTGAAAAAGCGTTAAAATTCAATTATTTGGATGGATTTTAAAATCGACAAAATCCTGAATATCGAAACCTTCGGATAAGATCTCCCAGTAAGAGAAGACTTTCGGATTACTTTATATTGCCCAAATTGCCTTTATCAACATTGTTAAGAATTAGTGTTTAACCAATAAATCGCACCAAAGTTTTAAAAAAAATCTTATACTATACAAGTTACATATAGATTTTTTTTTATTATTTAGTTACATAAAAATATTGATTTCAGTGAGTGACACTGGTGTATATATATCAGTTTAAATTTACACGGCATGATTTAGGATTTGTTGTTTTGTCCTATTTCTTGCTAGTAATTTAAACGGAGTAACAACGCATCCTTTTTTTTCTTAATCCTTCAAAGTTACCAAGACTGAAATTTTAGTTCGTATTGCGGGAAATTAACGTTTACGTACAGTAACAATTCAAAACTATTGTTCTTCTCGTGTTTCTGAAATACACTTTGCCTTGGGAGTTACAAGAAGTATGAGTTCATGTCTACAATGCAAATCTCATTGAAATAAAGACGTATTTGAAAACAAACCTAGAAATGCAGTTGGTGAAATGTTTCCTTTTCTAATGGAGACGATGATGGTGATTCCTGTTTCCAGGAAAGGGATAGAGAAATCGACAGCCTCACTTCTCTTCGGAGTAATTTTTAATGACGTCAGCACCATGTCCGCCCTGTTATCGCGGATTTGTTTGATTAGCCCATTCCATTCTCCCGTTTTCTAAAGTTATAAAGTAGAATTCAGGTGACATATTTATCGAATATTCTCTAGTTTATTTCAATTTGACATACTGAATGCACCGGAGATTGGATTTAATATAGGAGTTCCAAACTTTGTTACTTCAAGACAGCTTCAAGTATATTTATGACAAAAGGGGGTTTAATAAATACTAGTATACAACCCCCAACAGTCATCGCTGCAGTAATTTTCCGTCTTCTATCCCTTTCTTGTCGACGAAATTTATTTAGATCTATCTCTTGAGAGAGATTAAACCACCAGACAACATGACCTATTTCTTGAGTTGAAATCATTATCAAGCAAGACCAAAACAACGTCATAATATAAAAATATTTCCATGTTTTCACAAGAAATTATCTTAACAAAAAAAAAGAACAATTTGGATACAGTCTGCTCACATGAATAAAATTAGATTCTTATACTGTTCTAGCATTCAATATAGACTGACAGATGCAATATGGCACAGTGGTATCTACGTTTCATCTCCAGATTATAGAGAGACACAGGCCAATCTAGTAAACAAAACAGAGATGTCCGACCTGATCTGGAAGCCCCCATGTTCGGTCTGGAACTTCGTAAAGTTCGTAATCAAACTGCATCTTGGAGCTTAGAATTGATAGGATATCGATACACAGCCCTGCACAGCATCGGGGAACTGTTTGGTTCTGAAGGAAACTGGCGTTGGCACTGAAAGATATTCATCTCTGAAGAGTAGTGATTAAAAGTGCACATTTGAAATTCATAGAGTACTCGCCTTAATGATTAGTGATACAATGTTTTCTTCTGACTAATGACCGACTAGTTGATATGATTTGCAATGATCGTTTCAATTACATTCAAATATTTTGAACTGCACATAATACAATTTGAAGAAAAACTGTAAATTTTCAATTTAATTATAAATTTGAGTCTCCATTACAAGGAGTGATAGCTCCAGTGAGCGAAATATGTCATAAAAAATGAATTGTGATATGCGCATTCAAAAACATAACCAAGCTATTGACATGACACGAAATTTGACTTGTAATACAATGATTTCATAATTTAGAAAAACGTAACAATGCATTGACAATTTAAGGGAAAAAACTTTAACTATAGAATTATAGAATAGGTCCTCAGTACCCCTTGGTTGTCGTAAGAGGCAATTAAATAGACCGCAAAAAACCGAGGTCCTGTGTCACAGCATGTGTGGCACGATAAAGATCCCTCCCTGCTCATAGGTCATACTCGCCGAGCAAAGGTCTAAATTTTGTAGCCATTCACCAGCAATGGTGACGTCTCCATAAGAGTGAAAAATTCTCGAGCGGGACGTTAAGCAATATACAACCAACCAACTATAGAATTACGATTTTAAACTTCTCTCAGACTGACGATGCAACCCATGATTGGGGGCATAGAATGTGAAACATGGATGAAGAATGAAGAAGCAAATAAAAAGAAAAGTTGCTAACAATACAAAACATAACTAATGACTGAATTATTATACAACAACATGGCTCTGGATTTAATTAATTACTTTTAGCGCTTCGTATTACAGGAATGTTTTACATTACAAATCAATAACCATCTATTTTTTGTGTAATGCCCGTGCCCTGGGTCTTTCTCTAGAGACATGATTTATATTTAAACTCGATGGCCTTCGTAATGTCTTCACACACTCTTCTCAGCTTAGGCAAAGGTCTATTCCAAACACTGCAATTAACATTTGCTCCAATGTCCGTAAATCGAAAATTACAAGGTTACTGAAAAGATACTGACCGAATGCGTACCATTATATCATTTCATATTTGTGTATTTCATTTGGGAATTGTATTGATCATTAACCTTTGTAACTCATGTATTTGGCATAAGTTACTATGATAAAGATTATACCAAGAGTATACATATCATGAGTGTGGCGTTTCGAGAAGAACATACTGGTTTCAGTCTGGTATATATAATGATTCTTTGTGTTTTTGTTGAGTTTTGAAAATAAATTTCATTCGATTTCACAAAAATAAATTTTTAAAAGTGTCTTTTCATCCTTTGTCTGCAATTAAACGACTGTCAATGCCAGGAATTTCCCGTGGGGAATTGAGCACTACTCACATTGATTTTAACCTCAGAAACGTCACTGGCAATGCTCAATTAACAGCCTACATCAGACACAGTGTGGAAATTAGAGAAACATTCTGGATTTTAATGTTATTGACAATATTATTACACTTCTTTACTAAAGATTTCGCGATTGAAGCTTTTTCATCCCCGGGCGGTCTTTCCTCAATGGAGGAAAACTTTATATTTTTTATATTATACTAGAGAACACCTCCTCCCCCTTGGAGAAAAAAATCTCATCTATGCCAGTTTTATTCTGGAGAAAATATAATGTGGGGGATTCTATGCTACAACACAAGTCTACTTTTCAGTTCCCCGGGGACAGAATACCCCACCAGCTATTATCACCCCTTGCGTCCATGCTGTTGTCGCCGTCTGTTTGGCGGGACAATCTTTAGATACGAGGGTTGTTCGATATGTTATGTGTATTGTACGATATCTCAAACGCATTCGACTCAAATAGTGAAATAAACGTGACATCCCTCCGCGGTTTGAAATACATAATTTCAATCTCTGAATCCATTTCTGAAATGCGTCACGGTACGCTGATTTAGATAAACATTGGTAGTGACTGCTCCTTCGCCAAACGCTCGGCATTTAGAAGTGAGAATCACGAGTCTTTCAGATATGACCTTAAAAACGAAGGTCCCGTGTCACGGCAGGCGTTGGCACGTTAAAGAACCCTCACTGCTACGGTCCTGAGCGCTAAGCATGGTCTAAATTTGTAGTATTTCACCTAGAGTTGGTGACGTCCCAATATGATTGAAAAATTCTCGACGGGACGTAAAACAAACTAACAATCAATCATTAGGTATTTAAGGATGAATGTTCGTAAAGGTTCTGTTTCTGTCAATTAAGTTTAGCATAGATGTTTTCCACACAATTTTTATCAAATCTTACAGGAGAATACAACATTAAACCATCTCACTCGATATTTATCTAACATGGAGACGTCATACGTCATATGCATGCTTAACTACTTCACTATGCATAGTATTTCATTTTTAATTTTTTTAGAGATACAAATGTATCATCACGAAAATATTTAATATACATTTCTATTTAAAATTCATTAAACAATTAAATCAATTACATAGTGTACTTGCTATACGAATATAGTCTAAAATGTTTCAGTTCTTAAAAAAAAAAAAAAGAACAGCGTAAGAATATTCTAAGTCTATCTTAGTTTGGATAGTCGTAAGAGAACCTCTAAATCTATTTTACGGTATGTCTTAGAAACAGCGTTGACCTCTAAACTAAGACCTTAAGACTGTTCTTAGGATTCTTCGGATACCATACCAACAGGTACAGTGTGCATTTCATATTTCGTATCTGTGTACTATCTTTACAAGAAAAAATGTACCTGACTACAATTTTCGTTACCAGAACCCTAAAGGTAGAAATTCCTTTTGAAATTCTACTTATTTGAAGCTAAGTAACTTTTTCCTCAGTTTTAACAGACAGCTATGGGTTGATTGATATCTATATAGATTCTCGCAGGGGAAAAACTCGTCTCTAAATCGATCATTTCACAAAACTATTCATTGCTTTGAATCACTGACACAGACTATGATAAATATTTCAACACAGTACGAGGTTAATACCATAAACATAATGATTAGGTGATTTTAAGTACTGTATCACGCAGAAACAAGAGCGGGCCTATTTTGAAGTAATACTGTACTTTCGCAAATGTTGTATTGCAAGTATATCATTACATTGTTACATCATTACATTGTATATCATTACATTATTACATTGTTACATCATTACATTGTATATCATTACATTATTACATCATTATATTGCATATCATTACACAATGACATGTTTCCAACACAAGGTAAATTAACGCGTTTAGATCTTTCCCTAAAACTGAACTTTGTTAATTGTATTTCACAAAAATATATATGTATGTATTCTATGTACTCTTAATTCTTAGCGAAACATTTTGACAATTAATGGTGGAAGGGACTCTCTAAGGCAGCTTAGAGTACAACTTACAAGACAATTTTTTCCTTCATCACTCGGCATGGAACCGCTGGCGGCACACATTTCCCATTAGCATCTCTGTCAACGTAGAACACATATGGCTTTTCTTTTAAAGTGGCGATCCTCATAAAGCGTTTCTCGGGTTTCCCAAGAGGGGGCAGCACCGTATTTCCTGGCCACGTGATTCCAGCCATTTCCACACGCATTTCTGACTTGTTTGCAATGTTCGTTTTCACGGGCACCCAACCTCCTACCTTCAACAATGAACACAAAACTCTTAAGGAACTTTCATACAGTTTGACGATTTCCAATAAATGTACTTTGTACTATATACTTAAAAGAAATATTAAAACACTAGAATTTCACAGTAGCGAGCTCAACAAGCATAAAATGTTAAACTAAACCATGTTCTGATTCGTTTATTGTAATGGTATTCACAAATATAGTAAAACTCCGATATTGGTGCCGATACACTGACCTTACAAACTCCAGCCATAAACACCATAAGATACAACACACCTTTTACTTCTTTAGGTTTGATATCACTAGTAAATGAGTTTTGTGTGAACATTTTGCTTCTTTAGGTTTGATATCACTAGTAAATGAGTTTTGTGTGAACATTTTGCTTCTTTAGGTTTGATATCACTAGTAAATGAGTTTTGTGTGAACATTTTGCTTCTTTAGGTTTGATATCACTAGTAAATGAGTTTTGTGTGAACATTTTGCTTCTTTAGGTTTGATATCACTAGTAAATGAGTTTTGTGTGAACATTTTGCTTCTTTAGGTTTGATATTAGATGTGTTTTGTGTTAACATGATTTCCTTACTTCTTTCCAGACGTTCCTCGTGACATATTTTTTTGTCTGTCGTTGAATATTTACGATTCTCAGTCTTACAAGCTGGTTCACCCCGTTATTGCTGAACTGTACCGCAGTAGGCCTCTCCAAACGAATGTCTTTCATTAAACTATGAATAGAGAAATGTAATATATAAATCAAATAATAAATCCAAATGAGATAAAAAAAATATATATATAAAAATAAAATTCTAAATTCTTGTAGAAAACTAAGTTAATAAAAAGTATGCATATGGTCAGCAATACAAAACCTACAGAAAATAGACACAGACATACTTGTGTCTATAATCGAAACAGACATACATGTGTATATTTCTTGTGCTAAAATAAGACAAGACAGAAAGACAATTGCATGTTTTCGCAATCAATTTTAGATTATTATTTCCAACATTTTAGGAAACCATGTTTCATTTCTGGACTTACAGGAATCTGATTGCATAAATACATTAAAAGATTATCTAAAACACATCAATCTAATGAAAATTAGTACTGTACGTGTATCGCAGAGTAGCGGAATTTACAAGTGTATCGCAGAGTAGCGAAAATTTACAAGTGTATCGCAGAGTAGCGGAATTTACAAGTGTATCGCAGAGTAGCGGAATTTACAAGTGTATCGCAGAGTAGCGAAAATTTACAAGTGTATCGCAGAGTAGCGGAATTTACAAGTGTATCGTAGAGTAGCGGAATTTACAAGTGTATCGCAGAGTAGCGGAATTTACAAGTGTATCGCAGAGTAGCGGAATTTACAAGTGTATCACAGAGTAGCGGAATTTACAAGTGTATCGTAGAGTAGCGGAATTTACAAGTGTATCGCAGAGTATCGGAATTTACAAGTGTATCGCAGAGTAGCGGAATTTACAAGTGTATCGCAGAGTAGCGGAATTTACAAGTGTATCGCAGAGTAGCGGAATTTACAAGTGTATCACAGAGTAGCGGAATTTACAAGTGTATCGCAGAGTAGCGAAAATTTACAAGTGTATCGCAGAGTAGCGGAATTTACAAGTGTATCGCAGAGTAGCGGAATTTACAAGTGTATCGCAGAGTAGCGGAATTTACAAGTGTATCACAGAGTAGCGGAATTTACAAGTGTATCGCAGAGTAGCGAAAATTTACAAGTGTATCGCAGAGTAGCGGAATTTACAAGTGTATCGCAGAGTAGCGGAATTTACAAGTGTATCGCAGAGTAGCGGAATTTACAAGTGTATCGCAGTGTATCGCAGAGTAGCGAAAATTTACAAGTGTATCGTAGAGTAGCGGAATTTACAAGTGTATCACAGAGTAGCGAAAATTTACAAGTGTATCGCAGAGTAGCGGAATTTACAAGTGTATCATAGAGTAGCGGAATTTACAAGTGTATCGCAGAGTAGCGGAATTTACAAGTGTATCGCAGAGTAGCGGAATTTACAAGTGTATCACAGAGTAGCAGAATTTACAAGTGTATCGCAGAGTAGCGGAATTTATGTCTTGTTTTATCAATGTATCGTAGAGTAGCGAATTGACAAGTCTAATTTTGGAAGTGTATTGTAGAGTAGCGGAATTTATAAGTCTAATTTATCAGTATCGTAGAGTAGCGAATTGACAAGTCTAATTTTATCAGTATCGTAGAGTAGCGGAATTTATAAGACTAATTTTATCAATGTATCGTAGAGTAACGGAATTTATAAGTCCAATTTTATCAATGTATCGTGGAATAGCGGAATTTATATCTAATTTTATCAATGTATCGTAGAGTAGCGAATTGACAAGTCTAATTTTATCAGTGTATCGTGGAATAGCGGAATTTATAAGTCTTATTTTATCAATCTATCGTGGTAGCGAAGTCTAATTTTCTTTGGATTTGAAATCAGGAAGCGTCGACTTACTGCTGCATTTAAAACTTTCCTTTACTTGTTCATAAGTTAATGCAATAAAAAAATCACTCGCGATTGTTATTCAATTCGTTTACTAGAAAATATGAATATCAGAAAATTGCTTTCCACGCTCTTGAAAGAAGTAAATCACGGATAGTTTTCTCTTATTTACAGCTTCCCTGGTTCATATAATGGGATCCTTAATTTATAATTCAAAAAATCAGATAGCCCAGCAAATTAGTTGACAAATAGATTGCTTAACCCGTAAATGCAACCACGGATAATTTGCCGCCCAAATCATGTCAGCATCTCACCGATAGAACTTCTCTCCATCCATCCATTGTTGAAGAGGTCGTTGAGACTGGCAGGAAAAATTGGGAGATATTTTGTATTGATCTTTACATGTGTAGATTTTCTTGAGAGCTTCGACCCATACTTTCACCGACGTTCTCAGTGCGTTTTCTATCAGCTGGTCTTCAAATTCATCCTTTGATATTCCCGAATATGTTACACCTGCAGGAAAACACAGATTGTGTCAAATGATCACGACAAATTCAAGAACAAGTTAACAAATAGTCTTAAAACCTGAGATGCGAAGTTAAAAATTGGAGTTTTAATTATTAGTATACATGTAAATATCGTTCATTTTAAAAATATTTCTGTTTCAAAATATTTGACATACTACAGTATAAATTTAAAACTTGTAATGCTTAAATACAATGCGATGACAAGATAAATAATTGATCTGAACATAACAGGTGATTTGAATAAAGCAAGCGATATGAACAGAGTAGGTGATTTGAAAGATGAACAAACCAAGTAATATGAACAAACCAAATGATTTGAACAAATCAACTGACTTAAACATGTTTTATTCTACACTTTGTATCAATACAAAAACTACAAATTACGTCAATTATCGTATTTATTATACAGACGGGGAGTGTTCTATTTTGATAACTTGAAGATTGATAGTTTCTGAAACAAGTGACACTTGGTTTTCCAGTATTAGCTTCACACGTAGAATAGTAGCCCACAAACTGCAATGATACATCAGCCAGATATTGAACTCACAGTTATCGTTTCGCATTCTTACTTATAATTTCGTTTTCGAGCTTCAACATTCAGTTTATGCGATAGAACATGTCAGGATGTCGATAATTCGAAGAAACGCTGGCATATTGTATACTCGAGAGATTTCATTTTTCAGTAAAAAGGAATTACCAGTTCTTGATGAAAACGTGCTATGGTCCCGTGATGGTCCGCGTGACCAATGCGCTATGACAAATCCAACACTTAATAAATACATTAATTCTGAATTGCTCTAGGTATCAAATCAAGATTCGGTAATAAAGAGAGTTCGTGATGCCGTTTTACTTTTTTATTAGAATACTTACACATCAATGATTTAATGTCCATAGCTTCTAAGGATGAAAATCATGATTACATTAAACATCATTAATAAGTGTTCAGAAGTGTCCTTTGGGAATATTTTCCCCTCAGTTTTATCCACACACTTATGACAGGTGAAGATAACGAACAGTGATCAATCTCATAACTCCTATAAGGAATACAAAATTAAGAGTTGGGCAAACATGGACCCCTGGGTATACCAGAATCAGGTGCCTAGGAGAAGTAGGCATCCTCTGTTGACCGGTTACACTCGCCGTGAGCCCTATAGCTAGGTAAACGGATTAATCCGTAGTCAAACTTAGTGTTTATAGAACGTTCTAACAATTGGTATGAAACGGGTCTGACAGCGTTTGATCCAATAGTATATGAAGGTATGTCAAAACAAAAACAAAAAAAGATATGTTACGTGGAACACCTTCATAGAGTTCATATCGACAAACGTTGGATTTAATAGAAAATATCATCGTGTTAGTAAACAATAAATCTCAGCCGGATATGTGACTGTCTACTACCAGTGTTTGAATTCCACTGTGGCCCCCGTCCCAGAAAAATGCGATGCCAAAGTGGTTTTTTAAAAGATAAATGGGCAGACGATACGTGAAAAAATTATTGTAATGTATTTTTTTTAAAAACACACACCCACAAGAAAACATAAACCAGTCTTTTTAAAAAAAATGTATTTTATGTCTTTACGCCATTTTGTCACTGTACGTAGTAAATCAGATTTGGCGTAAAATTTGATTAAAGACTATAACATAGTTCGAACTTCACCATTTTGTCCACTTCAAATATTGAGTAGTACCCGCAGTGTGTTCATTTCATGAAGTATTTCGGCGTGAAGCGTCGCCGTTCTTACCACTGCTTTCAAAAATATAAAATTTATTTGTAAAATTCATTTCTTAAAATGTCCGCCGGATGTGTAAAGAAAGTGCGGGGGAAAAAAATAATCCGAATTTTTTTTTTTTTCGAAAATCATAGTCAAAGGGGGACGTCTGTTTATTTAGCTTGGCCAAACTTTCAGCAGGAATGGCTAGTAAGGAAGAGGGAAGAGTTGGTATATATGACCATTCGTGTGCGTGTGTGTGGGGGGGGGGGGTACTATTATGCAGAGTCGTGTGACTCTGTATAAAAACGGATCTAAATTCATAATGGGGAGGCGGAATTGTGGAAATACATAACGGCTGCAGGGGTTTTGATTTTTTCCGAAGCAACACATAAATTTATCTCACAATAGTTTTAACAATCAATATACTTGGTATTTTGCTGAAATTCGGATAGAGCAAACTATATAAACGAAAATCCACTTTTCCTTTTATCGGGGCGATATTACTATATCGAACATTAATTGTGATAGAGTACCCTCTCTGTATTGCAGAGTGTAGCGCATGGGAATTCGGCTTTGATGGCTAGGTTTACTGAACCGCACTATAAAATGGAGATGCCCGCTTCGCCCGATCCTTTTGGGACACTGAATGCCAGAAAGAGTAAGTAAAGAACTCCATACGATATCACAGACTGTGGACTGTGTAATAAATAACGTTAGAAGTTGAACGGAAATGAAAATAAACAAAGAAAAACGCTCAGTAACTGTTACCAAATAAACCCCTAAATGTAAACCTTAATGTAACCGAGGAACAATTCAAAGACTTGGAGATGAATGTTTTGAACTTTTCAGGTCGAGTTCGGAGTGAAATCCAGATACGGAAGTTCATGCCCGGTTCACGATTTCCGGACATCCGTTCTACAGATGCTGAATTCATAACCAAATTGATACGGAACGTCAGAACTCACTCTGTCAATTTTAAAGGTAATAAATTGTAACTAAGATACTAAGATTGTTCGGCATTTGTCAGTGTACCTCGATTAGCTTACCTAAGCTGCCTAGCGGATACACACGAGGTGCATTAGGATTTCTCAGAACTCCTATACAGAAAGACGTCATTATCCAGATATAATCTTTTCCTGTCAGACCGAGTTCTTCTGCTACTTCCAGTATGTTTTTTGCCTCCCTGGAACTGTGAGAAAATGGATTCAACATTAATAATAATTGAGTAAGAACACCACTAACCAAAAATATATTGTGTTATATCGATATTTTGACTGCGTTATATGTACACACTATATATCAAACCAAATCATTTTAAGAACAATTTGGCTTATAGTCTGCTGTCTAATCCTTTTCTATATTGAACAGAATATTCACAAACTAAATAAAAGAAAGCAGTTTATGAAGTCAAAAGATATGCTCTACGATCATTGTGAGAATTCTAATCAATCGGTTATTTTAAACACTTGGAGATTATCGAGAAAGAAACCGCTACGCTTCTCTCTCTCTCTCTCTCTCTCTCTCTCTCTCTCTCTCTCTCTCTCTCTCTCTCTCTCTCTCTCTCTCTGTGTGTATTTGTGTTTGTGTGTGTTACAATATTTCGGTATATTGTTACGCCCATAATAATGATTATATAATTATATTTCACATTCACAGAAATGACAAGAAACACAATAAAATCTCTTGTATCTGCAACTGAAAATTTGCATTTTTGTATTCATTTGCAGTATGTGGTTTTCATACTAGAAGAAATAGTGACATACTAGAAGAGGAAATAGTGAAATACAAGGAAAGGAGGTAGTAACATACTAAGAGAGGAAATAGTGATATACCAGGAGAGAGAGAGAGAGAGTAATGACATACTAGGAGAACGGGTAGTGGCATACTAGTAGACGAGTTAATGACATACTAGTAGACGAGGTAGTGACATACTAATAGAGAAGGTAATGACACACTAGTACAGGAGGTAATGACACACTAGTAGAGAAGGTAATAACATATTAGTATAGGAGGTAGTGACATACTAGTATAGAAGGTAATGACATACTAGTAGAGAAGGTAGTGACATACTAGTAGAGGAGGTAATGATATACTGGTAGAGGGAGTAATGACATACTAGTAGAGGAGGTAGTGACATACTAATAGAGGAGGTAATGACATACTAGTAGAGGAGGTAATGACATACTAGTAGAGAAGGTAATGACATACTAATAGAGAAAGTAGTGACATACTAGTCGAGGAGGTAATGACATACTAGTAGAGGAAGTAATGACATACTAGTAGAGGAGGTAATGACATAATAGTAGAGAAGGTAATGACATACTAATAGAGGAGGTAATGACATACTAGTAGAGGAGGTAATGACATAATAGTAGAGGAGGTAATGACATAATAGTAGAGGAGGTAATGACATAATAGTAGAGAAGGTAATGACATACTAATAGAGGAGGTAATGACATACTAGTAGAGGAGGTAATGACACACTAGTAGAGGAGGTAATGACATACTAGTACAGGAGGTAATGACATAATAGTAGAGGAGGTAGTGACACAGTAGTAGAGGAGGTAGTGACACACTAGTAGAGGAGGTAATGACATAATAGTAGAGGAGGTAATGACATACTAGTACAGGAGGTAATGACATACTAGTACAGGAGGTAATGACATACTAGTAGAGGAGGTAATGACATAATAGTAGAGGAGGTAATGACATACTAGTAGAGGAGGTAATGACATAATAGTAGAGGAGGTAATGACATAATAGTAGAGAAGGTAATGACATACTAGTAGAGGAGGTAATGACATACTAATAGAGGAGGTAATGACATAATAGTAGAGAAGGTAATGACATACTAATAGAGGAGGTAATGACATACTAGTAGAGGAGGTAATGACATAGTAGTAGAGGAGGTAATGACATAATAGTAGAGAAGGTAATGACATACTAATAGAGGAGGTAGTGACACACTAGTAGAGGAGGTAGTGACACACTAGTAGAGGAGGTAGTGACATACTAGTAGAGGAAGTAATGACATACTAGTATAGAAGGTAATGACACACTAGTAGAGGAGGTAATGACATACTAGTATAGAAGGTAATGACATAATAGTAGAGGAGGTAATGACATGCTAATAGAGAAAGTAGTGACATACTAGTAGAGGAGGTAATGACATACTAGTAGAGGAAGTAATGACATACTAGTAGAGGAGGTAATGACATAATAGTAGAGAAGGTAATGACATACTAATAGAGGAGGTAATGACATACTAGTAGAGGAGGTAATGACATAATAGTAGAGGAGGTAATGACATAATAGTAGAGGAGGTAATGACATAATAGTAGAGAAGGTAATGACATACTAATAGAGGAGGTAATGACATACTAGTAGAGGAGGTAATGACACACTAGTAGAGGAGGTAATGACATACTAGTACAGGAGGTAATGACATAATAGTAGAGGAGGTAGTGACACACTAGTAGAGGAGGTAATGACATAATAGTAGAGGAGGTAATGACATATTAGTATAGGAGGTAGTGACATACTAGTATAGAAGGTAATGACATACTAGTAGAGGAGGTAGTGACACACTAGTAGAGGAGGTAGTGACACACTAGTAGAGGAGGTAGTGACATACTAGTAGAGGAGGTAATGACACACTAGTAGAGGAAGTAATGACATACTAGTAGAGGAGGAAATGACATACTAGTAGAGGGAGTAATGACTTTTTTCAAAGAGAGACAACCTATGATTGTTTGGATTGATTGCTTGATTGATTATTTATTGCTTTCCGCCACACTCAACAATTTTTCAGTTATCTGGTGGCGTCCAGTTTTTGTTGGTGGAGGAGAGAACCCAGATACAATGTACCTGGGAAGAGACCACCGACCTTCCGCAAGTAAACGCGGCCGAGATTCGAACACGCGCCGACAGAGGTGAGAGGCTTTGTGATTTTGAGCCCGATGCTCTAACCACTCGACCATGGAGGCCCCTGATTGTTTGGAAAGTTCTCACTCATTTAGACTGGAACCCATTTGATATGGAATCCGAGAAAACTTAATACTACATGTAAGCATTTTATGATTTCGAAATCTCCCAAACTATCAGAAATAACTCCCTGCTGCCATTGTTTTTATATCCCTTATATCTACAGTTTGTAATTCAGTTGTTTGGGTTTTTTTTTTTTTTTGCTTTTTTGGGGGGCTTTTTTTGGTGTTTTTTTTTACAATTTGTCGTTTGTGTAAAGATTAAAAAACATCTTGATATGGAGAATGCTAAATATTGAAACATCCAAGATAAAATATTTATAAATGTTCATTACGGTAAGATATGGTGGCATATTTCTGCCATCATTGTCAGATAATAATGTCGACTTGTCAGATAATTATGTCAGTTTGTCAGTTAATTATGATCACATGTCAATAATAATAATAATAATAATTATATATATATATATATATATATATATATATATATATATATATATATATATATATGCTTTCACGCCCAAATTGTGCCATTTATTTAACAACATAGTAATCTGGCAAGACGAATAAATATCTGACAAGCCTAATCAAGATCATTACGTCGACTTGTCAGATCTTTTTATCGACTTGTCCGATATCATGTTGACTTGTCAGATATTACGACGGAAAGTAGAGTCAGCAAAAATGACATGATGGCATCAGAATTAAAAGATAATAAGAAAATATGAATGAAACCTTTTTTTTCGACAAGTAGATTTAACCATCTTAACAAGTCAACATAATTAATTGACAAGTCAACATAATTAATTGACAAGTCAACATAATTAATTGTCAAATCAACATGATAATTTGACAAGTCAACATAATTAATTGTCAAGTCAACATAATTAATTGACAAGTCAACATAATTAATTGACAAGTCATTAAGTTTATCAAAAAACATCAAACATCAGTATCATTTAAAATTTCTACTGTTTTATAGGTTCATATATTAGTTATGTATTGACTTTTGTCTTTTATTTCTGATCTGATCGACATGTTTACAAGAAGGTAGCTAGTTCTATACTTTTAAAATTTTATACAAAACATCAGCTTTTTCAATTCGTTGTAGTATCAACTAAGTTAATATGTTACAATGGTAACCATACTATATCAAATTCATTGACTAATTATCTGAAAAATGTATTATTTTTCCCCACCAACCAGGTTACGGGATTTCCAAAGGGAAAACAAACCAAATTATTTTAATTTCAGCCCCATAGAGAAAAAATGCCATAAATTGCCTGTAATAATCATACCTTGCATGGATGAGAAAAACTCTATTTTTTGGTTTATTGTCTCTCACTAAGGCCTCTTTTGACTTGTGTTTAATCGTAGTGTCGTTATCCGATGGCAGGAGATGGATGACTACAGATGAAAGGAGATTGAATCTGCAAGAAGAGTCATATTATCATTTCATGACATATGAGAAATTTCACAATTAAAAAGGCGTTGTTGCAAATGAGTCATATTTCACAGACAAGCTGATATTTCAGAACTATTTTGTTCTTACACGCATAGCTTTTTCCCCCCGTCCACAACACTCACAATTTACTCTTTTGGAATACCAGAACTAACTATATGATACTTATAATACACACTAAGAGGCCTATGGACCACACCGCTCATCTCTCGGTTAATGTGGGCACTACCTAGATCCAGTTATTGATATGATTAAACCGAGTCTACACTGTATTACGATTTTTACATATTAGAATATAACACATTCTAGCTTTCTTCCCTTTCCTATTTTCTGATAAACCCAATTAATGCTTTAATCCCCAATTGTGGACGACTTAGACATCAAACTTCAATCGATATTACATTATGATGCTAGCATATTTGAAAACTGCACCTTTAGTGATTGTTGAGAAGAATTTCAAGACTATCGCTGTATAATACGACTTAATTTAGAACTGTAAATTCTCATTGTGGCTCCGCCCAGACACCTGTGATCATAGTTAAAACAACGAAATGTGGAGACAACGAACAGTGATCAATCTCATAAATGACATAAGAATACAAAACCAAGAGTAGGGCAAACGCTGGACAAGGCAGGGATAGGATCAGGTGCCTAGGTCGTTTGTTTGTTTTACGTGCCGTCGAGAATTTTTCTGTCATAGTGAGACAAAAACAGCTTAGATGAAGTACCACAAATATAGACCTATGTTTAACGCATACGGCCGTAGCAGTGAGAGTTATTTAACGTGTCAACGAGTTCACTTGAATATATCGAATCAACATAATGAATGAAAATGAGCATTGTTAATTAATAAGACATCGTTGATTTATTTAAATGTTGAGTTGAAGGTCATGAGAAGCGATTTTTTTCTTCTCGTGTAGAAGCTTTTGAATAAATCCTGTCTAATAAGAATATAAAAACAGGTCGGCTAATAAAGGAGCACAATTTGTGTCCATGGGAATACTAAAGGATTATTAGAAGACTTGATCTCCAAAGACCACGTATATATTGTTAATGGGGAACTCCATCATCTTTTTTATATCAACTTAAGAGTCTTGTGCGTAGAATCAGAATGGTGTTTAACAAAGTTTTTTTTTAGTGACTGGTCACAAGATACGAATATTTCCGTGATCCATTTTATTGAAAAGCTGCTGTTTATGATATCAAAAGCCTAGCCTTTAATTTATCGCGAGTAAAATCTCACATTGCTGTGCCACACTGACGATACTGTAACAAACTTTAATTTCCAATGCATGAGAATACTTGCATATCAATTTTACCTTTACCCTTTTTGTTCTTTAGTATAAGAATTTCAAAGAATGTCCCTTTCAAACACAGTTGTTGCCCCACCCTGGGCAAAGAATCATGGTTTGAACAAACTTCAAGCTACAAATACACACATATGAAAATACTTTCACTTGCACTAAGTTGTTCTAGGGAAGATTTCTAAAGAATGTTTCTATATATTCCGGTATCAAACTTTAAACCCGTTTTGTGGCTCCAAACCGGCTCTTGGATTCATGTTTTTAACAAACTTAAATCTTCATTATATATCACATTTGTAAGATTTTATCACAATTATTCCTAATTATGGGTGTAGCACTACCTTAATCATATCATTCAGTGATATCCTGTTTTCGGAAGATACATAAAAGTCCACTTGGCGATAGTTGTTTGAAAAGATGAGAATTAAACCTGTTCGAGTTAAAATTATAAAACTGAAAATTGTTTGTGATGTGTTATCTTTCCGTTACTTTGGGATGAAAGAACGACGTTGTAAAAAGACGATAAAACGACAATTTGCATCTTTTCATCCAAAAATAACGGACAGTTAACAGAATGGAAAAAAGGCAGTAAAAAGTAAGCAAGACCTCGTCCTAGACTGCGAATCTTGTCCCCTCGGTGGAATTTCTCAATAAAATCTACATATTGGCGATCTAATTTTCTTGCCTTTTCGCGTCGCTAATTTGTGGTCTCTGGACTTTGTCATCTTTCTACTCCGCTATTCAATAATTTCCAATATCTACAATGTTCCCCGTGCCTATCTAAACTCCTTTAGCACGGAATCCTATCATGGAGATCCAAGTCCTAGAGAGGTATGAATTCACCAGATGTCCTAGTCTGGGTGCCCAGCGCTCTTCTTAGATCCCATCAGATAGTGTCAGAACAGTGCTTTGATCTATATTATATCCAAATTGACTGTTTTGACGCTGGATCTCAACAGTGAATCTGCGTATTAAAGTGTCTCGGGTTAATTGACTAGCAAACGTTGTCCTGTAGAGCCCTATCAACCAGCCTCACAGAGTTCGATAGGGTCAACTGGGCGCCAAGGAGCCCCAAAACAGTGACGTCATTTCTTCATTTTACGTCGGAACCCGGCAGACTTTGTGAGCTAAAATTTCCGTTCTGACCTCACTAACACATATTCTGGTTGGGTTTTTTTTCATGGACATTACATGATGACAATACAAACTGATTACCCATCTTTCTCTGCTAGTTGAAATCTGGTAGTTTAATTAGCGTTGCAAAATGACAATATTTAATATTGAAAATAAAGTGAAGAAATTTAATTGATTGTAGACTAGAGAAGGGGAAATGACGACAAAATGGTTGCAAATTGACAAAGTGAGACGAAGGAAAACCAAGCTAAAAGAAAAAAGGACGATAAAATTAAGTCGCCGATTTACATGTTGTTTTGTCGTCTTTTCCGTCTGTCATCTTTTTGATATTTTGGAGAGAGAAGACGACAACATGCAAATCATCGTTCTATCGTCTTTTCGTTCCAATAGAAAGGACCAAACTGGATGATGTTTCTGAATGAAAACTTCATAGATATTATGGAAAAGTCCATGGAAACTTAAATCACTCAGTACCCAATGCTCTCGAATAGCAGAGAAAGAGCGGAGAGAACTCGATTAACGGGAAACAAGTGAATTTGTACTTTGGTAGACCGTATGACCCTACAGCATTATCAAAACCTACTATGGAATCATTATTGTTCGTGGGGGCTCAATGTTCGTGGATTTCGTGGATACCTTTTACCAACAAATTTACAGCCCTACGAACCAGTTATTCTTTGCAATAGCTTCTATTGTATATTTTCAAAGCAACGTTAACTCTCGAAATTAAATCCCCACGAACTAGAAATATTTAGGTACCCATAAACATTGCCCCCCCCCCCCCCGAACATTAATGATTCCACAGTATTCAAGCATCTTTTCCTTTATTGGTTTTTAAAAAAATCATATTTAAAAGCAAACATGGATACCTATCGCATTAAGTTTGCAACAACATATTTTTAAATGGCACTGTTGTGTGAATAGTCGAAGTCAGAGCAGAAAATGTGACAATTTTCCAGTCTTCTTGTCATCAATGACGAATCCCGAGGCTCAGAATGATCTTGATCGCCGCACTCATGTGGCATTTTAGTTTCAATATAAGCGAAGTTGACAGGGTCTGTCTCAGGGGAGGTAATCTAATTTCATTTCCAGAAAAATAGTTTTATTATCGTAAATGATATTTTCAAACAAAGACAGGATGTCTAGAATATGTATTACACACTTTGCAAATATTAGCCATCAACAATTTCACACATCAGAGGGATTTTTTATGGATTCACACACTGTATCTATTTAATATATGTTGGGACAATCACTTTGGTCTGACTGATATGGTTTATCAGTAAGAAAAAAAAAACCTGTTAAATAAATAATTATACATTAGGTGGGCTTGAAATTCTTTCGTTGGTTGGGGCGAGGTTTGAGTTTGGAACGCGAAACCTTGGGATATCTAGACACTGTCAGCACTAGTGATGTATACATCAAGCGTAACCATAGCTACCTGAGTTTTCTGTCGAATTTGACTCTGTGATTGTGCTCCTTCACAAGATGGTCAATGGATCCAGTAAATTCTAAATAATGAAATGTCGTGGTGGTCACTACTGCGAAATTCGTCCAATTAAACTTCTTCAAGATGTCAATCATTAAAACACTTTGATGATATATCGTAGGAGCCATTTGAAGAACTGTAGAATCTTGTTTGTTCTGAAAATATATATTAGACTTGTGTAGATATGTGATCATATTAGAATACAGAGTAGAATTTTATACCATTTGGTTTTTCACCCTATATTTAGAGTTCTATACCTTGACTATTTAATAGTAAATTCAAACCCAAGCGATATAATTGCCTGTGGGAAGTACGAAGAGTTTCTGCCAGATGGATACCGCATATATTGACAGATGACCAAAAATGGGTATGAGTACAAACCGCTAAGAAATTGCTCAAAATGTTTCCCAATTTCAATCAAAGATAATTTGCAAACATTGTTACTGGTGACGAAACATGGGTTCACTATTTCGAACCAGTGAGAATAATTGGAAACCAAACATGGCTAACTAAACACGGTAGAAGGCCTTTAGTTGCCAAAAGAACCATACGCGCAAAGAAGTTTCTTTATTGCATATTCTTCTCATGTGATGGTACAGATTCCATTTTCGAAGGGCAAAAGTGTTACAGGTCGGTATTACCGAGATGATATATTAAAAAAGCTCTAGAAATATTATCATAAACGACGACCTGTGTCAGAATTTAGGCATGTTCTTCTAATTCATGATAATGCTCCATCACATACATCTGAGCTTGTGAAGCAATTTTTGAAGTCGGAGAAGGTTACTGTCTTGCTACACCCACCATACTCTCCAGATCTAGCCCCATGCGACTTTTTCCTTTTTTCAAAACTTAAAAAGTTTTTATCTGGTCGTCGTTACAAATCCAGACGAGCCCTTGGCTCAGCCATAACTCAGTGCCTCAGAGGTCTACCTAAATCAGCGTACCGTGACACATTTCAGAAATGGATTCAGAGATTTCAAACCGTTGAGAATACTTTGAAGGGATGTAATGTTCTCTTCACTATTTGAGTCGAATGCTTCTGAGATATTGTACAATACACATTACATATCGAACAACCCTCGTGTCAACCATAAAGCTACAGAATGCAGTATAAAATGCCTTTATTTAACAATTTTTAATCGCCGGAATGGGTACCTGTATCAGGAGTTGCAAGCCTTTATTATGCATATCAAGAGTACCCGGATGATGGGGGTGGGGCCATTGATGCATAGTGCTTTGACGTAGACGTTTTAGGAAGATGGCGTTTCGTTTATTATGGTTTTCTTCTTAATTCATTTTTCTAATTTTTTTATTTTTATTTTATTTATTTAATTTGCATTTCTAATTCATTGGAATGAATTATTGCTGTATCACAATGTCATAATTTCCAGGTCGTTGAGCCGTGAGTTCACTCTAGATTTAAAGCCAAAAGGTGTGAATATTGCATTTCCGGAAAATATCACTTTTATTGATCACCTCTACATTGCAATGCACCATTGCATTGCTTTATTGCATACAAAACTAAAAAAAAAACCGCCATATGTTCAACACCTGCTTATCTGACTAAATATCTGGCCCAAGCAGGGAAATTTAAACGATTAGTAACTGTAATCTGGAATCAATTTTTTCAAACCAAATGAATATGTAAATATGTTTATGCGTTACATATCATATATTATCTTATATGTACTGCGTTAATTAATCTTTCCATCTTCGTAAAATTGCAAACAATTCACTAATGAACAGTTTTAAGATATTCTGCTCCCTGGACATAAATTCGATATAATTGATTTGCAATTTTTTTTTCTGATATGACATTTTTCGGAAATTCACTTGCGCATGCGATCGGGTGTCCTGAGAAAAATCATAGATGCACATGTTCATGCGATGTCCAGGCATGGAGGAAACATAAATGATTGACTGATTGTTGTTTTCCGCCACACTCAACAATTTTTCAGTTACCTAGTGGCGTCCAGATTTTTATTGGTGGTTTGTTTGTTTTCCGCCACACTCAACAATTTTTCAGTTAACTGGCGGCGTCCAGTTTTTGTAGGTGAAGGAGAGAACCCAGATACAATGTACCCGGGAAGAGATCACCGACCTTCCGAACGTAAACTGGCAAACTTTCTCAGATGGATGTATATCGGCGCGAATAAGAATCGAACCCGCGCCGACTAGAGGTGAGAGGTGTTGTGATTTTGAGCGCGATACTCTAACCACTCGGCCATGGAGGCTCTCTGCATGTAAATGTATTTGTATCATGTAACTATTGATTTGATAACAAAAAATTAACGTCGTGTATTTACCTCGTCATAAATAACTTTACATGTGTATGTTGGAAAGCACCTTTACTAAAGGACTTTCACTTTAACTTTACGACTTTCACTTTAACTTTACGACTTTCACTTTAACTTTAAGACTTTCACTTTAACTTTACGACTTTCACTTTAACTTTAAGACTTTCACTTTAATTTTACGACTTTCACTTTAACTTTAAGACTTTCACTTTAATTTTACGACTTTCACTTTAACTTACGACTTTCACTTTAACTTTACGACTTTCACTTTAACTTTACGACTTTCACTTTAACTTTACGACTTTCACTTTAATTTTACGACTTTCACTTTAACTTTAAGACTATCAATTTAACGTTATGACTATCACTTTAACTTTAGGACTTTCACTTTCACTTTACGACTATAATTTTACTTTCTACGACTATCACTTAAACTTTATGCAGATAAAAATTCTCAGAAAATGTTGTTGTGATTTATGTGTGTACTGTACATACATGAAAATGCTACACGCTAAAATACCATCGGAATGATAATAGAACTAATGTCTTATCAGACCTCATCGTCAAAAATCATTTGAGAAAATGTCATTTTCAGTCTCAGAGAACCGAGCATCAATTCCCTTGGTTGAATTTGGAGACACGGAGACAGAAGAAATTATCCTCTCCAAAAAAATTAATACAGGCTGGAATTAAAACCTGGGTTTCTTTATTTTGGTCGAATCAAACGATTGAACGATTGATGTTGTGTCAGTACAGGTTGTGACTTCACATAATGCACAGGACACATGTTACACGAAAACATTAACTCAGCATTCCAATAACGATTTTTACATTACTGGGTAATTGATGCCTAGCGAGTAATTTGAAGAAACTAAAGAGCTGACTGTTTATAATACGATGGAGATGAATTTCATACAGCAGTGATGTGTCTTGTATCAAGTGAAAAGTTTCGAACTTGGAGAAATTTAGTAATTTTCACACTTGAAATTCAGTTTCTTTTATAAAGGCATACAAAAAGCTATCATACGGAGGCACGTATTGGTATGCAGGTCAACTAATGAACTTATTATTTCAGTCTCTTTTCCTCTAAATCAATGTATTTTGCCGTAAAAAGAATCCTTGTATCATTCAAAATTGAGAGATCTGTAAGCTCTTTTACCAAACAGACAGAGTAAACCAATATAAAACCAAAAAAAAAACCAAACAAAACAAAACAACCCCCCCCCCCCAAAAAAAATTAAACCTGTCTTGAAACAACACACAAATCTAACTATAGTGTCTTCTTTAAATAAATAAATAAAAACTTCAACAACGGACGCAGGAATATTTTACATTTTCATTTTTCTTCACACGATAGAATCATTCTGCTTTACAAAACAGGCAGGGACTGATCGTGGTGCCCCAGTGATCAGGGTGCCGGCTTAACAACTGGGAGGTCTCAGGTTCGATTTTAGCCGGCGCCACGTCATATATGGACAGTTAAGTTCCTTCGACAAATGCGAAGTGAAAGTCATATGTCCTTTGACCTTAAAAACAGTGATCTTGTGTTACGGTTGATAAAGAACCCTCATTGCTACGGTCTTGAGCAACAAATTGTGATACTTCACCTTTCAGCTGATAACGTCTCTATTTGAGTGATGGGACGTAAAAAAAAATTTTTTAAAAATTTAAAAAAATAAAATTTTGAAAAAAAAACCAAAAAACCAGGAGTAACATGAACTCTACACGTGAGAGTAACAGCGGATAGGAAATGTTTTTGAGACGATTTCCGGTAGTGATTAGTCATTTTGTTGATAACCCTGAGATCAGTGAAATGAAGACTAATCGGTTTTAAGACATTCAGAATTAGTGATCTCTGTAGCGATCACTAAATAAATCACTAGATTTGTAAGTTTATAACACAGCACGTTACCACTTTGACAAATTGCTTCCTTTGTAGAGCCGCTTAGGGCATCAGTACTGTAGTGCCCGTTTTTAGATTTGATTACTGATACTTGAAGAGGGAAGTTAAGTAATATTTTTTTTCATGAAATATACATCACGTTTGGTGATAAATGCATTACAGTGGAGACATTATTGGCGGAAAAGTGAACAAAAATCTACACCTACCTGTAAAGCACCCGGAAATTCCGAATCCCAGGAAATGACCGGTATTTTTAAGTACTCCGCCATATCAATGATATAATTTGGTGTAGGGTCCTTTGTTGGATGTAATTGAAAATATAAAATAGTATTTACGTGTGATTTAAAAATAGTATGGCAAAATAAATCCAAAATATCCTGTGGATTTTGTTTGTCTATGATGACATGATTTTGCTTCAAAATATAGTCTGAATATAGCTGAGACTTCTTAAATTCTCGTAGACCCATTGTAAAAAAAGCTTCGGAGAATGCGTTCTTCAGATTTCTGTTCAGTCTGGCTCTGTCGGGCATGATCAAAAATATCGACACCTCGGTTGTTTCCCCACACATTATTGGCAATAATTCCGTAATCATTAACACTATACAACGGACTATGATAGAACACATATTTTCCATGTATCACCTTTTGTCATTGAGCGAATCTAATAAATATGAAAATCCTCCCCTTTTCCCTTGAAATTAGGTCCAAAATAAAATATTCTCCTCAATTTTCTTTTTATTTACTGCTCCCAAATTTAAAGAATTATCACATCACATGTTTCGTTATTAACCATTTTTATCGGAAGTGAAGCAATTGTGAGGACGAAATAGCACAAATTGTTGCTTGTCTGCTGCATGATTTGTTGTGGTGTCATTTCTACTGCTGAAAGCCGCTCGCAGCTCAAGCGGCCGATAATCTACGCTAGTGCATTACTAAGAAGATACAGAAACCTTCTCAATGGGTCTTCTCCGGAATTCTAAAATATACACAACGGTTCCAGTTTCTTTAATCCACGGAACGCTTCCGGGGAATAGGTCCCGCAATAAATGTTGATGCTTGATTTGGTTTGTCGCTGTTCGTCATATCAAAATATACAATATGGTGTTGTATTGATCGGGGGGGAAATGCGCAAATGTAATATGTAAGTTTTGTTTGACTTTATTATCGACCTCGGAGCAAGATACACGCCCAAATAAATTTAATTTGAAGTAGTGAATTTACAGCGAAGATGACCAAAAAGCTAAATCCAGTTTATGATTTCGCCTTTGTTTTTAGAGGGAGAGGATTTGATCGCTCTTGATTTACTGTTACCAGAGGAATGACGTTTAAAACGATTAATCAACATGGTTTCTCTGTTGATCATTCTAAACTAACATTTATCTTAGTACGACACCGAGTGACGAATTCGTAACAGGGAATAAATTCGAATTTCCCATGGATCTTTCTCAATCAGAAACCCAGAATAGTCGAGAACTATAACCAGTGCCGACACTCGTCTGGATTTATATACTATACCATGTTTCATAAGGAAAGCAAAACCACGCTATCACGTTTCTCTGGGAGCTTTCCTAATTCCGTTTAAAGCAGTTCTTGGTCATAAAAAGTCAATATATACGATGATTCCAAGCAAATCTCAATTTAGCACGTTAATTGTAGCTCATTTATCAAATCAAAAGAATCTTCTTTTTTCATGAAAAATTGCTTGATGTTTGCGTTTTAGCCAAATGTGTTATGTTCAAAGGACTCCCGCCTGGCGACACTGTTACCATTCACAAATACTTCTCTATTAGGAAAATTTCTCTCAGATTAATGGAAGAAATTTGGCAAAATCTCATACATCGATTTTATGCCAAAATACAGGAGATGGTCTGTGTTTCCTCGAATACATTTATTTAGTTCCTTAAAGAATACCAAACATTACAGAACACAAACAGTGGATATTAATACCATGTCAAATAAACCTTGTATCATAAATATGTCTGCTTTTGTTTATTTGATATCTTTACATACAAACATGACTACTTCTTATTGAGGAAAATGGATCACCCTAATATATCACTGCTTTTCTGTATTTTATCTCATAAAGTGAAAGATTGCACGTCAATGTATTATACAAGTAGCCCTTATTTTATTTATTTATTTTCATTTCGGTATGCCTCAGGTGGAGATTGTTTTACAAAACCTCATATATTGTATAATAAGTTTTTGTCATAATATTTGAAGTGCTGTCTTTCAAACTTACAACGAGAGGCCCGTGGGCGTTAACGGTCACCTGAACGTCATACAATGTAGAACTCAAATTAGAAATGTTGTGAGTAGAATCTGAGAACTGGATGTTCTTGTAATCGAAAGGATGTTCAATTCTTTCTGACTTGTGTCAAATATGAAGTTATTCCAAATAAATATGTATCCTTTCATTTTGAACTATAATGTTATTATTTGTAAATATTAATAGATATTACAGCCGGAAATAGTATCCAGAAAGGGTATGTAAACAATTTACAACCAACTTTTTCAGTACAATGACCTTGAACTTGACTCTTCGTCACGACACACTATCCGACTATAGACAATCTTTGAGCAAAGTATCAGCAGGATGTTCAGAATATTATCAGGATGTTCAGAGTATTAGTAGAATGTTAAGCGTATCAGCAGGATGTTCAGAGTATCATAAGGATGTTTAGAGTATTAGCAGGATGTTCAGAGTATCAGTAGAATGTTCAGCGTATTAGCAGGATGTTCAGAGTATCATAAGGATGATTAGAGTATCAACAGGATGTTCAGCGTATCAGCAAGAATGTTCAGAGTATTAACAGGATGTTCAGAGTATTAACAGGATGTTCAGAATATTATCAGGATGTTCAGAGTATTAGTAGGATGTTAAGCGTATCAGCAGGATGTTCAGAGTATTAACAGGATGTTCAGAGTATTAACAGGATGTTCAGCGTGTCAGTAGGATGTTCAGCAGTACGTAGTACTGCTCTCGATGTATTTCAGTGTATAAGTCGCATCGTACCAGGTACCAGAGTCACTGACCCAAGGATGGGGAATTTCACAACTTTGGTAAAAGCATCGGTGTTCATTATAACTATTGCATAAAACCTATATCCAGTTTGTGTGATAAATGTTCAGATTTAGAGAAGTATATATTCAGAGAGTGAATGCATTTCCGCTATTCAATCTCCTTTCCCTGGTCCAGGCACCATGGGGTTAACAATTTTCTTTGAGACCCCCATGCTCACCATCGCTACACGCTCGGTTTTTTATTTGATCTTCATGGGTAAAAAAAATTCTTTTTAACAGTTTCACATAACAGTGTCTTCACTAAATCACCCTTAAAACCCCACCCTGTAGTTTAAACCCCTGACTTAGGGGCCATGAATTTGATAGAAGCCTTCATGTTCAGTATAACTAAGCACCTTGTCTGTTCCCTAGATGTTTAGCAGTAGATATGATTTTTTAATATTTTCTGTCGTTTCATTATGTGACCCATACAGTTTCGCCCTGGAGCCTAAAACCTGACCTAGAGGCCATGGATTTCACAATTTTGTGCCTGCTCATTATATCTATCTATTAGTTTGTTCCCTAGAGTTCAGTGTCCTCGATATTGTTTACTGATGCCTGTGTATAGCAAGCTGTTGTACTATTTGTTTGAAAAATGAGATAATTTTCCAATTTAAAGACATATCTCTTATTTTAAAGAGGTATCTTTTTAGAAGAGATACATAGTTTTAATTAAGAGATACATCTAAACTTCTAAACTAAGAAGTGGAAATCCCTTTCACTCGGAGAGATATATTCGATTTAGAGAAATATCTGTTTTATGTTAAGAGCTATCGCTTTAATTCAGAGAGATATCAGTTTTACCTTACGAAATATCTTTTTCAATTAGAGAGATATCTCTTCAAGTTAAAAAGATATCTTATAACTTAAAAAAGATATTTTTGCAGGAGATATATCTTTACATGTTAAAAACAAAAGGTATCATTTCAAGCGTTTAAAGAAGATATCTCTCAATCAATATTTTTAAAGAGATATCTCTCTTGATTATTTTGATTCTGTAGAATGCACATGGAAAGCTCCCCAAAAACGAAATTCCGCAGAAATATTCCAGAGTTTCAGAGACGAGGCTATCGTTATATAAACATTATACGAACAAATGTTAACCTTGACATTATATTATATACGTTTTACCATTTTCAAGGTTTATTTCATCACCATGAATCGGAATACACTACAGTACAACTGTCAGAAGGTTCAGACATGTGGTACTAGAATATGGGTCAAGGTCTGCTTTATAACTGCTTAGTAGCCTGAATGTCCACATGTTCAAAATTTAACTAATGGACTACTGCATCTGCTTAATTTGATATGTAATTTCAAACTGACTCTCACAATGACCCAGATGTGAACCATAAATAACTTAAAACTATAGCCGGTCATAAGGGAAATATTTTAATGTCAACTATGGAAACCTGTTTGTGAACTAAATTGATACAATATGCTGAAAATTAATTAAAAAACAACGAAGACCAAACAAAACGAACAAACCATGGACATAATTGATAGTTACCGTGGTTTGAACTGTATACATAGTATGTCTTGAACGAGTTTTCTCCTTGTAACTTTTGTCCACCACTACAATAGCGGAACCAGAATTTTTTTTAGAGGTGTGCACTTTAAATGGTACCTTTTTTTAAACCCAAGATCAGGAATGTAGTAACCTTTCTTAAATTAAGACTTTTCGACAAAAGTGTGGTTGTGCAACCTTTGTAACCCCCCCCCCCCACTCAAAATTGTCCACAACCCTGTATCTCCTAGAATCATAGAGACGTAGAAAGGTTTGTGAAAGGAATTTATCTATTAGAAGAAGCCCATATAACTGCCGTTCTGAAATGAAAGAAACGCTTATCTTTTGTTCAATGGGGTGGATAATGAATGACAATTTATCCACAAGCTTCAAACCATACAGGAAACGGTAATTATCTTTAATAATTAATCACATACAGCGCTACGGTAATTTTTCAGTCGTATACATGCATAATGGATAGAGAAGACATTGGTCCGATATTCTTAAGATAAATTATGTTATGGAACTAAATAATTGATTGTGAAAAAATTGCATAATTTTCACAAAATTCGATCAAACGTTCCAGTCATATTTTTCAATTCTGATATTTTTTTTTCCATTTTAAAAGTATTTCAGCATTATCATAATCAAGAGTAAGGGGTTGTGTTTCACCATCTACCAAGGCCAAGAAATTCACATCCTAAATATGTTTTCTTGCCTTTATATACATGGAAGAGGATAAACTAGATGCATTTCAGGCTTCGCCTCTTGTTGTTGTAGATCGTCGATATGTAAATGATAAAAGCTTTGTTTGGTTTATTAAACGAAAGAAAGACATTTTATCATTTATATCTGTATTTCTTTAATGTACGTAAAATTTATACAGATATTATTGACCTATATTATTGACCTATATAACGCAAGAGCTGAAAATCGCCTAACCTTGACTTGTCTTCATATTTGGTAATTGATTTCTATATTAAGAAAATAACACAAGAACAAACTCTATACACAATAAAATAAACCATCATATAATATAGGTAAGCGTTATTTATTTTACTTATTCAAATAAATGGTAATAAAAATAAACCAGAAAACGTACATTTCAATAATGCCAAGAAGTAGCCGCGGAGTTCGTGGAACGTATATATTCCTACGCGGACAGACGGCAGTAAAAAATTCAATTAGACTAAAAAAAAAATGTTTCATCGACAAGCAATGGATTTTATTAGAAATGAAGCAGAATACACACAGTGAAAGCATATATATATATATATATATATATATATATATATATATATATATATCTTTCCATTCGCGGTTGCTCAGTGGTAGATTCGCTTCGCAACAGAGAGGTCGTGAGTTCGAGCCCCGCTCATGCCATGGCAGCGTTAAACCTACGACATAAACAAAGGTAGTGATTGCTCCTTAGCCAAACGCTCGGCATTCAGAGGTGAGAATCACGGGTCTTTCGGATATGACCTTAAAAACGGAGGTCCCGTTCGCGGCAGGCGTTGGCACGTTAAAGAACCCACACTAACTGCGATCCTAAGCATAGGTCTAAATTTGTGGTACTTCACCTGCAACTGGTGATGTCTCAATATGAGTGAAATACTCTCGACGGGACGTAAAACAAACAAATAACCAATGAATCAGCCCATTGAAATTCTACAATATCTGGCAATTCCGTTCTCTCACCAGAGGGCGCTTTACGCAAGCTTCAGACACAAGTGTAACATAGCCTAGTTCCCAAGGCCTTCCGATTATGCAAGCTTGAACAATCAGAAGGCCTCGGGAACCAGGTTAAAGTGTAACGAATCTTACGTAACGCGCCCTCTGGTGAGAGAATAGGCGAATTCAAAACTGTGTTGATGTTTGTGAATTTATCGTGGAACAGGACGCGATATTATTTGTTGTGTACAGTAACTGTGAAGGAATGTTGTCTACTAATTAGTATTTTCTATTTTAACTGGTCTGAAAAATAAAACTGTTAACGATCGAGGCTACGAATCAATTTGTAACGAGTTGGACAAAGATAACACAAATCAATGTTAGAACAAAAGTAGAAATTAATGATTGTTTGTTCTCAATTTGCTGTGTCATAGATTAGCTGGAAGTTCGATTTTCCACCAACAGATGTTACAAAATATAAAATGATTAAAGAGACAGTTATCTTTTTGGACATGGTAATTAATTTGAATCTTGTAAACAAAATTAATTATAACCTCCAAAAATCATTTTTATCATATTAATACTAAAGCAGACATATGAAATATGCGGTTATTGGTTTTTGGTTTTTGTTGTTGTTTTTTTTTTTTGTTGTTGTTTTTGTTTTGTTTTGGAGGGGAGGTATCTATGATATCTACATACTGCCAAAAGTGAATCAATTTAATTTTTAACATTAATTAATGCTACTATGTCATTGAAAGCAACCACTTTTTGAGTATTATTTTTACACATATCACGATAACTTCTGATAATTTAATTAAGTAATGTCTACAGGAGTTTTTATGTGATGTTTTCATTAAATAGAACGTTATGTTTACCTAAACGTTCCATCTAGGTGAATACAACATTTGATTTCTCCAACATCGAGCCAAAAATAAATTTGGAATTTCAAAATCTATACAATTATCGGGGGGGGGGGGTACTCAATGAAAACTCGCGTCTCTACTACCTTCCGACAATCTTGCACTGCATTTATTAGAAGAAAAAATAACTTCTATCAAGAACAGGAGTAAAAAAAATTTAAAACGTATATGTATCGTTTGGTAAAACCGCCGTAAAATGGCTGAAATATTGCCAACTCGGCGTAAAACCCCAATCAATCAATCAATCGTTTGGTAAGTTACACATGTTCCAAGAGCCGGTTTCGATGTTCTTCACGTCTTCTGACTTTCTTACTTTGTCTTGCAATCTACCTGTATGCAAAAATGGCCGACCAGCTGCCGTTTCGTATGCTCTAGAAGCCAGATTAAATGTTTAAAATTTCCCGGGCAATACGATGCTTCAGTTAACATGGAAGTATAATATTTATAAAAGTACAATATTGTACTTCTCGGGTATTTACCTCAAAAATGGCAGTACTTGTACAATACAGTGAGTGTGAATGGGCGGAATATGATGATCATAACTGAGCGCCGTAGGACTGCAATTATAATTTTTTTTTTTTTAATTAGATTTTATGACCATAATTTTCTTTTAAATTTTCAACGTAATTGTAATGTAGGCTTACATGTATGCACTAGAATTCCACACCTAATATGAAATCGTTGTAAAAATTGATCCTAAATATTTCCTGGTACGCTGTTGAAATGATCTGCAATTTAGTTTTGAATGGGAGGAGAAGATCGCCTACGAACTCATATGATCAATGTAGGCGTTCATTCAAGTCTTCGGTACTTGTAGTATCAGTGGGAAAGTATTGCAGAGAGAGAGAGAGAGAGAGAGAGAGAGAGAGAGAGAGAGAGAGAGAGAGAGAGAGAGAGAGAGAGAGTAACTTGAAGATAATTTATATAATTTTTCGTTGCTAGAAGTTGGTTAAAAGGTTATTTCATATAAATCGTTTATTATTATGATTTTCATCCTAAGACCAGTATCAAAATTCGCTTTGTAAGGTATCACCCCGTCTGTCTCTCTGTCCGCGAGTTAGGTATGGTAAAGACGAGTCTTAGAGTATCAATAACGAAATCTCCATTCGGCTGCGATACTACACGCCAAGATAAGTTATAAAAGTTAGAAAACTTATTCCCAATAGGGGTTCTTATCCTGATTTTGCACAGATGTTGGCTCAAGGGGGTCATTAGTGTGGGAGGAAATCGGAACGTCCGAGTAGGCGACCATTACTAATTATTAATTATAAGGAAACACAATCGATCAGATCAATAGTACAGCTAAAATTTGTTTTTGGTGTCCCTGTTTTGCAAAATAGTTTGAATGTCGCTCACGTTTTCATCATGATTTGAATCTTGCGTGAAGACACATGCCGCTTCTGACGTGGTATTATGTCTTTCTGACAAAAATATATCATAATTTTCACGAGGCAGTTTTATTGGCGCAGTGTGAGAACAAACAGAATGTACACAATATTGATAACAAGATAAAAACACGAACATTGGAATCAGCAACTCTTTGGTTTATTTCATAATTGGATTGGTAGAGGTTGGTTATTGAAAACTCGCAATTTTGTACCTTTTGACATCAATATCACCGGAATACTTTTTTGTTGATGCAAGGGTAGCCAGGGCAGAGGTATGACAACATTATTTGTCCATATTTTTACCTCGTACAATATGCACATACATTTTAGTACAGACGATCATCAATGGAAATATGGCCACGGAAGCCCCTCTTGTCATCGTAAATATAGATCAAAATAATAATGCGGGGTTACTTTTATTAGCACTGGGGCACTGTGTCCCCAAGAAAGCAGTAGATCTTGACGATGTGTTTGTCATTCTGTCATAGAAAAAGATGGAGATCTTGTCCAATTCATTTCTCTGCATCACGAAGCTTGAGCTACTGCCTGCATGACCATATCAGCCATGCTTTTATTGTTGAACCCTGGGCATCTGATTTCGTTGTTTGAATTCATGACATGTTAATCTTTAGTCACTTTATTCAATTAAGTTTATAAGTTAAATTGATACTCTTTAATGATCATTTCATTTCGTGAAGAGAACAAAAATTGGTGTTCAGCGAATTATAATAACGGCCGGCACGTTGTATTAGCCCTGTTTGAGAAAGTTTAGTCTAATGGCACAAAACCACCTCATCGCTTGGTCAAAAAAAAAAAAGTTGTATATTTTCTAAACCGATCTAAAGCTAGGCATCCATAATCTAAAACATTTTCTTCTCCAAGGAATAAAAAGGAACCCGATCATTTCCCTCTTTGAATAGCATATCAATTCATATTTGAATTAATATTACCCAAAACATCTTTACTCTTAGAAGTAGAGAGGTCAGATGGAGTCTTCACCAAGCAGAAAGTGGACTAGATAATGGATTTTATTCTCTTCCCACAGAACGTGAAACTGAATTCAAAATAAGTAATAAACCTTGGGTTTTCACTCTCCCCGTTCATTAAACCTAGAATTTTGTCGAAGAATGTTGCTTAGAAAGTGTCCGAAATTGTAATGTAATTACATTAACACAACAGAAACCATACTTCCCCGTGTAGCCTATTTTGTATAAAAAAAAAAAAAAATAAAAAAAAAATTGAGAGTTTCGTCCGACAAAATGATTGTATCAGGAATTTTTTTGAATTAGATTGTGAATTGATATTAATAGTATTGATTTCAACGTCTATTTTGGTCAGCGTTAACATCTGACAGCACTGAATTCGACACCTCTGATATTTCACGTCTGACACGTTGGAAGAATATCTTAAGAAATATGGATGAGAATAGTAAGGCTGCAGATGTGAGGACGATGCACGTTTAAACTTTCAAACAATATAAAACACTTCCAGAACGGTGTGATTATCATGTTCGTTTGCCTTTACAGAGTATGCTTTGAGGCACTCAGTTTTTACCTAACAAGATAGTGTTGTTTTGAGCATCTGTAGGTTAGTTCATAACAATCTTATTAAAGTACAGGAGCGAATCCAAAAGATTTTCAAGGGGTGTGTGACCCAAGTTTGTACCATTTCCACCCATAATGGGGAAGAGCTCAAAATAGCCCCCCCAAAAAATTTTTTTTGGTTGAAAATGCTCAACCAAAGGGGATTTACAGCCCCATAACCCCCACCATAAATCTGTCACTCCAAGTATCTCAACGACTCTGCAATATCTATAGTACATGTGATAATGTCTTCTTCCTATCCCACCAGATAATTCTTACCATCTTGATTAACAAGTATTGCTAAATGTTCAAAGATAGAGAAGATTTTATTAGATCTCATACATCTTCACTGAGTGAACCGTAGACCTCTTCCCAAGCATTAAAACCCAGACCCTGAATTTCACGGTGTGATACATGTAGAGGTCTCCAAGCTCATTACTGCTCTGTACAGCATGGTTGACTTTCAGGAGTGAAGAAGACTTTTAAAGAATTAATGTACTTTTATTACTGCATGGTCCAAACTTTCTTATCCATGTACCGCAACTCCTGGGGTCATAGATAATTTTAGCAGAAGCTTTCTTGGTTATTAGACCCGTGGGGATCCGGGTTGTTAGAATATAACCTCAGTACCTCTTGCTTGTCGTAAGGGGCGATTAAATGGGGCGATCCTTCGGATGAGACCGCAAAAACCGAGGCCCCGTGTCACAGCAGGTGTGGCACGTAAAAGATCCCTCCCTGCTCAAAGGCCATAAGCGCACGAGCATAGGCCTAAATTTTGCAGCCCTTCACCGGCAATGGTGACGTCTCCATATGAGTTAAAGATTCTCGAGCGGGACGTTAAACAATATACAATCAATAAATCAATCTTGGTTATAAGGACGATGCATACAGATATCCCTGGGGGTGATTTTGCAAACATTTTCTGAAGGTTTTGCCCCCCCCCCCCCAGCCCTAAGTGGGTCGGGGGAGACTTTTTGTCACCTATAGATGTTATATTTTCAATCTGTTACCTTTAGTTGTTCTATTCCTAATTTTGTTCTTAAAACAATTGTATATGAGAAATTGAAAATAAAAACGTACGATCGACGAGGTACGATTGATTGATTAATTAAATATTAATTAAAAATTGATCGCAATATAGGTCACCTGATTGAATCGGATGACCTAAAATTGAGTAAGAGACGTGGTGGGAATTTTGTACTCATGGCCAAACAAATGAATACTGTAACAAAGGAATGATAATTTAATATTTCATATGTATACGTCTGTGGGCTGGGCTGAAGTATGTGCACTGCAATGTTATCCATACCTCCATAGATCATATCCACACCTTTTCAAAAAAAACGGTATGGCATTAAATGTGTTTAGTTCCACTGATATGAAAGATACGTTATTCGATGGTTCGGGTCCGTGTGATATTCACAATACTATCTGAACGGTTTGATGATTGGTACCACAGGCCCCAAAATTGTGCACCCCCTCCTTTTCAATATCACAAACTCTCATCCATACTTTAAGCATCAACATTTTACAAAGCCTTTTACTAAGAATTTCTGGAATTTTCATAGATAAAGTCATAACTCCCCCTTTGTCTGCTTGCGCCACTCTCTGTGTATGTACTATTTTGGATCCTAGCTGTAATTTAAACACAATAATAACACTCCGCGTTATCTGATAAATTTGACATTTGGAAGGTCATGCAGCTGCTGTTTTGATTTTTGTTTTTTTGTTTTTTGTTTTTTGTATTTTGGGGTTTTTTTTTTGTTTCGTAGAAATATGAATCGAACTGTAGCCAAAATGGTTAAAAATTATGCGATGTACATAATATGATCAAGAGGCTAATCATGTGGCATTTGTATTTCTTTCAACTTTAAAGGGACTGAGAACATTGAAGTTCCAAATGAGATCAAGGTTATCCGAAATGTAAATCCTTGATATATGCCCTTTAACCCCCCCCCCCATTTTTTTTTTGGTTGAGTTTTTAACCTTCTGAATGATATGAATTTTTAAGAAACCCCCCCCCCCCAAAAGTTATCTCCTTTTGCGTATTTAAAAATAAATTTGTTTCCAACATTAAATGCAGCCCGATCTGTGCCATTTTTCTCTTTTTTAAAGCGAGTGGACGCTTGGTGTGTATTTTTATTGCACCAATCTGTGTGCATGATAATCAATCACCGTATTTCAGTTTTATCAAAGCTGGCAATAGACAGCATGAGTGTAAATAACTCTCCTATTGTCGAAATGATTACCAAAATTTTGTAAGTTAATCACCTAAATTGTTTTATGAAGAATTTTTTATTTCAATGGACAAATTGACCTTTGATGATTGCGTCATATTGTATATTTTTTTTTAATTTACTGGGCGTGCGTAAATACAAAATATACACTATGACGACTAAATGGGGAGCCAGTGGTTTGAAATCAGGGTTGCGGAACACATAGTTTGTGCGGATTAGCATCTAATGATGATAACTTTTGTGGATTCTGAAGAATTTGGTTTCTCTGGAATGTAGATTCTGTACATTAAAATATTACATAAATTTGGAATTTAGTGGAGAACCCAATTACCCACAGAATCCACTAAAATTGAGTTCACAGAAAATAAAAACCAACCCCACATGTATAATGATTCCACACGATTGTCTGTATTCCTCACCAATGTCTAAAATCGTAATGAGCCAACCATTTTCGCAAATACTGTTTAAACATTTTTATCCTTTGTGATCGTGTGATGCAAGCTAGGAAGTTGATGTAAACGTTTACAGTAACATTGACTTACAAGACAAAAATCATCGAGACACCTCGTTTCTGCAAATATGATATCACTTCAAATTTTTAAAGGATTCTTCAGCACAAGTCACATAAATTAGTGAACGGACAAATTCATCAGCTGGAATATTTGTGCAAGAAGAGAAACGAATTGTCTGACAGCGTAATAACAATGTGAGATGGACATCCGAGTCTTCTTCCCACGAGTTGAAATAGGACTACCATTGTAAATGCACAGAATGCATTAAAACCTCAAATGTCCTGTATTATAACTATTGCCTGTACAATAACAAACCATAGTCTTCCTTAATGAGTAATTCTGTAACATGTCTACAGAAGAAAGATCAGAATTCTATGGTGGTCGACTTTTTTTCTTCTTCTGTAGGTTCTTGGATACCATAATCTATTTTATTACACCTCATTAGGGCAATTTATACATTAGAGAAAGAGGAAAGAAATCACATTATCACACATCTTCGCAGTTAATGTTCTAAACAGACCACGTGCCCTGTAAAGGATACTCAGATACTTAGGAGAGGAAATAAAAAATAGTCGTATATCAAGCACGTGTTTATAATTCTCACTATAGGTGGTTGAGGACAAGACCCCCCCTCCCTAAAAAATTTCCCACAAAACTCTTTGCATGGACTTCTGTCAAGAATGTTTGACTTATTGTGATTTAAAAATATTTTTTAAAAAGTTTAGATTCTTTCTACATTTACAAAGATTAACAAACTCAGTCATTTACATTAATGCCTCTTGTTGGTTCGGTTATTAGTACGATGTGGTCATTGATTGGGGGAGGGGGGGGGGAGGGGCAGGTCACAGAGTGTCAGTCCGTTAACCAATCAAAATGCATAATTACAATGTATTCCATATGAATTATTTTTTAAACACTCCAATCGGCTTGGCGTTGAAGTTCTCATCAATTTTGTGTTCATATTCTAAATGTTGGCAGTATCTATAACAGCAAACTCCTGTAGCTTATGCTGTGTTGGAGATGTTTCTTGTCAACATTCAAAAGGAAATTAAATTCTTGATTTTATTTTAAATTATTATAATATAGAAGTATTTCAGTGCAGTGAATAACGAGAATTCATTAGATATTACGATTTGATCGGTTTACTTGTGGTTTGTGTTATAAAATTCAGTTATTTGAGCTCGAATACATATTTCGTATCTATGTAATCCTGACGCAAATAGTTTCAAATGCCGGATATGTGTACCTGTCAGATATACTTTCTATCACAACTCAGTGACGAAGCATCTCTCTCTCTCTCTCTCTCTCTCTCTCTCCTCTCTCTCTCTGTGTGTGTGTGTGTGTGTGTGTGTGTGTGTGTGTGTGTGTGTGTGTGTGTGTGTGTGTGACCAATACAGCAAAGTAGACGATTTGACATTATACGCATGATACGAACAAGTGCATAAGATTTAAAATAAATCAGTTATTTGTTATTAATCGTATTTATTATGCATAAAGTACAGCTAATATAACTCATAAAAGTTACCCCCGAATCCTCAAAACCCTGGACCCCCCAGCCTGTTGGTCCCATTTTAACAAATCCTGGATCAGCCGCACTGACGACATTCGTGTTCCATTTCCTGAAGACGGTCAGATGCAATTTCATTTTTGACTTTTGGTGATACTGACTGTCAATCAGCTGGCTAATTTTCGTTAACTAGGTAAATTTTGAATTTCCATAAGCATGATATTATAATATCTTATACTTTCCATTCATTGCATAAACTTCTTTTTCTACAATTCAAAAAAAAAAAATAAAAAAAATAAAAAATAAAATAAACGTCGCAGTTCATGCCCTCGAGTATTTTCAAAAAAGTGATCTTTTTTAAAGGATAAATTTGGATGGTATCAATAATACACCGCCATTTTTTTTCTTTTTTTTCTTTTTCATTTTTTAAATCAAAGTTGATAGCCATACATGTATATATGCATAATATTCAATAGAATTATCCATACAATAATTGTCTTTTTCATTTTCTCTCTACCGTATTCATATATATTCACAGATCCATTTCCTTGCCCTTTTAACTAATAAGGAGAGGGCTGAATATTGGTATTGAGTCTACTGACGAACCCTATTCACGTTCTTTTTAACCTATCCAAACGACGTATGACCGATCGAGGATCTGAAAAAAAAAAATCTTATTATACTTGAACTTTCTACTGAACATTCGGATATATTGTGGTTACTCTGATCCTTCCATACATCACATTTTCTTCTTCCTCAGACTCTTCTTCATCTTATGCAGTAACCTTTCGGAATATGATATGTGGTATCCTGTGGAGGAGCAGGTCTTGGAACGTTGGATTTTACCCTTGGGAGGACAGGGGTAAAAAAAAAAGCCCGTTTTTTTCTACAAAAACCTAGTTCCCAGAACTCCTCTCACATTTTACACCGTAGCCAAATGGTCTTTTTGGAAGATGATTGGTGGTGTCCTGTAGATGTGTAATAAGGTTTCGGAAATCTTCACCCAAGGGGCCAAATGGAGTCAGAAGTGATGTTTTTTCGACAACAAAAACCTTGGTTACCAGAATTCTCTTACATTTTACGCAGTAGTCAAATCTTATTTTGGAAGGTAATTGATAATTGGTGGTGCTCATTTGCAGTAAGGTTTCGGAATTTTTCATTTTCATCCTGGGGGCCAATTGGGTGTAGAAAAATTAAGTTTTTCTATAGTAAAACCTGGTTCCCAGAATTGCTCTTACATTTTATGCAGTGACTGGCAGTGTCCTTTAGATGTTTGATAAGTTTTCAGAATTCTATTTTCGCCTTGAGGGGCAAATGGGATGGAAAACAAAAGCTCAGTCCATTGTGTCATGTGCTACAAGAATGTATTTGGTTTAAGGGTTGGAATCTCAGCCATTTTAATGATATTTGAACAATCAATAAATGGTGAGGGATTGGGATGACCCCGGGGCACTTGCCCACCAGAATACTCCATGTATCTTGACATATGTATGTGCAGCAGGTGTATGGTTTAGCGTCATCACCTCAATTATTTTGAATATATTTTAACATTTATGAAATAGAGTTCGAGATAAACCCAGGGCACTTACTCGATGGAATACTCAATGTATCTTGATATATACAGTATAGGGATGAGGAACTCATTGTTTTGAAGATATTTGAGCAATCATAGAATGAAAGGGGGTGGTCCAAGGGCACCTGCCGAACAGAATAATCAATACATCTTGATATGAGCATTAAAAATATATTTCTGGCAGTGCAGCAGTAATATATTCCTTCCAGGGACCCAGAGGTCATATTCTCACCTGGCCCAAAAGACATATTCTCACTTGGCTCAAAGGTCATATTCTCACCTGGCCCAGAGGTCATATTCTCACCTGACCCAGAGATCATATTCTCACCTGGCCCAAAAGTCATGTTCTCACCTAACCCAGAGGTCATATTCTCACCTGACCCAGAGGTCATATTCTCACCTGACCCAGAGATCATATTCTCACCTGACCCAGAGATCATATTCCACCTGGCCCAGAGGTCATATTCTCACCTGAGTATTTTATGCTAAATTAGAACGTGTATATTCAAGTTAATTATAAAATAACCACTGTGGCTTCTCTGCTACATGTACTTTACGCAATGATGACGGGAAGTATGTTTAATGGTTGCGTGCTGGTATTACAATCTTATGACAGCATCTAGTTCTTGTATGTTTCAACAATGGAATGAAATAATTTATTTAGCTACAATCACTTTTATTTCATATATTTCTCACAGTTTATTCCATCTACTGTTCTCATAAACTTGGGTTTTTAAAATAAAAATGTAGTTTTATGAATCTCGCGGGTCACATATTTCAAAAGTTGTAACACACAACATCTAAGGAACCGTTTTCCTCACACGCTGTAACAAGTCAACGGAGACCAAACCATGCACGTTTAAACCTGTATAGAATTCTGTATTTCGAAATTGCTTTCCTTAAAATGTTTGCACCTATGCAAGAGTGCAAAGCTCTACAACAAATTGGGTTTTTGCAACTGGAGACGAACTGTATGTTTGGTTTTTGTTTTGCGTTCGGTCCGAAATGAAAATCTGTCAACCAGCAATGGAGATAAAACAAACAACAAATGAAGATGCAAAGAGATAAAAAAAATCACAGTCTGTGCAAATAGTTGATTGTGACGCGTATTTCAAAACATAATTCAATGTCAAGATGGTAGATTATTCATACTGAAGACAACAAAGTCACCAAGTATATGACAGTGGTACAAGACAGAAGTGAAGATGACTGAACAAAATTGCAAAATTACCTTTTCTTTGATTTTTAATCTTCGATTTCAAGTTTCAAGCGGATGTCAAACAGAAAAGAAGAAACATAAACTGCATTATTTTTTGCTTTAAAAACTGTTCACTCATTTTATTTTTTAAATTTTATTATTATTTTTTTTATTTTGCAATTATTGTAATCGGATCTTCACTTTTTTTTTACCTTGGGATTTTGTTTTCTTGTAAGACTACCGGTCATTATTATTTTTTTTGGGGGGGGGGGGGAGGGAGGGGGAAATGGTAACCAATATTTCTAAAGAAGGAAAAACAAATAATAATGAATTTCGTGATTTCTGTCTCCGCCGCACCAGAGCCTTTAGAAATGGCACAATCAGGGTTTCTGACAAATTCGTTATTATTCCCCCAGGACTGGGTTCAGATTAACAAGGATTGCATTACATCACCTAACAAAACAAACTGAATGTATAGTTTTACGAACATTTATGAATAACACATAAAATAAAATGGAGGATAATGATAAATATCAGTGATAATGTTGTGGTGTTATAAATTTTACGTTTTGTCTCATCGCATCTATTTCAAAAATGCATTTTAGTGTGAAATATTAAAACTCCAGTAGGACTCGAACACATGTTCCTACAGACTCTCTCTCTCTCTCTCTCTCTCTCTCTCTCTCTCTCTCTCTCTCTCTCTCTCTCTCTCTCTCTCTCTCTCTCTCTGGTTATCATAACTCCTTAACACTCTTAGCTAGCCCGACAGAGAAAAACAATTAAAAGAGCGATGAATACACAAATGTAATTATACCTCAGTATTTGGGTTCACAAATGAACGTCTTCATGATAAGCCGTGTGCATAGTCACATATCATGCAAAATTAGGATATACGTTTTTGTGCCTAGAGGAATAAATATATGGTATTTTGATTATCAAACCGTTAGCTGCATCTTAACTTTTCGGCCATTTCCGCGCGCGAAAAATAACCTCTTAAGAAGACAGAAGAAATTTCCATAGCAACTATCCGGCCATTTTCGCAAGCGACAAATAATTTGATATAATTATTTAATTAAATATTTATAAAGTAATAATTGATTATTTGTCGCTTGCGGAAACGGCCGAGTAGTTATAATTGCATCAGATCTGGTTTTTCTATTTTCAAACAGCGAACAGACTTTAATTTCTAACTTTTCCAAAGAATGGCGGGGCAGGGAGACTGAATCCCCTCATCCTCAAGATGGAAGATTTAAGGTGGCTATGGCATAGTTTTGGAAGGTCTCTGAGTAGATTTCGAACAATGACGAGCTCACACTGGGTGCAATATCTAATCTGTCAGGGGGCCTCCGTGGCCGAGTGGTTATAGCATTGCACTCAAGATCACAAAGCCTCTCACCTCTAGTCGGCGCGGGTTCGATTCTCGCTCGCGCCGACATATGTGAGAAAGATTGCCAGTTTACTTCCGGAAGGTCGGTGGTCTCTTCCCGGGTATCTGGGTTCTCTCCTCCACCTACAAAAACTGGACGCCACCAGGTAACTGAAAAATTGTTGAGTGTGGCGTAAAAAAAGAAACTAATCTGTCAGTGAACAACGGTATCGTTCGAAAGGCCCATTAGTTGCTTTAGGCCTATTACATGTAGTTGCTAAAGGCCCATTAGTTGCTAAAGGTCCATTAGTTGCTTTAGGCCTATTACATGTAGTTGCTAAAGGTCCATTAGTTGCTAAAAGTTCATTTGTTGCTAAAAGTCCATTTGCTGCAACACGGTCAATTGTTGCAACATCAACATGCAAAACTGTCATTGAGTGGTTCGTCAGTGAAAGTTAACATGAAACCCGTAATCTCCTTTTTTCCTAAAATACTTTAATTTTCAAGAGATTGGTGCAAACAAAATCACACTTGGCAGCAATGTACTGCTACAGTTTACAAAAACACTCATGAAATGTACTCAGCAACTGCCAAAAAAATTAAATTTCCTCCATGTCACTTTTAGATCTGAGAAAATTTTATCCAAGTAATTGAAGGGAAAACTCGCGGAATATCGTTAGTACCCTTTAATGACGGAAATATTTCATTATAGATGGACACAAGGGGCAATAAATATTTGAAAATTAAATTATCAATGTTTGCCTCACCTAGAATTTCAGACAACTAATTCTGTTAATCTGCAATTTTCTCCTCTCTATGACAAATGATGCATTTTATTTCATTTCGCCAATTTTCTATAGAACATCATCAAAAGTAGACTGTTTATCTTTTCTCTTTAACATGCCTTTCACTACAAACTGAAATCGAAGTAATCGTCGCTTTCAAGTCATGTGGATTTCCAGATCAAAGGTAATTATTGCTATAGAACAATCAAACAGCTATTTTAAACATTCAACACGGATGCTATTATTATTTGATATAACCATTTTATTCTGTTAAAGCAAAATAATTGTTCACATTTAGATAAATAATTTTTCTTGAATGAAATAAATTGAGAAATTTTTTTTCTTTCGTTTCTGATATTTCTTCATCAATATAGCAATTACTGAATTTCGGAGACATTACTGAAGGCCAGACATGGGTCTCATCACACCTAGTCCTTTAAACTACATGTACATCAAGCTGAAAACTTGTAAAATAAATATTGTAATATTTGTTGAATGCAACATTTGCAGAAAAGGGAATACAAGAGCGAAACTCATGTTGCAAAATGCGCCCTTGCAATGTAATGCAGAAGCAACCAAACAAAGGATTGATATTCAAATAAAGAATTCATTGATAAAAACTGGTTCTACAGTGTTCTTCCAACATTCCTCTGGTATCAGAGAGTACCAGAATTCTGCGGTCCAGTGACCAGAGCCTACGACGAGTGCCATTTACCACCTCAACGGTGATTCAAACTCGAGCCTTTAGTGTTGCTGGCCCTAAACTGTGGAACGCTCTTCCGTATGATATCAGAACTGCCACCAGTCTCTGTACCTTCAAATCTACATTAAAGACTCATCTGTTCACATGCTACAACTAATCTGGGACCTACTACGATCTGTTTTTATATACCTCATTTCACTTATTTTATTGTTGTTTAAATAGCGTTTAGAGCAGTATGGACTTTACGCTTTACAAAATAAATTTATTATTATTATTATTAATATGTTAATTACTAAGAAAGTTATCAGTCTATAAAGCATAGCTTGATAAATTCTTATTTTCTAAAAGAAAGAAAAAGTGAGCAAGCTAACTTATATCATGGCCCCACAACGAATGACAATGCTACACAAAATGAATGACAATGCTTTGCATAAAATACAACAGTCTTACGCCTCGGTGCTACCCTGTACTATTTTCACTCTTTGGCAAAATGACTCAAGTCATATGTAATATTTCTTTGAAACATAAATTATGTAAAATATTAAAAACTGAAATATTTTAATTACACAGGGCTTTAAAACAGGTTTCACGCAAGTTGCACCAAATAGACCTCTACGTTCAAAGGGGACATAACTCCCAGAAAAAAATCAAATAAGAATTTCTTGTGAATATGCACATTTGCACAGTATATTGAGTACAGAGTCACATGAAACTTTCTCTATCGTTTTACAGGAGTTGTGCTGACAAACTGTTTCAGTGGCATATCTTAAATTTTGGTCAAACTTTTAAATTCAAAAGAGGCATAACTCCCAGAAAAAATCAAATTAAAATTTCTTGCGAATATGCACATGGATCTACATAGTGTCCTTATCAATTACAAATTTCATTTGTTCAACAGTTTCAGAAGAGTTGCGCTGACAAGAACAGGACTGATAGAAGCCTAACGTTTAAAGTGGCTCAGGAAACGGGTTTTTTTAAATAGCTCGTTTAAGCACCTCGTATGAAGCATGACTACACCATCAAAAGAGTGACCCAAGCTCTCGATCATCTTATATGAAATTTTTATGATTTTTTTGTGATTTTTTCTGGTATGATAAAAAAAAAAGGTGTTTTGTTTGAAAATAAGAGATTTTTTAATCCAAACTTCGCTTTGATGCATGATATAAATACCTTATAAAACACGACTAAAAGGCTCAGACAGTCATTCTGATTTTTGAAAGAAAAAAAAATTATGAAAATTGGAACCGTCATTTGTTAATATTTTTTTAAATCTATGGATAAAATGTTCAAGAAACATGTCAATTAACGAAACGATAATCGTACGAATGTATTTTAAAAATAAATTGAAATGAAATGATCAAAATTCAGAAATTTTTCAATTTTTTAGATTTGAACCAAACCAGAGAAGAAGAAAAAAAAGAACCGATCCCGATCACAATTGATAGAAATTACTAAAATAATCATATTCTTGCACTTTTCATCAAGAAATCAGTTTTCGTTATATATTCATTTAGTTTGTAAACCGTTTTATGTCAAGGGAATGTACTTTTCTGATTATGATGTTTTCTATGACTACTTTTCTATAATTCCGATCGGGTTTGATTCAAATTTGAAAAAAAAGAAACTTTTCTGCATATGTGCACACCTATACAGCAAGTCCTGCTCAACTACAAGGTTTTATGAAAACGTTTTCAGGATTTTGCCTGACAAGAGCAAAACTGACAGATGGGTCCAAAAATAGTATACCCTCCGCAACTTGTTTCATGCAGTATATACTTGGATTTGGAAATTTGATGATTCTAGCCTTATTAGCACATCTTTTCATCCTTCCTACAAGGTGCTGATGATTGAACAGTCAGATAAACTGCAACATATCATAATACAACCTGTCTCTGATGGTGGAATACATATATCAAGTTTAATTATCCCATCCTTATTAGGACTACTTCTGTCTCGTTTTGTCTACTCATACTAGTTTGACCTTCAAAAGCTATAGACTTCTTCCTCTAAACTTGAATATCCTAGTCATTTTTGTACCGTTTCCATCTCTGTTTTGTGCCTGTACAGTTCCTATTCAAAGCTCTTTCCTGTAATCTGTGGAATACATGTATCAAACTGGACCATTCCTGGTGTCATTAGTACTGTTTTCCAAAAGGTGATGACAGACAAACAAACACACTGCGCCATACAAAAATATAACCCATCTATGACAAGCGTATAAAAATTATGTCAAAGGAAAAAAAAAATAAATGTGGAAATGTTCTGCACTGCATCATACCTATTTCTACCATTGAACAGAACAAAGAAATTGCACATCAATATGCAATTAAACACCTTGAACTTGAATCAAGCATAAAATTGAAAACATCACATTTGAAATAATTTAATGCAATTAATTTTACATAATGCGTGTTATATAAGGTGCAAACAACTAGCATTTCCCCTCTGTTCTGTTGGTAAACCCTCAATTGACAATTACATAAATATGGTAAATAAATTAACAAACAATCAAATAACAAAATATAACCATAATACAGGTATATAGGTACCCAAAAATTACTCTCTAATGAGTTACAATATTCAAGGCAAGGAATTTAATGCTAATCAATATAATTACTGATATATTGAGTAACTTTAGTGCTGGGAATATTTGGCAAACTTTGGTTAAAAAAGAAGTCTTGCATGTTGGGACTTGACTTCCTGATAGATTTTAATTAATACTAGTATCATAATCTCTTTTAACGGGAAATGTGATGCTTTACTTCAAGTAAAATTTTCTTAGTCCACCAAAAATAAGACGAAGAAATCAACAGCATGTATACACGTAAATGACGTAATATACAGGCTACATCAAATAATGTAACTTCTGAACCTTGAACCGACTTGTCATTTTAACAGAATAATTACAGGGGTCTTCTGAAGTCAAATATAGCACTAAATAGATTTTGATATTGCACTACAATTCTAAATGTGATTGGCTAGTTAGACATGACTGTAACATTGAAAAGACGTTACATCTCATTAAAAAAAAAACCCTCATCTTAAGGCTGCTTCACACAACTAAGTTAATTTGGATTAACTCGGGGAAACAGTGGTTTAACTCACCACATATCCACAATGAGTTGACTTAACCAACTCGCAACGTAGCTGAAGTCACCTAATTCCAGCATATTTCTTTGAAAGTGGCTCATTTAGCCATCTTGAAAACTGTCGTGTGAACATCATACAGGTTAAACATTGTCGAGACAACTCTTACCAACGAGTATAATTACAGTAACTAGATATCTGTTAATGACTTATATTGACTAGTGCATCAATATACAAAAGTAAACATATAAGTAATCCATGTAGGCATGGCATTTTGAAAATTAAACACGATGCGTGTTTGTGTGAAACACTAATGCCCCTGTATGGCCAAACTTCAAGGTCATGAGGTAAAAAAAATATTGTTACCAAAAGAAAAGACTTGTCAAAAGGAATACACATGTGAAAAATGAAAGCTATGTCATTATTCACCAACCACTCAAAAGTCACTAGATTACTCGTCAATTCGTATAATGTAATATCAATGTGAAAAATAAACGAGTTTGTACGCATTCACAAACCATGAGTAGTGATTATAAATTTTGGTACCAAAAGAAAGGTCTCGTCACAAGGAATACACAAAAGAAATATAAAAGCTTTAACAGCATCCATTCAAAAGTTATGACCAAGGAAGGTAAAGTTTTTGTGGACAGACAGACGGACCAAAATCTGTATGCCCTTGAATCTCTGAATACAGGGGCAAAAAAAAATAAAAATACTCAAATATATTTTTAACAGAAACTTTACTTTGGAAATTGAAAAAAAAAAAACCCCATCCCAACCAAATTCACATCCATTGAAATAATTGCCAAAGATGAGATATTTTACTGCCATAAATTAATTCTACAATCTCTTTTGAAGTAAACATCATCAGGAATGAATCATTCAATGAACGATACAGCTGTATTATTAATTTTATCGGACAGTGCATCACTGACAATTATTGCACAATGCTTTGAGCATGTGTTACACCAAATAATTTGTTAACGACTGCACTCAGCAATACCAGCATGGAGGTTTCTATACTGAGCATGCAATACATCAAACAGACATTCAAAGGGAAATTAATGAAAATGATAATTAATGAAAATATAAAAATTAAATCAGTATATCTTGATTATTACTTATTGATTTGGCAGTTAATATATGGGAACATCCTATACATGTAATTTGTATCAACAAATTGGCAAAATGGGAAAATGTTTGCATACATGTATGTAAATTTATAATCATTTTATGGCTAATGATTTTTACACTGTGGAATCATTAAATTTCATGGGGGGGCTCAATTTACATGGTTTTACTGGGCATCACTATCTCATAAGTTTCAAACCACAATGAAATACAAAATTTATATCATGTTTCACTGCAGGGAAACTATATCCAAAAAAATTACATCCCAATAAACTGTAAAATCCTAGCAATCCACGAAAATTGGCCCCCCATTTAAATGAAACTGTAGTAATCAATACATTGACTACACTCTGCGAGAACTTTACCCCGAAAGAAAAAACACTCAATGATTATGACGGCAAGAAAACAATTAAAGAAAGCAGAAAAATTTGGTCTTGATATAAAATGACTTCACAATAGATAAAGGACCCAATGACATAAAAATATATGTGGTAGACAAAGTTTCCAGAATTTTGATTGACTACATGGGCAACATTAACATGATTTACATAAATAACAATAAAAATATCTTCTTTTTTTTAACAAGGTTAAGAATTAAGACACTGTTGATAATGAGAAGATTGAGACAATCATTATTTCTGTAGCAAGTGCTATGAAGGAAATTGTCTATTTGTTTCTAACATGCATACAATAAACATATTTACATACAAACATTGACAAGTATTCTCCAAAGTCCCATACCATTACCCAATGGCACAAATCATGCAGTCAAAAATGGATATATTTACATGCCAATTGTCTTGCTTCTTGAAAAATAATGAAGCACACACCTACATGTACTGGGTATTAGACATGTAGTGCTTAGGAATATTCTTACCAAGCAACAAATCCTTACCAGTATATACAAGCACTAATCAAACCTTTGGTTACATCGTGCTATGATACTACAACTACGAATCCATTTGCCGAATTTATATAAAAACGGGTTTTCATCATAATTGTAATTATATGATGGGCAGCATATAATTTATAACTATATATTTTTGTCCATGTGACCAACCGCATGATTTAATAGCTTTGGAATTATTACGCTTTTAAATGCAGCTTGTCTTATTCATTAGTAACATTTTCTATTTATATCATTGTATTTCTAATTTTATGAATGTAAATTTCAAACAGAATAAATGCTACTTAATTACAATTCATCATGTTTCAATCTTTTTGTCTCTGAATCTGTCTCCCGTAGAATGTCTACAAAATGTTTCTTCAGTACTGACTGGGACAGTCTCTCATGAGTACGAGAAAACAATAGTTTCTGTAGTAAGCTGGCCTTCCAGATCTTCCTCTGAGTAACCCTGTACCTCCCCCACAGAGATCTTAAGGTACCCTCAGTCGGCCTTCTTCCTTGGGCTCTCCTTTGGAGTAGAAGGCTGATCCTGCGTTTGATGTTACGCTGCTTGGCTCGGAGGCATGTCACGATATTTACGACCCACTTCCTGTTTTTATTGATGCACGCCTTGGTGCACACATCCACCACAGTGTCACTCTTTAGGTCATTAGTGGCATGGGTTAAAACAAACCTAATCAAGTTCGGCAATGTCTTGGGGACATTGGATGGATACACCACACTATCTTCTTTTCTGTAAGGACAAAACGTAAAGGTAGATTTACAAAATTTACAGAAAAGTTTTTTTTTTTCATGATAATTAACAAACAAGTTCTACAACTTATATTAATGCTTCTTGTTGGATCAGATATTGGTACAAAGGGGTCAGTGTTTGGGAGGAAACTGGAGTACCCAGAGGAAACCCACGTGTCCGAATGGGTGACCACAATACCCTCCCACATACTACTGCTGATCCTGAGGAGTGAACTCGGATCACAGCAATGAGAAGTTAGCGGGTTAACATCAACACTACCCAGACACCCAGGAAGCACATACACTTTTCAATGAGTAGGATTTGCCAAAAAGCTGATTTATACATGTACTATGAAATTCAAATGTTTCTGTCATTTTCTAGTAAAAAAGGTCATGTGATCTTGGTTGTGTTTTAGAAAACATTGACTTCCTTCAATGAGAATATCTTTTGATTTTTTTTTCTACTATATGTGGCTGTCCTTCGATGACCTTCATGGCAGAAATATGTTCTCAAAATCTGCTGTATCTTGCTGGATATAAAATATGACAGTAGCTCTTGATTAAAACTTTATACTTCCAACCATGACATTAAGTTGACAGATAACCTTGACATTTTTTGACACACAGCTTTCTACCTATCTCCCCCAGACATACATCCATAGAAACACCCATCTCTATGACATCACATCTAAGGATAATAATCTGTTTTCTATAATAAATGATTGCAATAATAATGTTAAACAAAAGTTTAGTGAAAAATTCTAAATAATTTTTAGCAATCAAAATAGTTTTATATATATAGCCGAGTGAGTTGATTTTGTTTTATTTAACACAAGTCAAAGTTAGGTATTGAGAGACATAGTTCAGAAAACTTTGTTCTAATATAATTTTTTTTAACATAGTATTGTTCAATTCAATTATTGTACGAGGTGTCTGGAACATTAACAATCTTGAAAAGCACAATGTATTGCATGTACTCCTTGATGTCAGAGATCATCATCCAGCACAGAAATCATGATGGTGGTGGCTTTTAACATTGCGGACTTTCGTATGCCTGCCTACAGTCTGTCTGATTATAACCTTGCAGGAGTGATTACCACCAGTCTCTTCCCTCTCAAGACCTCATCTATTGAATCAGAGCAGTGCTCTGTGATATTCCCTCATAAAATCTTATCCAGCGATGAATACATCATACTTTTGTACAAATACAGGAAAGGACATGATCAGATTATACTCTAATCTCTGCAAACCTAAATTTAATTGTGCTATGGGGATAGGGAAGATGGAGAAGCTTCTCTCTCAGTCATGCTATTTACTGAGTCTGCTGGATCTCCTTAATGGGTTTCTCTTGCTTAAGGAGGGCTTTCTGAGCATCCCCGACCTTTAATGGGATATCATTAAACTTTTACTTAAAATAGACAAATATCTTAATTACCTATCTGGTTTATGCAATGCAATGAACATGAGATTGCTACATGCAAATTCATCTGATAAAACAGAACTTGTGCATGCACAGTCAATTTTTTTTCACAGGGTAAATAATTCATTGTTTGTCTTAATAACTTGTAGGTACATACATTTTAAGTACAGTATTTTGTCCTCACAGTTTATGAAATCTAAGATCTGCACGTAAAAACACAAGTATTTGAATGCCATGAAGGTCAGATCCGATTTACCAGAAATTTCCCTGAATATGAAAAATGACCAGGAAGAGAAAACTTGGCATGAGAGAGGAAATAATCTGATCCTAAATTACCCCCCCCAATCACTGGTTGTAAACAAAATATGTATTTGAATACTACTGACAGTGCCAATGAAAGACCTCAAATATCAATTAATTCAAAATATCAAGACATTTATGCTTTGTCGTAGTTTTCTTGGGAGAAAAACATCGTTATCAGGCATTCATTGCCATAAAAAAAGGGTCTTCTCTATAACACACTAGAAAAGTGCATCATCCTTTAAAACTGGATAAAATCAATATGTCTTATAATCTGACATTCTTTTGGGAAAAGGTAGGATAAATAATGATCAAGAATGGTGACAAACATTCGGCTTCAAACAGACATACATATATCTCCATGATTTTCAGTCATTCTCAATTAACATGCATTTTGGTGAGACTTTGATGGACTTGAAGCAATCTTCCCCTGTGTAATGAATTGATTTGAAATTCAATTTCAGTGGTAATTTAAAGATCAGCTTCCCCATTGGTTGGCACCACCCAAGTGAATTTCTTGGCTGAGAGCAGAAGATAAATGTCAATGAAAATCAACTGGTAACTTATTACTAAACATTTTCTCAAGTGCTTTGACCTTAATTTAGCCTACGATATGTATGTAATCACTTAATAGCACCCCAGTTCAGCACCACTTCTGCATAGAATGAAGGACCACTGTGCCAAGTTTCAATCAAATTGATAAATCATTTGATATTTACAGCTGCACTGGACAGTTCCACAGTATAACTAGATTTTCAGAGTAGACTCGGTTATCTGAAGACTGCCCTCTCTCTACACTAGAGTAAACAAATAATATAGAAAAGAAGTTTGTATCCAGATAATAGAAACATCACTCAAATACTATTTTAATAACTCTAAAAATCCAATTATACGAAATGTGATGAAGCTAGTGACAAAGAGATAGAAATGTTGACTTAAAACATTGGGTGAATTCCAGTCCATCATGTATACAATAATTGACCTGTCAAAAATGATAATGGCATCACCAAAAACAGCACACTCCATTGAAGTGGGTTTATTAAACCATCAAACTGTATACAAAAGGAATTTCATCACAACATAGGACTTAACAAAAGAAGACTAAAACTATTGGGAATTCTATTCTACTTGTTTAAAAGAATTCACAGATAAAATGCATAATATGGATTTGTGTATTGCAGATTTGAAAATCACCTGAATGGCAATTTCAGAAGTCTTCAACTTAGCCCCTATTCATCACTTGAACAGAAGTGCTGGAGATTTTGCATCCAGCATTACATAAGTTTAACATCTTGGGACCTATTACATTCAGAATTAGTTACATCATCAGTCATAACACCTCTGGTTGTGGTCTTAGTTTAAGTTAATATTGTATCCAGACTTCACCTGAATGAAATACCTCATGAAAAGTGCAAAAATCAGTAGGTAGAGAATTAACTTATAAATGAATATTCCCTTAAAGAGACACAACATTTTGCTCATAAATCGTAAAATGACAATTTTCCCAGACCTTTCTCTAATTTTGTTGCATAGTTGAATGTATAAACTTTGCAAAAATAACAATTCTAAAGTTGAAAATTCTCATTTAAATGCAAAAATTAATAGTTTTTGAAGGCCCTTTTTTAACAACATAGAGACTTCCTCTTTCGGTCTTCGGACACATGCACACGGAGGGCAAACAATCCAGTGAGAGTTATCATACAATGTCTAACCCCAGAATTTTGACAGATTATGCGAGAAAAGGGTCAAAATAGAACAAAATACAAGTTACAACACAAATGCATACTAGAATTTACGTGGGGATATCACTATGACCCTCTAGCTACGAGACACACATGCAGGGCTTTCAAAATAAGTGCTATTTTTGTCAAAACACATGACATGCTTTGAAAAAAAACATTATTTGATTATAGGGACATGGAAGGTTTTCTGTTATAATAAAGATTTCTAATTACTTAAATATAAGAAGCAGGAAATAATCCCATACTTGAGAAGCAAGTGTGGACCCCTTTAAGGGGTATCTAAATAAGTTTTTACACAACACGTATGTTGTCATACTGAATCACGTGATGTAAAATGTCCGAGTCAGAATGAAGAAACCATTGAATTCCGGTTGATCTTTAAAGCGCTTTTGAGAGCAAATTAATGCATCCCCGATGTTCAAAATTGTCAGTATTGTTATGATTTTTATTATTATTATAAACTTCATTTCCCTTCATTGAAAGGTTTCGTTGAAATTGGCTCAGTAGTTTTGGAGAAATCCTTGACAATATGAAAATTTCTGTCAATAACAATGGATAAGGGTTTCGAGTCTATGGCTCAGGTGAGCTAAAACTATTGCAAAACTTACATTTACTGTATTAAATCAAAGGAAGTACAAAATTCTCCAATTTTATGATGCCCTGTTTAAAAAAGAAGCTTTAATATAATTACACATTAAATATTTGGGGACAAAAAGATTTGCTTGGGTCAAAAACTGCTATGACCACTTTTTTCTACAAAAAACAGATATTATGTTTGACTAGAACATGTGTTCTAAGGAGCATGTTTTGCCTACAATGACAATAATAATCATATTCTGAATAGCCCTCATACTAAGGACTTCAAATGCTAAATATGCAATCCTCCCTTTTAATGATTCAGTATGATTATTTTAATCATTTAAGCTTTCCAGAGACTTCAAGATTAAATTTCTGGGTAAAATAACCCTGGTAAGAATCCAGCGACATCATTCTGCTGACAGACTATTCTCCAGCTACTGCTTTATTTTAAATATCAATGACACAATTCTGTCATCATATTTCTACCAGTATCATAAAAAAAACCAAAAAACCTTCCTTAATATTTCACTCAAATTTTGAAAACCCCCTGAGAGACAGAAATAATGTCACAAGACAAAATTCAACATCACCATTTTGACAGGACTGCCTATCTTAAATATCACTATGGCAACTGTTCATAATATCAATCAATTTCCAAATATTGGTCCCTCTTACTGAAATAATCTTCATAAGACCGGAAATGGTAATGAAGACAATGAAATGTCTAAACCAATTTTTCTCTATTTGTAAGCAAGGTTAGTGATGATGATGTGAAAGAACACTTATCATCAATTTGGTTTTGGGGTTGATCAGGAAGACAAATAATTCACCAGTGACACCAGTCTGTAATTACTTTGCCTTGTCCTTCTTTGCATATGACAATGACAACATAAATGATTCTCAAAACTGAACGAACTTTCGAAAATGGCATAATGCCACCAAGGTTTTGACAATAGAAAGCTATTTCTATTTACAATTACTCCTTAAGTTATGTTGAGAGACGTATCAAGGGAAATTTAGAAAAAAGCTACAGTTAGATCCCTTTTTTCAACATTTTGATAAATTATACCTTGGCAAAATCATATATCTAACCAATTTACCCACATCCCCAAGTCTAAAATCCTGATGAAGGAGTAATAAAAGTTTACAACTAAAGATTGTTTTTTAATGCAATAGTATGCCCCCCCCCCCCCTTTTTTTGCATCTTTATTATAACTTAGCTAACACAATAAACATTTTCATCAAAGCTGATGTCAACCTGATTTAAAGTGTAGAAACTGTATTCACAATAAATCCTCCATACATGTGCACCAAAATAACAATGAGAAAGCTATAGAATAGAAAATCCTAAAAATAGGTTTTACATCCAAAATATCAAGGTGTCTTGCACAACTGAATTTAATACCGATCATCTTTGTCAAGTTTCATGCCAATCCTATCCAAACACCTACACATACCAATTAAATTGACTCAATCCACTTTATAGTGCAGAAAATCCTAAACCTGATATTATCAACAGCAAAAAAAAAAAAAAGTATCGTGCACGACTACACTTAATACTGCAGGAAATACCGTGTTCATATACATTGTGACAGATGGACAAGACGAAGACAAATTGTCTCCCCCAAGAGATGGGAGAGTAAGAGGGTAGAGTAAGAGAAATGTGATTTTAATACAGATTGTATCTGCTGGATGAAAAAGATATTTACACACTTTCCACAATAATAAAAACATGGTATCAAGTGTGGCGAGTGTAAAGTTTGTTATGTCTTTGGAACCAGGATCTGCTAATCCAGATAAAATGGGCGAGATATATCACCAAACACATCAATGGCAGTTGACATCTCTAGGACAATTACATTCATCTCAAAACAAACTTTAGATGCTAAATTCAAAACTGTAGGTATAGGGTTCAGGTGTCCAGGTAGAAAAGAACAACTTGTACAGTTACTGAGAAATGGAGCTGTTTGAATTTTAACCTTATCATTCATCACGATATTATGGGCAATCGAATTATGTCTGCACATGTTTATTTTCCTGGTCGTATCTTGCCAAGTAGGCCTTGGTGTTGCTAGGGATGCCAAGTAGGCCTTGGTGTTGCTAGGGAATGGAAAAATCTTTCTAAATACCTGTTGGTGATGCTTGTGGAACAGAAGAAACTCTTAACATTGTGGAAAAATTCACTAAATATGAAAAGTTTATGTTGAAAACTACTTTGTGACAATGAAAGCATGGAAAATAAGAGATTGAAAGTCTGTTGTGACCTTGACATTTGACCTCATGATCCCACAATCTATAAGTATCTTCTTTTAAAAATTTCATAAACTTAAATATGAAAGTTGTATGTTTAAAACTATTCAAGACACTGTGTCATACTGAAAATAACAATGGTCAGAGAGACAGGATAGGATAAACAGACAAAATAATTGTTACAGGGTTCTAAAATTTCAATGTGGCGCCCTGATGATTTCACTGAAGTCAATGATGCCAATGCTAAGAATTCATTGGAAGTCGATTTGAACTTTAAAATTTCCTAAGGGAATTGTAGAAGATTAATCAAAACCAATTCAGTATAAATTTATTGACTGAATAATCACAAGTCGGCTGTTTTAATCACTTTTAATAAGGTCAATCAAACAGATTTCATCAAACAATTTTAGACATATTATAATGTATTGACCTTCTGATTATTATTTATAAGATTTTCTTCCTCACTTTCAATATGAAATGATGACATTGGAGTTTTGAGGGTTTTTGTTGGGTCTGTGGACGTTGAATCTCTTCACAGAAGAAAGAATACATGTCAACACGAGAAATACCTGTATTGTATATGTGCGTGTAGGATGAAAAGGTTAATATTAAGGTGAAACTTTCATACACAAAGTAAAGGTGATGTAAATCTACTGATGTGTAAGTGAACACCAACATGCTAATAAGAAAAAAAACTACAAAAACTAGATACTGTTTTAGTGAAAAACAAATGTCTCCCCAGGTCCCCAAATTGAAAATCCTCCCCTTGATGTACTGCATGGTATGGAGGAGAAAGCACAAGCAGGGATGAAGGCATTATGACATCTGATGAGTCATATAAGAGAAGTGTTCACAAGCTATCTTACACCCTCCACCCCTCTTAGATCTACTATAACATTTAGGAAAATAATTCGATCCTCTTGTCCTGATAATATGCACATCTAACAAATAGCAAAGAAACACTGTACAAAACAAGTCTATCCAATAAATCATAGAGGAGGAGAAGCACTCACAAGATTCTGTGACAGACTGACGGACAGATGGACAGACAGAAAGTACAAAAACAATATGTGTCCCGCTGGATGAGGGGAGACATAATACACATCAATGTCACTAAATTCTTGGAGTATATAAAGTTTATATAGGTATCATGTACATTTCCAAAGTTAAAGTCAAAGCTAACAAACTAAACATGACATTTTTCATGATCCATACCTTTGACCTCGACCTTTTAAGTGATAAAATACTGTAGACTAGCAAATCAACACAATAATTTTAATTTTGCTATCTTTGCTATTTGTCATTTTCTAGCTTGCAAAATTAAATCAATAGTCAATGATATATTAAAAATATTTCAATGATTTCATAACTGAAATTTTAAAAATAGAGTAATAAATTTTCCTATAATGTGAAGTGAAATCTATCATGACTGCACCTTTGTAACAAACCATGAAATTTTACTCCCATGGAATTAAAGCAACTTACAGTACTACTACAGACACTGTTGTATACAGGCACCTTTTTCCATTATGACCATATTGATTAAAGCTGTGGACAAATATCATGGTGGCATTTAATACTGAATTTTTACAAGGTATGAAGTTAAAGACAGCTTTGTCAAATGACACATATAACCAAAGGAGCCATTTTCCTGTAACAGGCGTTATAAGTGGTACATTTGAAATGTGTATTAATAATGGGGGCCATTATGCAATCACTTTATTTCTGAACATGAAACATGACAGTCTTCTGTCTTTCTGAACCAAACATAACCTCTCATCATGTAATTCATAAATCACACAATTAGTCTTTCTGACTTGTAATCAATATCTCTGATTCCACTGTTTATTTCCCAATCCCTCCCCCTGGTTTATTTGTCCATTTTCTCCACTAGATGTCTCCCTGGGCACCAGCTATTTAGTCATTTCCTGTCAGAGCTGAACTGACTTTCTACAATTCTTCATTAAGAGTATGGTCTTTATTTTTATGAATTATATCAATGAAAAATTGTTTTGTAAATTCAGTTTGACATTAGTCAGCATCTCGCCCTGCTGAACATTTATGTCATGTCATCTGTTACCAACACTTGACACCTGATATGATTGTTAAGTACAACATATCTTTATACTTTGTGAATGAACTGTATCTGTTGTTTTCAATGAGCAGGAGATAGGATGGACTCAAACAAAAAGAATGCAGAAGTTAAGAGAGACAAGTATAACCCTTCAAACTGTGTTACATGTATGCAAGCTACCCAGTACCCTTAATTCACACCATGTGTTACACTACAGACACATATAACAGATATCAGCAATCCCCCCACCCACCCCCCAACCCCCACCCCCACATCTCATGTTATCTCACAACCCAAGGTACTTCTGTAAAAATGTACACACACATTGATTTAAGTCTCAAATATAATCTTAAAACTTGAAGACACACATGCATAAGCTTAAACCTAACAAATCCAACCACTTAAAACGATACTACACAAAGTATTTCACTCCATGGTAAAATGAGAGTGAAGTTTCAAAAGGCTACATATCACCCAAACTTGGTCAAACCAGCAAAAAATGAGGAACTGGTTATGATTTGCCAACTTTTATTTTTAAATAGTGTATTTGTTGATCATCAAATCAAATTAAAACTTGTTATGTTCCAATTTATAATAGGAAATTTTATATAAAATTTAAATCAACATCCATTTATCAAACCAATGATTTATAGGTGGGACTGTGACATATTTTAAATGGTAAACATGCCACCAAAGGAGTTGCTTGTCTTTGTTTTATACAAATACTACATCTCTGGTTACATACACACATGTATCCCATCATGCCATGTGTTACACAAATATCCTATGTCATTTTACTCTTTCACTTCCATCAATGACAGTTTTTGTGAATGCTTCATAGTTAAAGATTTCAAAGATTTCAATTCCCATTTTAATTTTGATATGAAAAGACCCTAACACCAATCATCCTCTGTCTCTAAATAGGATGTTGAGTGAATCTGTTCTCAAACCTTGAGCTTCATGATTTCATAAAGGCTCAAGCCCATCAACTTTGGATTCCTCTACAGGGATTAAGAAAAAGACATTCAATACTGTCTAAACGAAAAAGTGAATACCCAATAGTTTATAATCCAGAAAGAATATCACACAAGTCCAGAAAATGTACAAATATTGATCTATCTTTACCAGTTTGCTGTTTCATTAAAAAAACATTGTAAATGACATTGACTTTAGACAACCTTAGGGGAAAAGGCAAGAGTATTGTAAATCTAATGGGATAATTTAGTCCGTCATATACAACAATCACATAAAACTTTCTCAAGTAACAGATCACCTACACAAATTTAGACGCAGAATATTTTAACATAAAAATCTGCCATATTTTTCAAATGCCGTGAAAAGAAAATATACTGTACTGATATAAATTGTTTTGTCTTTTAACATATTCTCTCCATATTTCTTACTTCATATTCAGAAATAAGGAGAATGTAAAGTGATCCGATTTATCTCTACTTCTCTCAGTTTATTCTAAATCTTTAACAGTCATCAAACAATTTTTAAATTAGGAAAAATAAACGGACTGGTACTTATAAACACTGCAGGGATATTTCTCATCAAATGTGGGACAAATGTTATTGATCACTGATGTAGAAAGGTCTTGAATAAAATTATTTATCCAAGAAAAATCAACTTAGAAATAGATAGCTCTTCAAAAGGACATTCTGAGCAACAGCGATGGATGATACTGAATTGTCGACTTGGGGAAACCAATCTCACTACTGATTTAGCTTACCTCTGAGCTGGGAAGAAGAGAATTGTGGGATATGAATCCAATGTAAACTCCCATTTGAGATCATTTTTGTCAGCATCAATTCTAAATAAAGCAAATATTACCTGTTAAAAAGTTAAAATTAAAAACAAAAACACTCTATTCCGCAAATTTTCAGCCACTTGGCCTTTATCAAGTGTAAAAAAACGACAAATTTATGCAAGCTAGGTACAATCCATGTTAATTCATTATAATAATGTTTTACGCTTGATAAAGGCCAAGTGGCTGAAAATTTGTTGCGGAATAGAGTGTTTGTGTTTTAATTGTTACATATTTCTCTTAGGAGGACATAAGTGATCCAATTAAAAAGTTAAATATCTTGTAAATAAAAAAATTCAAGCCTCCATAAAACAGGGCAGCTCATTTTTTGGCATATAGCTAGATAATATCCATGTGTTATTGTTTAAGACATTGGATGTAGCTAGATAATATCCATGTGTTAATGGAATCAGAAAACAATGAATTTTGGAATACTTGAAAATCCAGTTTTTAAATTTAAAATGGCATCATTGTAATTGTCATTGCAATCAAAAACAAAATATAGAACAAAAACTAGATTATGAGGAAATTAAGAATATCCTTTCCAAAGATCATAACTTTAAACTTTCATTCTTGAAAATTAAAAGAACCCAGATCTTAAAGCAAGGTTTCATTCCTAAAAGCAAAATAAACATTGAACAAAAAATATAACATATCTTGCTCAAACACATGTATAGATGAATGGCCGAGTTAACTATATTCCTCTGCAATTCTCATGTAAGGGAACAATGAAAATATACTTGTATATGTAAACAGAATGAGAGACTTTCACATTCTTGTCACAGAAATCTTTATTTAAAAAGATACCTTGCAAACATCAGATCCCTGGAAGAGGAGAAATATTTTCTTAACTGGAGGTATGTGTGTGAGAAACTCGAACAAAAACCGCACCACTTGGCAGTGATCAATAACACCACATCCTGAAAAAGAGTTCAAACAATCTTATAATTCTACAGTATTAAACTAATTGGACTGAAAAAAAAAATTCTTCCTTTGAAATGGTTACCTTATTGGGCTGCATGACAACAGAATGGAATGTCTCAGAGGTGACTTCCTGTACGCAGACATCACTGTGTGACCGTGTATCACAGGAGCGCTTGGGACTCTCAGAACGCAAATGGCGATCTAGTGCATTTTCTGTATAATTTTGAATGAATCTTGCTGCAAGATGAAATCAAAATCAGTAAGTGTACACATAAAATATTTGCACTTCTTACAAATTGTTGTAGAACAGCATTATGAAAATAATGAACAAAATGCAAATTTTACAATATGACTTAAAACATACTTACCCAAGACTTTTCTAGAGAAGGATTCCCTGAGAATATAATTCGCTTCATTCTGAAAGTAAGACCACACTTAATTATGACAACTGTAGTGAGAATATAATTCACTTCATTCTGAAAGTAAAATTACAGCAATTCTGCCAACCATTCTACAGATAATGATATTGACTTGTCAGATCTCTACATTGACTTGTCAGATCTCTATATCAATTTGTCACACACTTCTAATTACAACTGCATGTTCACACTTAAAAGATCTATCAATTTGTGAGGAAATATACATTGATATTAGAGTACTATTGGATGACATTAACGACAGCAACACAGAGTTCCCACAATTGATACATGCACATGTAACGCTCTATCTTGAAAGTGAACCAACTTGAAAGTTACTCACTATTTAAATATGACCCTATGATTATGACCTAAAACCTACATGACACAAGTGTTGATATGAAGTGATTGTTCCAATAACTTTAGCTTTAAATCCTGAATTTACTATGAAATAAACCACAAACAAGTAGAGGAGTTCCTACCATATTCTCTCAAAATGTCAATAATCACTGTAGGTGTGCTTATTTTAAAGAGATTCATATTTTTGTACATATGGTGATGAAGCAAGAGTGATAATTCATAGTTGCGATAAAATATAAAAACTTGTGTAGATCTATTCATTATCATAGAAAGTGCAACAAATAAATAAGCCTAAATCATAACAACACCAAGCAGTATATATCAGTTCAAATTCCACTAAACTTGGAATATGCTAAATAAATACACATACAGTAACTGATTTTCTAAGCATATTTTTGGTTTTCAGAAATTGTGGACATTACATGTGAACCATGTTGAAATTGAGATGTTAAATTTGTATCTTAACATTGTACTTATATGAAAATCCTTGTGGTTCATGTATGGTGCGTATGATTTTTCAGCATGAAACTGCCACCAAAATTGACATTTTACATAATTTTCAAGGAAAGGAAACAAGAGACCCATGGACCACAAAGCTCACCTGGATCACACTGACTCTGCTGTTTTTCATCATAAGACTTTCACACTCTTTAATACCATGACAAATTTTGATCCCATATCATGACCCCAACCTAGCCCTTAGGGTTATGATTTTACCAAAATCGAATCTACACAACATGAGGATGCTACAATATCAATATGATAACATGGTCTTGCTGTTCAGAGGATTTTTGAAAGATTTTCCACTCTATATTCACGTATTAATTAAATCCAAAATTTGATCCTGATTTTGATCCTAACTTAACCCCAGGGTCCTTGAAAAGAAATTGAATTCACACAACTATGGAATGTTTGCATATTGACATGGTTTAGTATGACCCTGCTAATATTGAAAAATTTTTCTTCAAATTTCCTATGTATATTCTTATGTGAAACACTGAATCTCTGTTGAAGCCCAATCCTAGTCTAATATGAATCTGCATTACATTACAATGATTGCATATCAATATGACTTTGGGTTTTGATAAGAAAATTATCAAAGATGATATATAAAATATATATATATATATATATATATATATATATATATTCCACTGTAGACTTTTGATCCATTAAATTAAAGCCTCATCTTATCCCCTCTCCCCTAGCCATGATTTGATGAAACTTCAGTTTGTATGGAACTGTTGGTAATGAGATCTTTAAATAATTTGATCCCCTATTGTGGCCCCACACTACCAGGGCCATGAATTGAATAATCTGGAATCTACACTACCTGATGATGCATGCATGTAATCTAATGGCCCTGCTGGTCTTGACAAGAAGGTTTTCCCTATATAATCCTATATAAAACATAAAACTGTTCGCTTATAGTGCCCACCTCCATCCCAGGCCATGATTTGAACACATTTGACTCTACATTGAAGATTCTTAAAGGTATTTCCCATATATTACTCCATGTAAAATTTTTATCCCCTATAGTTGCCCCTCCTTACACCCCTCCCCCTCCTCTCCCCCCTTCAGCAAGGCCATTATTTGAAAAACTTGAATCTGCACTACCTTATGCTGCTTGCATATTAATACGACTAATCATAGCCTTGTTGGTCTTGACAGAAAGATTTTTAAAGAAATTTCCTATATATCCCCCCCCCCCCCCCCCCCCCCATGTAAAACTTTGATCCCGTATAGTTAGCCCCTGGAAGCCATGAATTGAAAAATTCTAAATACCCTATATTTCTTTAATGCTTTAAGGCAAGCTGGTTGAAATTGGTCCTGTGGTTCTGGAGAAGAAATAAAAAATTTGGAAAGTTTACTGATGAACACCAGACAAAATGTGACAACAAAAGCTCACTTCAGCTTTCTGCTTCGAAATTAATACTTTGACAACTGAAAATGGGAAATCTTCCTCACAAGCCATGGCTGAAATGTCTGCTCCTCTCTCTTTCCACCCGTGGCTCTCTGTGAAAATTTTCTTGTTTCTCATGAATATGCATGACACAATTCAGTGCAGAGCTTCCAAGCACAGGTTAGTCGGAGATTTAAACTGTTTATAGAATGTGAGCAAATTACTCTTGATCAATCAGAACACTTGTTTCACATCATTCTTGTCATGCATTTATGAGAAAAGAGAAAATTTTCATGCAGAAAGTCATAGATGAAAAGAGTGAGGAGTGTACACTTCATCCATGGTTTCTGATGATGATAGGAAATAAGTTAGCAAACTTTGCTGACACTTAAGTTCTACTATTTTATCTAAATCCTGCCTACAAGATTTCATGAAATTCATTTTCAGTGGTGTTGACATTTGATCCATGACCTTGAAAATCAGTAAGGTTCGACAACTCACCATGTGGAAGAAGTATGCAAAGTTTGATAATCTTCAGTACTAAGGTTTTCTTGCACCATAAGGTAAACAAACACACACGTAACTGTGCTATTCTATCTCCTCTGCAACTTGTTACATGGGGATAAAAAAACTTACTGAGTCAAAGATACTTTCCCAGTCATTCGAGAAAGGAGGGAAAGAAAAAAATCACTTCAGGTCCAATAAAACTGGCAAAATTAAATATATTTACCTTCTTATCAAGAATTATCACAGAAGGCTTTTGAACTGCCACAGAATTGGGAATACTAAGTTTCTCTAGTAAGGCTGAATTCAATGAGCTATCTAAGAAAAACAGGTTAAGGGTTCTGTTTGTCCTGCAAGCAGAGCCAGTAAAATTCACAGGAATGAAAATGGCATCAAAGTCACTACTAAACTGGTTTGGCTTCAGTAAATTTTGAGTTTTCTGCAGTGTCACTCTCTTGCATATATTTTTCTTCAATGAAGATTCACTTTGGCGAATAAATTTATCACTGCTTCTTCTGGATGAAATGGAAGCACAAGATTTGTAGGATAAATCTATCTTACATTCTCGACAACACAACGTCCTGTATTCATTGGTATTATAATTTTCAAATGTATGTAAACAAAATGGCGTCTGGATCCCACTACCAAAAACTGCATCCTCGGCAAAAAAAGAAGATAATCCCAGGTTACATGGCTGGGATGAAGCTGGGGTTAATTTTTTCTCCATGTATCGGCAAAAATCACAAATTTTCTTTGAGTTATGTAAACTGTTGTCTGCACCTACAAGTGACACACAACAGTTTCTGTCTGGGTAAGAGAACTGGCTCTCCTGCACATCATGGAAATTTCTACAGAGAGTCTGTTGCTCTGTATATCTATGGAGAACGCTGGCTCTGTCTCTCATACTCTGACGAAGGAAAAACTCGAGATATGGCACTTGGTGACAGTAGTGGTACAATAGGCCAACTTCCCTCACCTGTTAAAAGAATTTATCATTTGTAGCAACACCTTCACAACTGATGAAAAAATTCAGTGCTAACATGTGACCCATTTGAGAGCATATTAAATATGGAAAGTTTTTTGTTTTACCATATTCAGATAGTAGTTTGTGCGGTACACATGATTCACCGGAGCAAACACCAGTACGGCCGGCCCTCTACCCACGGCAGATGACAGTTCCAGGCTTTTGTATCCTGGCAAATTAAGCCATTGTACAATGGGCTACAAAGACAAAATTTAAATCCAATAAAATAAAACTATCTCACTTACGTATTGACATGTAATACAATAAAACAATCTCATGATAAAGGCATTCATAAGAAAATAACATCATGAGCATCTATATATGACAAAATAACATTCAATTCTCTTTGGACAGCAAAACAACAGCATGAATATTTCAGCTGCAGACCAAGGTATGCTGTTGTCATGGCTAACACAGGGATAAACCTTCACTGTTACAAACGTAAGCCCTATTTTCCGTCCTAAGACACAGCACATCATGGCCGAATGGGCCTGAAGAACAGTTTCAGCATACTTCAAGTTTACATAAGGAATTCTCTAGAAAGCTGTCTGGTAAGGATTTCATTGCCTCATATTATGATTTAGAAGCTTTCTATATTCATGTATTGAAGGAAATTTTAATTTTAGTATATATAAAGATACATTTTTCACCAGCATGAAGAATGTAATCATATTCAACTGTTAACTAACAAATGTACGCTCTATGTTCCTGTATTAAATGTATGCTCTATGTTCCTGTATTAAATGTATGCTCTATGTTCCCGCATTAAATGTATGCTCTATGTTCCCGCATTAAATGTATGCTCTATGTTCCTGTATTAAATGTATGCTCTATGTTCCCGTATTAAATGTATGCTCTATGTTCCTGTATTAAATGTATGCTCTATGTTCCTGTATTAAATGTATGCTCTATGTTCCTGTATTAAATGTATGCTCTATGTTCCTGTATTAAATGTATGCTCTATGTTCCTGTATTAAATGTATGCTCTATGTTCCCGCATTAAATGTATGCTCTATGTTCCCGCATTAAATGTATGCTCTATGTTCCTGTATTAAATGTATGCTCTATGTTCCTGTATTAAATGTATGCTCTATGTTCCCGCATTAAATGTACGCTCTATGTTCCTGTATTAAATGTATGCTCTATGTTCCTGTATTAAATGTACGCTCTATGTTCCTGTATTAAATGTACGCTCTATGTTCCTGTATTAAATGTATGCTCTATGTTCCTGTATTAAATGTACGCTCTATGTTCCTGTATTAAATGTATGCTCTATGTTCCTGTATTAAATGTATGCTCTATGTTCCCGCATTAAATGTATGCTCTATGTTCCTGCATTAAATGTATGCTCTATGTTCCTGTATTAAATGTACGCTCTATGTTCCTGTATTAAATGTATGCTCTATGTTCCCGCATTAAATGTATGCTCTATGTTCCTGTATTAAATGTATGCTCTATGTTCCTGTATTAAATGTATGCTCTATGTTCCTGTATTAAATGTATGCTCTATGTTCCCGCATTAAATGTACGCTCTATGTTCCTGTATTAAATGTATGCTCTATGTTCCTGCATTAAATGTATGCTCTATGTTCCTGCATTAAATGTGCATGCTTCACTTTGAAATGATTTGCAATTTAATATTCACAGGAAAATAATGAACCCCGTTCAAAGGTTCTTCTAGACATGATCGTTATAATTTCCTAATGGCTTCACAAGATTTCTCTTGGAAGAAATTTTTACAACTCTTCATTTTGAATGCTTTCACAATAAAATGTAACACAAATCTGTTAAAACAAGTTTGGGAAATATTACTTCATTTTACGACTTCAAATTTCACAAAATATAGCTAATGGGTGCAATAGCCCTCCTTTCTGCAGTTCTACTATATCATTTTACGGGAAGATGACTCTTTTAAGAATCCCTTTATTCGGTTCTTCTTTGCACATTTCTATCATACCTCGGCAATAATGAATATTGAAAAACACTAACATTATGTTTTAATTGCCATCAAGAATTAATTTGTTTGAAAGTAAAACTTCATAAAGCAGTAGTACATATAACATTTTGAGATAAATTGGTCTCAAAAGACTAAAATTCTAGAAATCAAAATGTCATACAAAATTTTACTACCCTAACATCCCAGCCTCAGAAAGCCAAATTTCAACATCTGTTAAAAGAGAATTTACATCAATTTATGCCTCACTTTATTGTGTTTAGCATCTCCATCTTTTACATCAAAGGAGACAATAAAGTTTTATTGCCTCACATACAACAAAATAGGTGAATCAAACAACTCCCAAGTCACATTGTTTCTAAGTGCTCCCTAGGAGACGATGGTGTAGGATTACTAACACTCTAAGGGCATTATGGCCACAAAGAGGCCACTAGTAAATCAATTATCTGAAGCATTGTTGAATCACTGTTATTATCAAAGGAAGAATTATTTTCCCTCTGCCCATGCCTACAAAGTGCATGTTTCATCCAAAATAGCTAATGTGAAAGATTTTAATACTCTGAGGGAAAATTTGATAAGCCCTTGTTTGACCTTGATCTTGGTCCTTAACGCCTGATGGTCCAATAGCAGTTGGCAGTATTTAACAATAGGAACACAGAGTAAGATATTTACTCAAAAGGAAAATTTTCAGATGTCCCTCTGTTACAGCCATTATCTGTTTAATGACACCTTTAACTTTGTTGATTGGTAAAATGATGTACTGCTATACAAGATTATTGAGAGCCTGCAAAACTTTATCATGGCCCTGTGATTCAACATTTTTCATAATATAGTACAGTGTATCTCCCATGAGCATGAATAATAAAAAAAAAATGATAACAATTTACTTAATAAACCATATGCTTAATATTTATGTTATGAAGCATGTACACCAAGTGGAAAACCCTTTTACTGCCTGCCTGGAGTATTATCACATATTAAGAATTTTGAAATAAGTACATGGTTTATTCAGTAAATAATGTGTTATATTTTTATTCAAGTGCCTATGGTCTCCCAATGTCTCAAAATTTAATCAAACCTAACTTTTGTGAAAATTTTAATAATTTTTACATGATCTAGTCATGATAAACACAGGCCAATAGAGAACAAAAAAAAAAAAGAAAAAAAAGAAAAAAAGAAATAAAGCCTCCTTGGTGGAGGTAATTACATTAATCTGTCATATTTGGTTTGCTTAGTTTGAAACTTTAATTCTGATAATCAAGGGTCAATTTCACAAAAGGTCTTCTGACCCAGACTATTTCTACCACAATTGGTCAAAAATTCATGAAAATAAGGCAAATAAATAATATAAAAATAAGTAATTTAAAAATGAAAGACCCATTTAGTTAATAATCCCAAGCAATAATTGCACAGACATATGTTCATTTTTTTTAATTTGTAATTATGGAAAAAAAAATATATTAATGTGTGTACAATAATTATGTTTCAAAACATTAAAGCCACACAATAAACATAATTTTGTCATTGCTTATCTATTCATGCATATACATGTATTCTAAGTGTTGTTAGTGTATGCTTGTACTTCCCCCAGGTACATTAAAAGTTTTGTTAAATAAACATTGATCAACAACAGATGGTATGCTTCTAACTTCAAAGAAATTTTTAACTTGTTGGGTTGTTTCAAAATTTCCATTACATATTTATGTTGCAAAATGTAGATTATTATATAAAATAAATATTGCTTAAAGAAATTCAAACAAAACTCATCTTCTGCTGATAAAATATTTAGAAAACAGACAGCTTTGTGAAAAGTACGTAAGCATGAAGTGCTATAGAGCTTCATAAAAAGTGTGCCACCATGAAGTGCTATAGAGCTTTGTGAAAAGTGTGCCAGCGTGAAGTGCTATAGAGCTATGTGAAAAGTGTGCCAGCATGAAGTGCTATAGAGCTTTGTGAAATGTGTACCAGCATGAAGTGCTATAGAGCTTTGTGAAATGTGTACCAGCATGAAGTGCTATAGAGCTTTGTGAAAAGTGTGCCAGCATGAAGTGCTATAGAGCTTTGTGAAAAGTGTGCCAGCATGAAGTGCTATAGAGCTTTGTGAAAAGTGTGCCAGCATGAAGTGCTATAGAGCTTTGTGAAATGTGTACCAGCATGAAGTGCTATAGAGCTTTGTGAAAAGTGTGCCAGCATGAAGTGCTATAGAGCTTTGTGAAATGTGTACCAGCATGAAGTGCTATAGAGCTTTGTGAAATGTGTACCAGCATGAAGTGCTATAGAGCTTTGTGAAATGTGTACCAGCATGAAGTGCTATAGAGCTTTGTGAAAAGTGTGCCAGCATGAAGTGCTATAGAGCTTTGTGAAAAGTGTGCCAGCATGAAGTGCTATAGAGCTTTGTGAAAAGTGTGCCAGCATGAAGTGCTATAGAGCTTTGTGAAATGTGTACCAGCATGAAGTGCTATAGAGCTTTGTGAAAAGTGTGCCAGCATGAAGTGCTATAGAGCTTTGTGAAAAGTGTGCCAGCATGAAGTGCTATAGAGCTTTGTGAAAAGTGTGCCAGCGTGAAATGCTATAGAGCTTCATAAAAAGTGTGCCAGCGTGAAGTGTTGCAGTCTGGTATTTAAATTCTAATTAATTTCTGGTGGAAAATCAGAGGTATGAAGTAGTTCTGTATTTATATACACATTGTTTACAACTGCAGCGCATTCATGAGGAAATGCCTATCTTCACAATTTGTAGACATATCAAAGGCAAAAACATTGGAAATGTATCATGTAGTAAACATGTGGGTATTTCATGAAAATTACAGGTCAATATAAAATTCTGGTTACTGTGTTTTATATATACTGGTATATATACAGTATTGTCGTAATTTTTAATTATCACATTACAATGTATGCACCAGTTATTCAAATACATGCAAGTTACTAGTACATAAAATAAATAGAATTGTCAACGAGTAACTGGTTGTTAGTGAAGCTCCTAAATATTGTTAGTGAAGCTCCTAAATATTGTTAGTGAATGAATGCTACACAATTAAACAAAGAAACAGTACGGTAATATACTTATACCTGTTCTTTGTAATGAAGAGCCCACTTCCAGATACTGGAACTTGTCAAGTTTTTTGTCCTTGGAAACAACTACAAGGTAAATGATACAGTATTAATATCTGCTCTTCATTATATGAAATATCACCCTCCAAGGAAATGCTCTGCATACCATTAAGTTTGGTACTATTTGTTTCTTTTAGTATTTCATTTAAATTGAAATCACAGAGATTATTGTTATTTTGATAAAGGTTGCTATAGGAATTTTCTATTTCCGAAAGGATATCTTTTTGTACAGTAATTTCTTCATTGGTACCTTCCTTTATAAGCTTGGGGACAATCTTATTTGTAAAATGCCTATTCTCTAAGTTTAAAAAGTACTTTGTTGGTTTCTCTCCCTCGTTGATCCATTTTGCTTTAGATCTAATAATATTTCCCATAAGTTTATGGTTTCTTATATTTTCTAATTCTTTCTTTTTGGTGTTTATTTCTTGAGTGTTTTCTTCATATTTTTCTTCTAGTTGATTTATTTGTGACAATAATGATTCTTCCTTTTCTGTACTTTTCTTTTTAATATAACTTGAATATGAAATACATTTACCCCTGATTTCCATCAATAAAGTTTCCAGAAAGAGTTGATCATTTACTGTGAATTGAATTTCATTATTTGGTATCTTGTCTATATATTCAATATTGTATACTGGTAAAGCATATTTTTGCTTGGTTTCTTGTATTTTTTGGTTAATTGTTTTTAGAAATTCGTTGCCATACAAAAGTGAATTATTAAACTTCCATTAGCCCTTTCCATGTGTAAATTCATTGAATTTAATACTGAGCAACACGGGAGAATGATCTGACCTGTAACTTGCTAAAATTTCATTTTCTTGTACCATACGACGCTCGTTTTGAAAAACATGTCCAATAATAAGAGTCCTGGAAGTGACGGATTTACTGCAGAATTTTTCAAAATATTCTGGAAACAATTAGGACACTATGTAGTAAGATCACTAAACCTAGGGTACAAACTAGGAGAGCTATCTGTAACACAAAAACAAGGCATAATAACTTGTATACCAAAAGATGGGAAAAGTAAATTTTACATGAAAAATTGGAGACCTATCTCATTGTTAAATGTAGTATATAAAATTGGATCAGGATGTATAGCCCAACGAATTAAAACTGTAATCAGTTCAATAATCAGTACAGACCAAAATGGATTTATTCCTGGGAGATATATAGGAGAAAATACACGTCTTATATATGACTTAATGCAATATACTGAGGATAATAACATACCTGGTCTATTACTAATGATAGATTTTGAAAAAGCCTTTGATACTGTATCATGGAAGTTTATTGATAAAGCACTTGAATTTTTCAATTTTGGTCCTTCTTTTAGAAAATGGATTTCAGTTTTCCAAAAAAACATTTCCTCATCAGTATCACAAGCAGGTCATCTATCTAATTTCTTCAACCTAGGTCGTGGATGCCGACAAGGTGACCCAATATCCTCTTATATCTTTTTATTATGTGTGGAAATCTTAGCACTCAAGCTAAAAAGTAATCAAGACATTAAAGGAATTAATATTGATGACACTGAATTCCTATTATCACAGTATGCTGATGACACACTAATTATTTTAGATGGCTCTGAAAAGTCTCTTAGAGAAAATATAAAAGAATTAAACAACTTTTACAAAATTTCAGGACTTAAAATCAATGTATCAAAAACTCAGATAGTCTGGATTGGTAGTAAAAAATACTCATCTATCAAATTATGTGAGGATATGAATTTCCAATGGATGCATACCTTCAAACTTCTAGGGATAAACTTTGATGTGGACTTAACAAACATTCCCAAGCTTAACTATGATAAGAAACTAGTGAAAATCAAGCATATCATAAATCAGTGGAGTAAACGACGCATAACACCACTTGGTAGGATAACTCTTATTAAATCTTTGCTTATTTCACAATTGAATCATCTTTTTATTTCATTACCTTCGCCTTCGAACATATTTATAAAGAACCTAAATGGAATTCTTTTTAACTTCTTATGGCAGTCTAAGGTTGACAAACTCAAAAGAAAGCAGGTAATACGGGACTATATAAATGGTGGACTAAAGATGACAGATATAAATAGCTATATTTTGGGACTAAAACTATCTTGGATAAAACGAATATTGAATTCTCAAGATACAAAATGGAAAGTACTGTTAAATAAAATTGTCTCCTTAGAAACACTAATCAAAACAGGGTCTGAGTATATAAATGTTGTTAAAAAAGATATTAATAACAATTTTTGGAAAGACACCACTAATGCATATCAAACCTTACAAGATAGAATCAAAATTCAATCCTGGCATGAATTTATAAGCCAACCAATATGGAACAATAAGAGGATCAGAATTGGTAATAAATCAGTATTCTATAAAACTTGGTTTGAGAAGAATATAATATACATATCAGATTTACTTGATGAGAAGGAACGCTTTTACTCTTTAGAAAATGTACAGAAAATTTGTAACATTAAAACAAATTTCTTGACTTATGCCTCACTTCAAAAATCTATTAAGGCAAGTTTAACCACTCTGAAAATCCAAATGGGAACAAATAACCCCAAGCCCTTTGTCCCTCTTAATATCAAAATATTCTGTACCAGCAAAAGGGGAACAAAACAAATTTACAATACTCTAATTGCAGAGACCATAACTCCATTAGGAAAAAAGAAATGGGGAAAGTTTTTTGAATTATCGGAGTCTCAATGGGAGAATATTCACTTATACCCTTTTCAGTATACAAAAAATTCTAAACTTCAATGGTTACAATACAGAATTAATAACTACATTTTAACCACAAATTCATTCCTATTTAAAATAGGGAAAATAAACACCAAATTATGCTGTTTATGTGAAAATAGCGAAGAAACGATTATGCATCTGTTTTGGGATTGCCCAAAGGTACAGGAGCTTATCAATTCCTTCATAACTATATGCAGTGAGAAAGGTACATGTATCAACATTACATTAGATAGGCAATCATTTATTTTTGGAATTACTAGTTCTAAAGAACTAACCATTATTCTGCTAATTATCAAATCCTACATTTACCGGAAAAGATATAGACAAGAAAGCTTATTAGTTCAGGAACTGTTAATAGATGTTAGAACGCATATAACTACGCTAAAATATATTGCAACTCAACAGGGCAAATATAACGAATTTATGAATCAGTGGAATTATTGGCTTTTTCTTCTAGACAGATTCTGACTGGCAACTACGCTAAATTCTAATTGATTCAAAAACATTTTGTATCAACTTCAACACAACCTAGTCATGAGTATTCAACATTATTCAAATGCTTTATCTCATCACCTCTCTCTCTCTCTCTCTCTCTCCAACAGTGTAAACAATGTTTTGATGTTTAATTATTTATAAATTGCAATTGTTTTGTTTATTTGATGTGAAATGTACCTCAATACATACTGTTGAAATTTTTAAAAAAATAAAAAAAATAAAATAAAAAATATATCTGCTCTTCATATCTGTTGCTCAAACTCATTTATGAATGTTCTATACAAATAACTGTGAAAGTCAATGTGTTTTATTTTTAATTTATATATTACATTTTTACATTGCCTAATCTAATTATTATTTACTTTGTGAATCAGTGTTATATGTAAACTTTATTTGTGATGATTCTGTATTTGCCCTTGTCAGAGTAGTTGCATGTATTACTGTGATGTAAGAGACTGAATGACAGGTATCTACAGTCAATGGTTCACAAAAAATACAATCAAGAGTCGAAGATTATAAATTTGCATATATCTCTTTTTGCCAACAGTTTTAAAAATGATAATAATTTTTCTATTTCTTGCTTGCTGGTATCATGCATAGACGTCTTCCCTCTGACAAAAGAAATGTTGACAGGAAGTTACTGGAAATTATACAGAGTTATTCCTCTTTGACTGGTTTGATACACACCAAGGATTGATTGAAGGTCCTGATTAAGATGATTTCATTGGTGTCTGTCATACCAAGCTCATCTGCCAGATACTGCTGGGTTATAACTCCACATCTGATTGGCTGGAGGGGGTCTGTGGCCAAAAGAAATACTTGTACAAGTCCTCAAAAAGCACTAAATTTGTAAACACAAATTTCACTTGACTTATCCAGCTTTGAGACTTAAAACAGATGCTTCATTTGGTCATTATAAAATCCACTTTGTATAAAATGCATTTTTATGTCACCTCATATTTACTAGCTGTCAGGATTTAGTGTTACTTTTGTTCATTCTCAGCATTAAGTATAGGCAGAAAATGTCCATGTGATTGACATGTGTGATGTCCGACACTCCACACCATAATACTGGCTATCGCTGCTTTACTAGCTATGACATCAGAGCCTACTATACTATTGGTATGTCTCATAGTAGACTATGACATTGTAGCTGTTAATATATTGTAATGTCACAATCATAAGGATCTCATGCTTGCATGAAGGAGAAAATTGCAGAGGTATGATTTGGGGAATAATTTTTTTTTCTATTTTTCTCTAATTTTTTTTTCACTTCTCCTTTAAATTTGAAAAAAATATTTACTGACTGAATAAATGTGATTTGTATACTTATTTGGAAATTTATTCATATTGAGATCCACTGAAGATACCATTTAAGTATTTATGATGATAAAAAAGGCAGTTATAGTAGTGCAACAGCAAAAAAATTCAAATGTTTTCATAAAATAATGAGGTAAACTCAAGTACTTCATATTCCTATGATGTATCAAGTTCATAATTTTTTAAAAAAATTCACAGACTTTTTTTTTTGGCGGGGGGAGGGGAGGGGGAGGGGATGAAATTAGATAAATTTGTCTGTAACAACAGTGAAAACCAGTTTCACATATTAATTTTCATATATTATCGATTATATTTTTGTCTAGACTACAAAATCTTAAAAGATATTGAAAAATTTCCATTCCCTATAGTCTGTGTAAATGTTAGACAGAAAGCGATTTCAGATAGAGAGAGTTCAAACACAACTATTAATGTTTATCAATTTTCACTGCCATTCAGGGAAAGCAACCCTTCCATACTTGTAACTCCCTTCAATGACAACAGTCCTTACACTGGTACATGAATCAGACATGTTTATATTCACTGTCCCCTATACTCTTAGTATGATAATATATTGTTTAACGTCCTGGTCAAGAATTTTTTCACTCATATGGAGACGTCACCATAGCCGATGAAGGGCTGCAAAATTTAGGCCTATGCTCGGCTCTCAGGGCCTTTGAGCAGGGAGGGATCTTGAACGTGCCACACCTGCTGTGACACGGGACCTCGGTTTTTTCGGTCTCATCCAAAGGACCGCCCCATTTAGTCGCCTCTTACGACAAGCAAGGGGTACTGAGAATCTATTCTAACCCAGATCTCCACAGGGCTTTCTTAGTGTGAGGAAATTCATTGACAAATGATTTTTTTATGCCACTGTCCTGCCTATGCTTAAACATTTTAATCTGTCTGCAGTAAATGCAATGTGAGTGTTAATTTAAGTACTCTATGTCAATTTCAATGAAGTCAAAGTCTGTAGAGATGAGCAATCAAGAAAGCTGTACATTTTGTTCTGGCAAAGGTACTACGAAACCTGAATAGACAGTACATATTACTGTACTATAAGGATAATAACTACCAGAGTGACACATGTCTTTATGCTCACTCATGTGTGTCTTATAAATGTACATCATCAGAATCCCGCAGTTAGTTTCACTTATGAAGCAAGACTAACAATCAGCTTCCAAAGATGATCAATGTAATTCATTAAAAACAATCATGTATAAAAATTTACTTTTCTCAAGCAATCTCATTGCTGCATAGTAAAACTGAATGTATCCTGGAGGCTGTGGTGATGAATTGAAATCGAAAAATCCAATGAGGGAATTCTACAAGTATAAATCAATATGCATGTATTTGTCAGTAAGAATATCTTTACTGATTTATCATTTTTATCTGAACTGTTTCATTAAGGAAGATATGGCTGTGTGATAATGGTCAGTTAGTTAAATTGCCAAATGAAAAGCCAATGACTCAAATTATTTTTTTAAAAAACCACAAAAACAAAAAAAAACTTACATCCTGTTTTGAGACAAAATTCAAAATCATGTCTTCTGAGTACAGAAAGGTCAAGGGATACATAATTTCTTCTACAAATCGGACTATATACTCTGCTAATAGAGGACCTGAAAAAAAAAAAAAACAAAAAAACAATTAGATAAATGTAACGTGGTACTATGAAAACAATGCATTGATTTTAATGTTGATAGCAGCATATTACAACGACAATTAAAAGTAATTGATCAGTTCCAAAGGTAAACCATTGTAATGAAATGTTTTAGTGCAGGCATTCTATAGAAACTGGTTATAGACATGGTTTCAAATATCTATCCCCAAAAGTCTTCATCATATTTCACAAAACAATACACCGTCTGTTATTCAGATCACTTTTTTTTTTCTCCGCATTCATAATTCATCAACGAATTGGTATGTTCAGTATAGCAGTGTTCTGTATAGCAGTGTTCTGTATAGCAGTGTTCAGTATAGCAGTGTTCTGTATAGTAGTGTTCTGTATAGCAGTGTTCTGTATAGCAGTGTTCAGTATAGCAGTGTTCTGTATAGCAATGTTCTGTATAGCAGTGTTCAGTATAGCAGTGTTCTGTATAGCAGTGTTCTGTATAGCAGTGTTCTGTATAGCAATGTTCTGTATAGCAGTGTTCTGTATAGCAGTGTTCTGTATAGCAGTGTTCTGTATAGCAGTGTTCAGTATAGCAGTGTTCTGTATAGCAATGTTCTGTATAGCAGTGTTCAGTATAGCAGTGTTCTGTATAGCAATGTTCAGTATAGCAGTGTTCTCTGTATAGCAGTGTTCAGTATAGCAGTGTTCTGTATCACAGTGTTCTGTATAGCAGTGTTCTGTATAGCAGTGTTCAGTATAGCAGTGTTCAGTATAGCAGTGTTCAGTATAGCAGTGTTCTGTATAGCAGTGTTCTGTATAGCAGTGTTCTGTATAGCAGTGTTCTGTATAGCAGTGTTCAGTATAGCAGTGTTCTGTATAGCAGTGTTCTGTATAGCAGTGTTCTGTATAGCAGTGTTCAGTATAGCAGTGTTCTGTATAGCAGTGTTCTGTATAGCAGTGTTCTGTATAGCAGTGTTCAGTATAGCAGTGTTCAGTATAGCAGTGTTCTGTATAGCAGTGTTCTGTATAGCAGTGTTCAGTATAGCAGTGTTCAGTATAGCAGTGTTCTGTATAGCAGTGTTCTGTATAGCAGTGTTCTGTATAGCAGTGTTCTGTATAGCAGTGTTCTGTATAGCAATGTTCAGTATAGCAGTGTTCAGTATAGCAGTGTTCTGTATAGCAGTGTTCAGTATAGCAGTGTTCTGTATAGCAGTGTTCAGTATAGCAGTGTTCTGTATAGCAGTGTTCTGTATAGCAGTGTTCTGTATAGCAGTGTTCTGTATAGCAGTGTTCTGTATAGCAGTGTTCTGTATAGCAGTGTTCAGTATAGCAGTGTTCAGTATAGCAGTGTTCAGTATAGCAGTGTTCTGTATAGCAGTGTTCAGTATAGCAGTGTTCTGTATAGCAGTGTTCTGTATAGCAGTGTTCAGTATAGCAGTGTTCTGTATAGCAGTGTTCTGTATAGCAGTGTTCAGTATAGCAGTGTTCAGTATAGCAGTGTTCTGTATAGCAGTGTTCAGTATAGCAGTGTTCTGTATAGCAGTGTTCAGTATAGCAGTGTTCAGTATAGCAGTGTTCAGTATAGCAGTGTTCTGTATAGCAGTGTTCTGTATAGCAGTGTTCAGTATAGCAGTGTTCTGTATAGCAGTGTTCTGTATAGCAGTGTTCAGTATAGCAGTGTTCTGTATAGCAGTGTTCTGTATAGCAGTGTTCAGTATAGCAGTGTTCAGTATAGCAGTGTTCTGTATAGCAGTGTTCAGTATAGCAGTGTTCTGTATAGCAGTGTTCAGTATAGCAGTGTTCAGTATAGCAGTGTTCAGTATAGCAGTGTTCAGTATAGCAGTGTTCTGTATAGCAGTGTTCTGTATAGCAGTGTTCAGTATAGCAGTGTTCAGTATAGCAGTGTTCAGTATAGCTTCTGTATAGCAGTGTTCTGTATCACAGTGTTCTGTATAGCAGTGCACTAAATTCCTATTACAATGCACTGTATCAAAAATGGAAAGGAGGCGGGCAAATAAATCTCAAAATAAGCAATCTGACAGTATCAATAAAACAAAAGAAAACAAGTTGAAAATGTTTACTTGTTAAAGATTGACGACAGATTGGCACAAATAGCTATAAGTCATCTGAGTAATCTAAAAATTTGAAAACTACATGCATAACAAAAGTCAAATTTGACCTATAGCTACTAACTAGGAAATTGCTAATAAACTTTCGGATCAGTAACTCAAAGTACAGCCAAATACAATGCAGAAAAACAAACTTCCTGTAAAGGATCATGACTTTTTAAAAAATCTCTAACATAATAAAGGTCATCCAAAATTTGTTTTTGTTTATTAAGAGAGTATCAACAGCACATTTATCACTACATCACAGTGTAAAAACCTAGAGCTGTTCTAACATGACTGATACATGTATCCCTGTTACAGCACAGACAGCTGGGTCTTTTTGAGAAATTATATATTTGAAAAACTCTATCTGAATAATCTTTCATCCACACTTCTAAATCTTCATTACATATGTTGTAAAATTATTTCTCAAATCAAAATCTTATATTTCAATGTCCTTGAAGTATTCAAAGATGCTTTAATCAATAGACACCTGTGTTACTCTTGTGGCAAGATGGTAACAGACCTAAATACATGGACAAGTTGTGTTGATGTGACGGATTTTAATTAGCTGGCAAAAGACCTAAATACTGGATATACCATTTGTTGGAAGAAGCATAGAATGTGTCATAAGACGAAGTTGGCCTTGTATTCCAGCTGTGCCAAGGTGAGAGGAGATTTAAATGCTGTCCTTAACCACACGTCTACAGACAGACAGATGGGTGATCAGAAATGGTGATTCCAGTATACACTATCATAACTTCAACTTGTGGATATAAAAAAAAGTACAGCTGAATGATGCACAGATAGCTGGGTGGATCTATAGACAGAAAAAAATATCCCAATGTTTTTGTATTTGATATCTTCACCAATTGTAATGATAGCCATTTTATCATGAATGCACTGCAGTCTTGAAAAATGCCCATATAAATCTTGATGAATTATAATACATCTAATTTAATGGCTGGGAATTCCAACAAAAATGGAAGTAGACTGTAAATATAAAAAGTAAATTTCATTTTTGAAAATATATAATGGTACAAGCTGCAGCACTTCAGACCGAGATACTTTTCATGAAGCAGTAACACTCTTGATGGAGTATGCTGGTGTGAAGCATTGAAGTTCACACCCTCATATATTTCCAAACACAAAATTTATTTCTTAAATATCCTCCAAGATTTTGATAATTAACTGACCTGAGTAACGTAGTCCATCTATGGTAGTGTGATACAAAAAGAGTTCTGGGTATCTGAGGAATTTATAGTTTGTCTTACAGGGTCCCTGTGGCCACCAGCAGTTGATTGCTACAAATGGCACCTGCAACACATGTAAAATCTGAACTTCTGGTCTGAATAAATGGTGCATATCATAATACAGAAATTTACATTAGATCAGAACAACGACACTGAGAGTTCTCAAAATATATAGCATTGTGCAAAATCGTATTGCACTGTGCAACAAAAATCCAGAATTTTCTGTATGCATTTACAATTTGGTTATATTAAAAAATAATTTCATAATTAATCTGTAAACATTACGAACACTGGAACAGATTTTAAAGTGATTCCCCGTCAGCATGTGATGTCATGTAATGATGCATTTAGCAGACAACATACATGTATTTCTGGTTAACGAAGAAGCAGAAATTGACAACAAAAGAAAACGTCTTCTAAATTCATACAAAAGTAAAGTCGCATCAGCACAGAAATTGTGTGTAGAAATAAATATACATGTTTGATATCAATCTTAAGAAATATTGTGAAGGGAAGATTGAGATACGGCATCCTGGATCTGACCAGAAGAAAATTTTGATGTTAAAAATTAATGAAAGGTTACGCAAACCGCTGCTTCTCATCCTTGGCAGTCAGCACAGTAAATTGCAAGTGTCTGTATGCAAAGAGGGTCAGCTTTAATGTCCAAATGGACTATGAGTTGGAATCTGAATCAAAGAAATTATTCAACTATTTTAAATCTGTGTCCCAGAAGGGGTGGCACTTAACAGACAATGCAGAACCTAAATGAAAATCAGAGGCCATGTGCATCACACATCAAAATGACAATATTTACAAAATGACTTTTACAGATGAAAGTCTTTTTCAGTTCAACAAATGCACTAAGAAAAGGCTGGCAAGTTTGGACATTGATAGGTGCTACAGTTCTTGTCTGCTGTGAAGTGTAATGTGGAATAAGCAGTTCTTGTCTGCTGTGAAGTGTAATGTGGAATAAGCAGTGCTTGTCTGCTGTGAAGTGTAATGTGGAATAAGCAGTTCTTGTCTGCTGTGAAGTGTAATGTGGAATAAGCAGTTCTTGTCTGCTGTGAAGTGTAATGTGGAATAAGCAGTTCTTGTCTGCTGTGAAGTGTAATGTGGAATAAGCAGTGCTTGTCTGCTGTGAAGTGTAATGTGGAATAAGCAGTGCTTGTCTGCTGTGAAGTGTAATGTGGAATAAGCAGTGCTTGTCTACTGTGAAGTGTAACGTATACATTGACAATCTTGTAGACAGTATACATCGACTATCCTGTAGACAATATAAATTGACAATCCTGTAGACAGTATACATTGACTATCCTGTAGACAGTATACATCAACTAACCTGTAGACAGTATACACAGACAATCCTGTAGACAGTATACATCAACTAACCTGTAGACAGTATACAACGACAATCCTGTAGACAGTATACATCAACTAACCTGTAGACAGTATACAACGACAATCCTGTAGACAGTATACATCAACTAACCTGTAGACAGTATACACAGACAATCCAGTAGACAGTATACAACGACAATCCTGTAGACAGTATACATCAACTAACCTGTAGACAGTATACAACGACAATCCTGTAGACAGTATATATCAACTAACCTGTAGACAGTATACACAGACAATCCTGTAGACAGTATACATCAACTAACCTGTAGACAGTATACAACGACAATCCTGTAGACAGTATACATCGACTATGCCTCAGATAGTATGCCTCAGTAATTTGCTCAATATACAGATAGCTACTGACTGACTATTGACTTCAAATATACTAAACTTAAAACTCTTAAAAATGTTATCCATGGATGTGGTGTTTTGTTGTAAGTTACTAATATTAAATCAAAATTAAATCTAAATTTTTTTGCATTCATTCAGATTTTTTTGCACAATACTATATTTGCCAAGTAATCTTCATAAACTCATTCATTAAATTTCAAAATCCATAGGCAAAATGTTTTCAATATGAAAAAAATATTTGTAGCAAAGTAATGCACTTTGAAATATTTAATTTTCTGGTTCTGAAGATTTCTATGAACTTGTAAGTAGTGTTTTACTTTGTCCTGCAGGAATCTGGCTGCTTTTAAATACTCTGCCCTCACTCTCATTGATTCTTCACACCAAGGAGCATAATAAAGCACAACCAGAAGTTCTTCTCTGATCAGAATGTCAGCCACTGGCATCAAGTCACCCCAAGGATAATCCAATACCGCGGATCCAGGGGGGAAGAATGGACGTGGGGTTTTTGGCGGAGACAATACATCTTTATCTGGAGCACTGTAATTAAAAAGGAGATCTCATACAATATTTCCTATTATGGTATCTAGGCCTGATCTCCTGATAGGAGAAGGCATCACACAGCCAGAAACAGTAATATGAATTTATTCATTTCTTTGTAAATGAATAAGCAAAGTATGTCTCTATCAAAATTATTCAGTCACGCTGCACAATGCTTTGCTATATAAAATGAGTAAACTTTCTTATCATTCGCTGTACATGTATATTTCAATGAATTGATTTTGAAGCCATTTCTGCTAAAATTATAATGAAAGTGAAGACTTAAAGGTGTCTCGATAATCTCAATAAATACTCCATGGAGATTCATCTCAATAATCTCAATAACTACTCCATGGAGATTCATCTCAATAAATACTCCATGGAGATTCATCTCAATAATCTCAATAAATACTCCATGGAGATTCAATCTGAAGTTTTCATTTCTTTAACAGTAAGTTAGCATAAAGCTGAAAATAAATTCATTTCTGCATTGCACCATGTAGATTCAGAAACACTTAATCCTAACTGCATACCCTTCAAAAAAACAAACTTTTAAATATGTGGGTAAAACTCGTTCTGCAAGGTAAAATAATGTCCTGAGCTTTTGTTTTAGATGTCAAAGTCCAGTTCACATGTACCTTTTTTTACACAAGATGTGCAAATTTTACATAAAAGCAAATTTTGTACCCAGAAGTGTTAAATTTTAGTTTTGGTGCATGTGAACAGGAAGGTAGGGGTGGACGTAAGCAAGACCTGCATACGAGTAATTTTACTTCTAGTGCAAAATTTCATTTAGTCCAACTAGGCGAAAAATCAACTTTTACATGAGTAAATTTTCAGCTATGTGAATGCGTATAGCAAAATTTAGACACATGTGTACATTATTGAAATTGTCTAACAAACATTGCACGCCATAATTTTCTTTAAAATTGCTTCACAGTCATAAGTGAGCATTCTGCTATGTCAGCAAATTCAAATATTATTCTAAATTGCAGCATCTGAACAAGAAATGACATAATCTATGGTTACATAATGAGGAAATACTTGTCTCCTTCTTTGTCTTCAAAATACATCCATATTGACTGGAAATAGCCAACTAAATACTGAATAATTTACACAGCTTGGTAGTACAAGTGAACACAGAAATTACATTTACATGACAAGAGTAAAACTTACAAACTTACACCTACCAATAAATGAGTGCATGAAAAGGGGACTTTGAAAGAGTCTTAAAATAGAAAACATTAAAAAATTAAAAAAATGTTTCCATGATTCAAAACTTTGCCTGTTTTATTTATTTCACGCATAGTTTTACTGCCATTATGAATTATGCAAGTATAAACACTCAACATACACCAAGCTAAGTAGTGTTATAGACAGTGACAAAAAGAAATAATATCTAAAATTTCTGAATATTCTTCATGCAATAATTAAATGAAGTACTTTCAATGTTTGAATCAGTAAATACTGAGGCCTGACAAGCAAAATTAATTTTCCATTCTCCAACTGCATAAATGTTTATTTTCATGTCAAATCTGCTAGTAATGCACTATAGTGTGTGGACATATTCTTGTTCATCAGAAATAGTGAAAGGTATTCATATTCCAGTAAACAGACTACCAATGTTTTATGATACTCCTTATGTAATTTTCCCTGAAAAATAAGGTCTTAACTTGAAAACTGGGGGAACTAAGAGTTACATGGACAAATTGTGTCTTCTCCACATAATACGAAATTTCAAATAAATGGGCAAAACTCCAGTACGAGAGGCCAAACAGGATCAAAATTGCAACATTATCTCAACCCCTTGGGGATCCGGGTTGTTAGAACAGATCTTCAGTACCCCTTGCTTGTCATAAGAGGCGACTAAATGGGGCGGTCCTTCGGATGAGACTGCAAAAACCAAGGTCCCGTGTCACAGCAGGTGTGGCACGTAAAAGATCCCTCCCTGCTCAAAGGCTATAAGCACAAGCATAGGCCTAAATTTGCTGCCCTTCACCGGCAATGGTGACATCTCCATATGAGTGAAAGATTCTCGAGCGGGACGTTAAACAATATTTAATCAATCAAGCAAGGAACATTATCTAGATTGACCCACAAAGAAAATACTCAACAAGTTTCCAGGAGATATGTGACAGAGAAACAAAAAACTCCAGATGTACTAACATTGACTTCGTAACTGTGAGCTTCAAATTTTTGGAGCTGATTAGTACATAACAAGTCCATAATATTAACTCCTAAGTTAGCAGAGGGTAATATTTTAACCCATAAAACTAGTCCACAAATGACACATCCATGAATTACAAAATATTATCTCTTTACGCTGGGACTGGGCAAATTACGTTAACTCATAAAACTACCCCACCGCAATGAGCGAGTGACACATCCAAGATTTAAGAGTTAGTTTCCTTTTTGAAATATAGCCCACAAACTGTAACTGAGCAAATTTTTAGGCAAACATTACGAGCTCAGGCTGTAATTCTTCAGTTATTCATAAGTTTGAATTAATTGACTTTTTTTTTACTCATAGGGCCCCCCAAAAAAGCACTGGCAGACATTACAGCATTATAATATGTCCTGTCTAAAGATGGGCAGATAAAAAATATATATACATGTATAAACATTTAATACAAACATATTCAAATTAAATTTAAATGTAAATTTTTTAAGCAATTGTTATATCCCATTTTCTATTAATACCTATGCTTGTCAGTCAACAAGTTGGAACAGATTTACAATAGTCGTTCTTCAAATAATTGGATGGCTTGGCATTCTGATGTCATAGCTACTCATCAGACAAACTGGCAATGGGATATCATTTTAAATTACAACATTTACATATTTTAAAGTTTTTCATCGCAAAATCATGTTAGAATGTATGTGTCAAATTTTTATATATAATGGAGGACATAAAAATTGAGTGTGGTGTCACAGTTATGTAACATGACTGCAGGTTGTTTAGAAAAAAAAAAAAGAACCCTGCACAGTACAGAAAAAAGAGAAAAGAAGAAACATTTAATTGCAGATATCATCAAAGGTCATTCTATTTAGACCATAATCTATATGAGAATTCATGATGAGAAAATAGTTCTTTACGATGAAATAATGAAAAACAAAACAAATAAACAGACAAAAAAAAGGATCTATTCATGCCACTACATTCTGCAGAACTGTAGCTCTCTGAAAATCAAAAAAAATCAAAAATATGACAGGACAGAAAGCTACAGATCCATCCGTTATAAAAATTTTATTTTTATGGTGCAACATTTTTGTCGCACAAATATCTGTAATTTTACATTGCATTGTTAGATTACGATATCAAGGACTTCTAACATATTTCACTACACCACTTTTAAAACAATTATATTGCTAACACAAAACTGAGCATGTAGAACACATATACATATTTACATGCATACTATATAAATAAACATTTTCAAAAGTTAAGAATGAAATACAAATCAACAGAAGCATTTGCCCGTAAAATTTAAGCACTTAATTTAAAGCACAGCAGCAAAGATTGTTAAGCAACACTATACCATTTATAACTAAAAAAAAAAAACCAACAACAACAAAAACCAAATAAAAACCACAAAATAAAAGTGAACAAAAGTATAGAGCAGGTTACATGAGAGTTGAAAATTTTAGCAGTTTTAAGACATGTCTTCAAATATTCATTACATGTAACTCACAGCTTCTATTAAAAGTTTGCTTGTCTATATAACAATGTTGCCAGTCTATGTTGATTATTGTATTTATCGATATTTCATAACAATAGTTTTTGGTCTAAGTGTTATCTTTAAAAAAACACAAATAATCAAGATATGTGAAAATTGAACCTCCTCTCTAGATGTAAATAAATTATGGAGTAATGAAAATGAATTATCGATTGGGAGAAACTTAATACATAATAAGAACATAATTGAAGGTGTGTGTTTTCAATTCAAATAAATTTTTGAAGGTATGTTCTTGTGGGAAAATGTGCTAAGAATCCTTTGACCTAATAAATAAAACCTAATCTCAAAGAAGTAGTGTATATATCTACTATGTATATATCTACTATATATATATCTACTTGTACCAAGATACAACACCTGAATCCAACTAACAAAAACGTTGTTACACACATCAAACTAATATAGGGTTTTGTAAGAGATGAATTTATTGTTCACTGTCCTAAACTTCCCCCTACCCCCAACGGGAGAGTTACAGTTCTTCAACTAAACATTACACTGCATAGGTCAATTCGTCGAGGAAATTCGAACATATCACAATATTAAATTACATGTCATCTTTACAAAATCCATGATCATATTAATAGAAACAATTGCAGACTTAAGAATTCATATCAACAAATAGATGAACATGTCAATCTTTATGATACAAAACATATGTTGTACTGAATTTGAAAGTGCAAGTTGAAAATGAAAGTTCATAATAGTTGAGCTTCGTCAAATATGATCCAAATTAGAATTATCTTCCTTACCTTGTACTGTATTTAGAAATTATTGACGTGATAATTACAAAAATTCCGAAACATAGCTCTGGATGTTTCGCCATCAAAGTAAAAACGGCAGTGGCAACAAGTCGAACCCCCTTTGGCTCCTCTTGTTTTGATTCCGCCATTGACTGAAAACCACGTCAGTTTTTCCTAATCTCACTGACGTAGCGAGAGTAAAAGTTTGTCAAATTTTGGCGCCGAATTTGAAATCAAGTAGACTGTGTACAAGAGCTTTCACAAAGTAATTAATCAAATTACTATTACTTTGTCACAATATTCAATTAGGCAAAATTACAATTAATTAAATTACAATGACAATGTTAACAAATTTTATTTTCATCCATTTTCTAAATTAGGCCTAACAAATGTTATACCAAACAAACAAACAAAAATGAAAAAAAAAAAAAAAAAATCATAATCTACATGTGGATGTCAATAATATTTCCCGTGTTTAAAGAAGTGTTCCCATGATAACCAAAGAAAATAATTTCAATTTATTACAAAAAATTACCCTTTTTTTTTCTGCTTTAGATAATAGACACAATTAATTTGGCTAGGCACTTTAAACACAGACGAGAAAGACATTCTTGTTAAATAATAAATAAATAAACTGATAAGTAAATATAGTTCAAACGATAGATTTATATATTCTTATTTTCTGTTCATTCTAATCCAAATACATTTTGACAACAATTTAAAATACAGACAAAATAATACTGATAAAAACTTACTCTCTTCTATTGTTCATACAAACAAGGACTAACACTTTGATGGGAATTCAAATCTATACTGTGTAACACTGGAAGTTATGAATTTTCAATTTCGATGTTATCCGGAATTTGCATTCTTGAATGAGATTCCACCTTTAAAATACCGAAATCAGGGTAGGGATTTACTGTTTGGCTGTCGCTGAAGTCTGTAGAAATTATGTTTGAATTTTTGCGGATTATAAACTTTATTTCTACGTTTGTAAACTTACAGTAAACTCTTTAGTCCGTTTTACCATAATAATCTAAATGACATACAAGTTATAATAAAGTATGTGAAGAAAATCCAGCGAAATAAATATCATTATATATATATATATATATATATATATATATATATATATATATATATATGTAGTATGTATTATGTGTGTGTGTGTGTGTGTGTGTGTGTGTGTGTGTGTGTGTGTGTGTGTGTGTGTGTGTGTGTGTGTGTGTGTGTGTGTGTGTGTGTGTGTGTGCGTGCGTGTGTGTGTGTGTGTGTGCGTGTGTGTGTGTGTGTGTGTCAGGTGTGCATATTTTATGTAATAATTGTTATGAAAATTAAAAATCATGTGTAGGCACGTGTCTACTCGAACCTAACGTAGCTACGGCTCCCTAACGTAATATCGTTTTATCAAAGTGAGAGGGAAGAAGGGGGGGGGGGTCAAGCGTTGGTCCATCACGATAAAGAATGTGTTCAATTTATCACTTTAAACTTAGATTTAAACAATCGTTTACTATAAAGGGGGAGTAACCAGCCCATTAAATGAACTTTTCATGTAAAATAACAGACTTTGCTTGCAACAATGCCGGGAAAAAGTCCGTTGCTACGTGCAGGAACACTGTCAAGCCGTTCATTTTACCCCTGTTAAAATATCGCAACACCAGCTTTTTTTCTCCTGTAAATTAGCCGAAGTATGGCGATCAAATTTCACACAATAAGATGAAGAACAGTTTCCATGACGATAAGTAGGCGTTATATTTTGAAGAAAATTAACAGTAAATACATATGCTTCTATGTCTATCATGAATGAAATAAAGTTTAATAAGGTTAACATGTTGTAAACTTCAAACTAAACAGGCTTTTAGATATCTAGTACAACTTCCGTTCACATGAATGACGGCCCTGGGGGTGTATTCGTTTCCCAAACTTCCGAAACTCCGCGTCAAACTTATGGCGTGTACACTGGTAGTGACTATTTCTTCCTTACTCGTAAGAGTCACGAGTCTTTCGAACATGACCTAGAAAATGGAGGTCTATGGAGCGCCAAATTAACATAAACGCAAATAATTGGAGATATCATTAATTATTTAGAGATATCCTTGCGGACAATATTTGTATTGATGCGCACATCAAGTGGAATATTGTGCGCAATAAGTGAATTGATTGGCGCATCAAATTAATTATTGCTCTAGTCAATTAAAATGATAATCAATACTGTGGAATTATAATAATAATGATGATTAATAATGATTGGTTTTTATATAGCGCTTTTCCAGTATATGCTGCTCAAAGCGCTTCACAATACATTATTACCCCAGCAGACCATATAACATTCCTGAGCTTTCTCAGTGCAAGCTGCCGTTAAGGCGCTAGAGCACTAACATTCTAACAATATCTTTCACTGTCTATAGTCAGGAATTATTGCCCGCAAATTAAATTTGGAGCTCGGTATAAATTATTTGATGATCTCTTTAATTAAATTCAAGATATCGTCAATTATTTACAACGATTTTACATAATGAATTATTGCGCACATCAATTCTTTTAAATACCGAGCTTTTGGCGATATGAGAATCACGGGTCTTTCGGATATGACCTTAAAAACGGAAGTCCCGTGTCGCGACAGGCGTTGGCACGTTAAAGACCCATCACTGCTACGGCCCTGATTTTATGGTATGACTTTAAAGAGGCCCCATGTCGCGGCAAGCGTTGTAACGCTAACGAACCATCACTGCTACAGCCCTGAGCGCTAAGCATAGATCTAAATTTGTGGCAATTCACCTACACCTGGTGGCGTCACAATATGAGTGAAGAATACTCGACGGGACGTAAAACAAACAAACAAACAATCAATTCTTTTAACAAGAGCAACGATTCAATTAAAGAGATTATTCATTCAACTCGGATATGTTGAATTGAGGATATCTCGTATCAAATTATAGTCCTCTATCAAAAAGAATTATTGCATGCATCAATTGTTAATGATATCACTAATTCAATTGAAGAGGACAAAAATTCAGTTATAGCGAGCATTGAATCATAGAGCGCATCAGTTGAATTGATGTCGCCAATAATTCAATTGAAGAACAATAATTCAATTATGTCGCGCATTAATTGAATTATTGTTCTCGTCATTCGAATTACAGCACGCATCAATTCAGTTGTTGATATCATCAACTGACTGAAGAAAGCAACAATATGATCATAGCGCGCATCATTTCAACAGAATAATTAATGCTATCAACAATTCAATTAATGCGCGCAATAATATCGATTTGAAGATATCATTAATTATTTGAAAAGGTCTTCAGTTGAAATGTTGCGTTCATCAAATGAATTGATGATATCTTTAAAATATTAGACATCTTGAATTATTTGAGTTTATGTTAATTTAGCGCTCCATAGAGGTCCCATGTCACGGTAGGCGTTGGCACGATAAAGAGCCTCCACTGCTAAGGCTCAAAGTTAAGTTACGATTCTTCACATAAAGCTTGTGACGTCTCTACGTGAATGAAAAAAAAAATCATATTGAGTGCGAACAACAAACAAATAAAACCTATTCAAGTTTGAAAAGTGATACCATCTTCATTTAGGAATCATTCTAGAATTGAAATCATTCGCAATGAGTTTTTGTCAATATGGAAGCAGTACTAACGATTGCCATTTTTGTATACACCGGGAGTGCAAGACCTAGTCGAAAGTGATTAGAGACCTTGCCTGTATAGAGAGGTATCATGGTGCATAATTTAATAATTTACTACCCATTTAATAAATTACCGCATGATGCTTTGGTGGTGACAATCCAGGTTTTGTTCATTTCTTAGTTCCAAATTAAGATAAAAATATTAAGAATTTTGGAGAAATTTATTTCATTTAATTGCCCATTATAACATTGATCCTCGATGTCTGTAATTGCAGAAGTATGGTCAATAATTCTTGAACCTGTTTCAATTCAATTATAGCAAATCTGTTATTACTTTTTATCAAATAAAAGAGTTAAACAGGCTCCAGAAATGCCATTCAAGGCATACTAGAATGAGATTTATTGTCCCACTTTTGGCGCCCCTGTCTTTTGCTTACAAGGTTTGTATACACAATATAGTCATTTTATATCCTTTCCTGCACAGATTGATCAAGCTCTCATAAATAGAAAATCGATAGAAAGTTAATACAATATACGTTAATATTAATAATCTCCTCACAGAATCTATCAATTTTTGGTCCTTCAACCCCACTAATTCGCTTCATCGCTCACAGCGAAGACTTGCTACACTCATGGGTCATAGTACCGGTATTCATGATGAGAACGCTAATCAAATTTTTGTCTTCCGACTGGGGGCTCTTTTTTTATCTGTATTAGTAAAGAGAACATTTGAGTACTATTGATTCAACAAGCTTTTCCTTGGCCGCATTACCGCCGTGTGATCAATAACTACAACAAACGAGGCCTATGTATCACTGCATTCTTGCCGTTGAACATTACTTATACTTAAATGTGCCTAAATGTATTGTAGGAACTGAGGAGGATGGAGCTCAGCCCTGTTTTTAACACAGATTCACCCACACATTCGACTAGATGCTCTGTGTGTCATGTGACACGGTAATCACTAAGTTCGGGAATTGCTGCTTCAGATTTGTTTCTTGTTTGTTTTTGAACTGATGATGATTCACACACATCACAGGTAAGGTTGTTGAATTCAAAGCCTTCACTGATTCGGTGCGCTTTAAACGAAAGCTTAATTAATGGTGCAAGGTTGCACTTGCCACTGTAAAATGAAAGGACTGCTTGTGATGTGAGTAAAATGAGTGTAGCAAAAGTCATTTTTCACCACCGTTGAATTCTTTATTGATATTTTTCCAGCAGAAGGTGGATAAATGAATGATGCACACTGTGATTTCCTGGAGAAGTCGACCAGAATCACGCCGCTACATACGATATGAGAATCCATGTATCGTTCTTCTAGGCAACGCCATTTGCTACGTAATATCCGGTCTCATTCTACTGGTTGTAGGGGTTATCATTACGTCACTTACATTTCAAAATCTGGAACGCTACGAACATGAAAAAACCGAGAGATATGCTGGTCCCATACTGATCGTTGTAGGGATATTAATACTCGCCCGAGGAGCTTTCACACAAATCAAGGCCAAAAGAGCTAATAACCAGCAGCGTTTTGTCATCAGGAGTTACACGGGTGAGCTTCTTACCCGCCCAATAATGGAGGTGAATATAGCAATATAATCATATTGGATCATTTTATTATTGTTACCATGAATTTAGTTTCTTGGCTTGATTACGGTAGTTGAAAAATCTCTCTTCATTTGAATACTAATAGATGCTGACAGTAAACTAACAACTCAACTTCATGACAAATGGGATGATTTCAATTTCTCCATCATCAACTCCCCTTAACTATGTAGCAATATTCCATTATCACCTGCATATGGTGTTTATATCCCTCAGCTGATTCGATACGCAAAAGCTTGCTCTGCATATGATCAATTTTTAAATCGAAGCAGACTACTGACACACAAGTTGATGTTACAGGGCTTTCTACAGTCTCGTCTAAAGTCAGCATTTCGCAAATTCTATGGTCGTCATAACGATCTAGTTTGCCAGTACAGCCTTCCATTAGGCCCGATAACGTCTAACGTGTGTCATATCAATTGTTAGGCTGTTCTTGGAACACTGATTATGACTACGGATTACCCCATCTACCTGTTCAAGAATCAGAGACCACGGCGGGTATGACCGGTCGACTGAGGATACCTACTCCTCATAGACACCTAATCCCACCTCTGGTATGTCCAGGGGTTCATGTTTGCCCATCTCTCTGATTTGTATTTTTATAGGATTTACGAGATTGAATACTGTTCGTTATCTTAGCCTTTTCATTATCCGAGGTAGTCCTGTTGAAAAAAAACCTCTCACCTGGACTTGTACGTTGTAATCCAGAATATATAACCATCGTAGTTGCAAAAACTAATTAATTTCTTTAATTTGCATTCTCTATTTAGTATACTAGCAATCATGTGTGCCTGTTTTTAATATAGCTCACAGTCTTTGCGGTATAAAACAATAAACTGCATCTCATCAAATGCACTTATTGTGCTGAGCACGGGCTTTCTTTATGACAAATCCTAAAGTTCGTGTATGTAAAGACTTTTTGGTTCTCCTTCTCTATTGAAATAACCTATTTGAAAATTATCTCAATCAAGACTGATATATCTGCCTACAGAAATAGCCGTAAATGTTCTGAGGCAAGGCAAATGGATGTTCCATCTCAGAGAACAAACATAATGTGGCTTATTGCAATGATTAAGTCATGTTGCTATAAAGCCGAGATGGAAATGTCAAAAATCCATTTGCAATTCAATTAGCATCAGTTATTTTATCACAATGTTATTTACTGTTCTTTTTATCAATGCCAACAAGCGTATATTGTGTTTTAGTACAGCAGCAATTCTTTGACAATGTGCAGTGTCGGCATCGCCGAGGCGCATGAATACCCAAGGTAAGTGTTCTGTGATTGGGTTAATTTATAAAGTATCTTGAATGTGTTCTTAACTAAACTTTTTACCATGTAACTAATAACATAAATAACGTAAAGATTTCTAAAATACTTCGAATTTTTGAAAATATTTTAATTTTTCTAAGGATATCCATATATGATGACGAGCCCCCAGCTTACCACACTGTAATCAGCAATCAGCGTCACGTGATACAGACACGTGACGAATCTACCCAATCACCAGAGGATTATGCAGACCCACCACCCACGTACGAGGAGTTCCTTCGGCATGCAACTGATACAACTGATTCCTCCTCAGAGTCCAACAGTCTTCCAGAAATCGCCGAGCAAAACAAAGGCGGTCAGTAGAAATCGCCAGAAGATTGAGAACTCTATGCAAGATTCCACCATCATGTTTGTATATATTTTGATCTCTGGGGGGTTTTGTATAGAAATATATGTAGCAATAATTTATAAATACTTTTTTTTTTCAATTTTGATACCCAATAGTTTGATATGCAAAGGCTTGATATTTTTTTTTTACAAAGCATAGATACATGTATACAAAGCATAGATGTGACTGTGGTTTAGTTGTTTAATGTTTCAATGTAATGGATTATAACGTGATTTATACCAGAACACAACGATTCATGACAATAAAGCTTTCTTATAATAAATACATGTACATCATTTCTCCGACTCTGAACTCCATGATTTAAGCTAATCGTATATTTAAATGACATTAATTTGCCTACATGGACACTCGAAGTGGCCATTGTACACAAAAGACACACTGGACGTCACAGTATTCCTCCGAGGACGTCTGTCTGTAGATTTGTCATCCACATATAAACCTTATAAATTTTTTACTTCTTCGGCAGAAGATTGTTAGGTTTTATATCAGAAATGACGGAAACAAAACGTTAAAGGAATGAAGCGTTATATATTTTACATTCCAATTTGAAAAATATCTTGAAATTCAGAAGACACGTGGAAATGCATATTACCTTATTTAAGTTTGTTGGGTCAAGAAAAATATTTTTATACTTCACCTCTTCAAGATTACCTATGATTCAATACACTGCTGTCTGTCTTTTTTCCTTTTCACTGGAAACAACAGTATACAAAACAAAAATGTAGAATTCAAAGTTAGGGTATTTTGAGAGTAATGCTTTCGGAGTTTTTATTTAAAGAACATATTCAGACAGATTTTTTTGGTGACACCTTAAAACCCAAGGTACCTTGTCACGACTGGGGTGTCACAATAAAGAACACGAATCTGACTGAGCGTCATCAATATGTGTGACTCTTTACCTAAAGTTACACGAGTGAAAAATTCTCGAAGGGACATAAAACAACAATTGAAGCGGTCTGTCAATGCCGTACTGATTTAAACAAATGCCCAATCTTTGAAACTAGTTTCAAATATTCCATTAATCAAGTTGATTGCCATGACGTTCTGAACTTGCAAAATGTGGATGATATCACAAAGTTTCAACGTCAATAAATACTTATAAACCACATTCCTCCAGCTTAAGATTCCTCTCAGTGTCCCTTTCGGTAAAGTGTAGGGGATGACCCTCACAAAACGAATTACTTTCTTTGGATTCGAAAAACTCTTTTAGAACTTTTTGTACTTTATAGACATGTAGTTCGTCATCGAGAAAGAAAATCAAATCTATCCCTGTCGACAACACAGAGCGACGTATTACGTTCTCTCTAACAAATCCCACGACTGGGGACGTAATTTAATTGATTGATTGATATTGTTTAACGTCCCGCTCGAGAATTTTTCACTCATATGGAGACGTCACCATTGCCGGTGAAGGGCTGCAAAATTTAGGCCTATCGTGCCACACCTGCTGTGACAAGGGACCTGGGTTTTTGCGGTCTCATCCTTCGAAGGACCGCCCCATTTCGTCACTTAGTCACCTCTTACGACAAGCAAGGGGTACTGAGGACCTATTCTATTCCGGATCCCCACGGGACTGGAACGTAATTTGATGAACTTTGATATATTTGAATGTATTCACAGACTCTTTATTCCTTCCATGAGTCATATAATTCTACTTGACAGAAAACACATTTTTGTGCAATTTCAAACTGCAAACAAGATTTTCGAGTATTTTCCAAACAACATCTAATACAAATGTGCATGCGATAAGACGGAGTACGGTACACTTTAAAAGACAGACCTCATTTTAAGCATTCTTTGACGATTTCTTCTTCATGGAAAAAGTTTGTGTACATGCGCCCAAAATGTTTAAGGTTCTATTGAATTTCTGGGAAACACGACATGACTTTTGCTAATGATTCTGACCTGATTGTAATTTGGTATACCGTATACCATTCAATATCTGAAAGAGATCTTGAGTCTATAAAAGTAAATCTCTACGACATTCTGTAAATCTCCTTTTATAAATATTTTGGTCAGGATCTCAACTTTCATGTTACTATATTTCAATAAATAGTTTCTTCTATATCATTTTGTCGATTTTCACCTGTTAGTTCTGTGTGTCTTTCACATTTCCAGTGAAAGTATTTTTTGACGACATTTTGATCACATATTCTAAAAATATTCCTATACAATTTCTTTGCTGGTGACCGTTTTACAATTAACTGACGCATTTCTGATCCAGGAGATCTTTTAATTTCATTGCCCATAATTTGGTAAGAGGTTTACATATTTAAATCCCTTATCCAAGATGCTTTATGGCAATTTTGGTTGAAATTGGCCCTGTGGTTCTGAAGAAAAGATCGAAAGTGTTAAAAGTTACGGACGGACAGACAGACCGGACAAAATATTATAAGAAAATCTGAGTTTTTAGCTCAGGTGAGATAAAAATAACGTTGACACATTTTTTAGCTATGAAAAGTATTTAGGGACAGCACTCTTTTTAAAACATGTATTTGAAATGGTGCCAAAACTACATTGTAGAATAACAAAATTCCAACTTTATCCGGATCGTAATTTCTTAACCAAGATTTTCAAATTTTATTTACATTTGTCATTATCTTATTATGTGTGATGGATGATATATATATTTTTTAAATGTATATCTTTAATATCTACTTCGAAGGAATTTATAAAATATAAAAGAAAAACTGGGGTCACAGTACTTGTAAATGAGCTACAATGTGCTATACTTGAACCTTTTGCACTTAAAATTACTTCCCACTTATTTGCATGAATTAGTTCGTCTGTTGATGTCAGCACGACATAAGGAATACAAATCATTCCTTCTAACAGTATTGATATAAACACGAGGTCCACAGGCTTCATCGGTCACCCACGTATTAGTTGAAAGTATCACTAGCTTAAGGGCTATGAAATTTTGTTCTGCATATCTATGCTAAATTCTGATATTTAGCAGCAGTGTAAAACAAGATGTGTTCTTAAACCTTAAACGCCCCCACAGGTGCCCATACTGATGAAAGGCTTAACACAATGTAATATACGTTATGTTAACACTGTATCGCTATTTTTACCCACCCTAGAATCAGAACCCAGGGGTAAGAAATTCACAATTTTGGTACATCGCTGTCGGAATTTAGTTAGCAAAACTAAAGAAGTCTTTATAAGATATAGACAATATTCACTATGATAATTTTGGCTCCAACCTGGAGCTAATACCAACATCCCCTTGCATCCTAAAATTTACAATGTTGGTAAAGGGCTACATGTTCATTCTAAATATCCATTTAGTATCAATAGCATTAACGGCAATGTTTTTAAATGTTTTACACCATAAACACTTATACCAAATTTGGCCACAACCAAATCAGAGTCAGATCCTCTACTCTGGAGATCATGAAATTTTCAATTTTGGTAGAGGCCATCCTGCTCTATATGACAATGCATTTACTTTTTCGTCAGATGTACGTTGTAAAGAAGAAGGTTTTAGAAAATCTATCAATTTTTGGTAGTTTCGCCCCGCCCCTAAGGTCCCAGTGGTGCAGGAGTCCTGAAATTTACAATTCATGTTGCCCTTGTCGTAAAGACACTTCATATAAATTTAAAAAGAATTGGAAAGGAAGTCATTAAGAAGTTGAAACTGTTCAATTGTTAACAGACGACGACGGACGCAGTCCATTTGTAGTTGATAAATAAAACTTCGAAGTCTTAAACTTTGTTTAAAATCATTAGATTACATTCATATATGCTAGAGATTAAATTTAAAAAAGAAATTATGGTGTGCCTATTGAAATTATCAAGGTAGCGAGGTGTAATTTTTTTTTACTTATCAGTTAATACCAATAATTTCTTATATCTAATGTTTGTCATGGAAAAGAAATCGCAAATGGAAAACACTATGAAAAAATGTACTCGAATTTTAATCCTTTTCTATTAAAAACCACCTGTTACAAAACATAGTCCTTTCAAATATTGTATGCAGTGCGATAAATATAAAGTTTTTATTTGGATCTCACATGCAACAAGAAGGGAAGAAATGCAACGGACCAGATCGGGATTCGAACCCGGGACCGGGCCCCTGAATCTCTAGTCAGGTACTCTAACAACTGAGTTAATTGGTCTATCCTTCACCTCCAAGACAAACAAGCCAGGTTGTTTTGCCCCCTGGCAAGACTTTCACCCGCAAGTCCAGTGGTTGTCACCGTCATCAAGTGTAACAGGAAAGGAGAAAATGCATCGAACCAGACCGAGATTCGAACATCCTTAATCTCTGGTCAGGTGCTCTTCCAACTAAGCTAACTGATCTCCAGCGATCGAACCCAGTAGCCGCTACACATGTACTGGACAAAAAAAGTTAAGGATCATAATTTTGACCTCAAAAATGTTTATTAACCAAATAATTATTTTGACAAATTTTAACATGTATAGTTTCTCCAATGTGTCCTTAACACAACAGATTTACCTGGTTTCATATTGACGTCATAAGTGCACGATTTTTTCGCCCAAACACAAGCAAGGGGTCAAAATCAAAGTGTGCCAACATGTGTATTGAAATTAAAAAATTGTGATTTTCATTTTATTGTGGGTATTTATTGCTCTAATCGACTCTTAGGTGAACAATTATTGACATTAAAAGCCATGAGGCGCCATTTAACTGCTCTGGAAGGTGGTCAGGCAGTAGGTAAGTTTCAAGCTGGCCAAGTCCAGAGAACTGTCTCTAGACATTTTAATGTGTCCCCCAAAGTGTGATTTCAAGGTTGTGGAATCGTTTTAGGCTGACAGGTAATGTTTCTGAGAGACCGATAGCAGGTCGTCCAAGATCCACAACCGCTCGCCAGGATCGTTATATGTCACTTATGGCTCGTAGACACAGGTTTCAGAGTGCTGTCCAACTCAATACTGACTTTCATGCAGCAAGTGGGGTGCGCATAACACCATAAACTCTCAGACAGAGACTTCATGCTGCTAACCTACGGGCTCATCGACCTGCTGTTCGTCCCATTTTGAGGAGAAGACATCGTGTAGCACGACTCAATTGGGCTTAAAATCACATAAACTGGCAACTGCGTCATTGGACGCCTGTTCTTTTCACAGACGAGTCACGGTTCTGCGTGGACTTTCATGACGGTCGTAGGCGTGTATAGCGCATGCGTGGAGAGCGGTACGCTGATTGCCGTGTAGCAGAGCATGATCGTTTTGGAGGTGGCTCTGTGATGATTTGGGCCGGAATCAGTATTGGTGGATGTACTGACTTGTACGTGATTAATGGCAATCTTACCGGTGCAATTTACAGGGACGAGATACTGCATCCAATTGTGAGACCTTATGCGGGAGCTATAGGCAACGACTTTGTGTTAATGGATGATAATGCTCATCCCCACAGAGTACGTATAGTGACAGACTACCTTGCTATGGAGACAATTGAACGTATGGATTGGCCGAGTTGTTCTCCGGATTTAAATCCAATAGAACATGCCTGGGACATGTTGCAGCAAGCTGTTTCCAGACGCCCTGTACTTCCGACAAACCGCCAGGAGCTTACGTTAGCTTTACAGCAGGAATGGGCAAGGTTGCCACAAATTGCGTTCCGCAGACTCATCAGAAGTATGCATAGGCGTTGTCGTGCCGTTATACAGGCTCAGGGTGGACATACACCCTATTGATATTGCCTTTATAAAGATTCAATCATTTGTAATGAAATTTGTTATTGTTGCTCATACCGATTTTCAAACTGTTTTGGGGGGTTACCTGACAATGATTGCTCTGGCTGCTTAACGTATTGATGAATTTGTAAAAACAGGTTTAAAATGTATTGTTCGATTGTCGTTGAACATTTTAAGTATATATTTAACATAATTTATTTGGTTTTGTTATGAATAAAATAATTCTGAAATCATGATCCTTAACTTTTTTTGTCCAGTATATATTAAAGTAATGAGTATAGAGTTTATCTATCAGGTCAAAGTGAAATCTGATAAAAACGAAATATTACCATTTCAGTATTTACATCTTTATGGAATACTTCGTGCAAGACAATTCAGTGCCATACATCTCTGATGATGTCACTACTTTCAGTACTTTGATTGCACATGTTTACTTTCGTCGCTTACGATTAGTCTTAAAAATGCGAAGACATGTAACACTTGCAGTGTGTAATACGTGTATGTATTATTGGTGTTCATTTATTCTTACGGCACGTTGATTTCAAGTAACCCATCATCAGCACGGACCGAAGAACGCGCATGTTATTGAATATCGTTACGGGAACACCAGAGATAAGAATTATGTTATCTACAGCTGTGAACAGGTTAGTGTGTATATCTGTCGTTAGAGGTCGTATCTTACAGTACAAACAATTCAGGAATATGGGAGAAAGCGGAACGAAGGTGTGTGTTCTAAAACTTTTCCTAATTCTCATAATAATTAGTCCCCTACCAGTGAAACGGAAGGGGCTATTGGTTTCCTCTCCGTTTGTCCCTCTGTCTGTCAGTCAGTCTGTCTCATTTTCCCCACGTATTTTCATCGTGATGATAATCAGGCTTTGATATAGGAATTGGAATTTTAATATATGGTTTACTAGTTTCGTTTTGTTTTAAACTGGGCGACTTTTACAAGATATATGGTACTTTGTGCCGGGTGTAGTTTTTCGTCTTTTATCCACTATGCAACTAAAATTTGGGATGTGGGTTTCTCGTTTCTTATGATTGGGCAATTCTAACAATACTTCAGATACGTATCAAGACACATATCTTAAGAGATTTTTAAGAGGGGGGGGGGGGGGGCAGTCGAAAGAAATATCTCTAAAAACCTTGACAAGGAAAAAAAGTGTTTTCCCCGTTCTGCAAAATCCTAATGGACGGGGGGGGGGGGGGGGGGGGGGGGGGTAATTGTAGTCCTCAACTGTGTCTGCCAGGTTAGAGTCTTCTCCTTTGGGTGCCTCAAAAAGGTTTTCTTTCAAAATTCATAATAGTTTTTATTCATAGCTTTCAATGGTATTTTTCCCCCTCAGTTACGACCTCCCGGCTACGTTAGCTTTGTAACCGGAAGGTGGTGAGTTCGAGCCCGCTCGTATCGGTCCTTCGCCAAATTTCGTTCGGCATTTAGAAGTGAGAATACGGGTTTTTCAGATATGATCTTAAAAACGGAGGGAGGGGGGGATAGTACTGACAGTAGTAAATGATTGGTTGTTTTACGCCCCGTTAAGAATTTTTCACTTATACTGAGACGTCACCAGCTATAGGTGAAGTATCAAAAATGTAGCAGTGAAAATTTTTAACGTGCCAACAACGCCTGCCGCGACACGACGCTTCCGTTTTTAAGGTCGTATCTGGAAGACCCGTAATTCTCACTTCTAAATGCCAAGCGTTTGGCGAAGAAGCAATCACTACCCATGTTAAGGTCTTAGGTTTTACGCAGCCATGACACGATCGAGGCCCGAATTCATGAAGCGAACGCTCTACCACTGAGCTACCGCGACCGGTCGTTAGAAATTCATGTATTAATTTGAAAGTAGATTGATATTTTATACATGCATTCACTAAATGAAGTCCACACCATCACGGGAAGGTGAAGCTGCTAGTTTTTAGGGATTTATACATGAAGTTTTCCACTTACAAGACAACAGACACTTTAGGTGAGATTTGTTTATTCTCATAGTTGTTGTTTTAAAATGCTACATTCATTTTGAATTTTGAATTCAGATAACAACATTATATAGGCGTTGACACCCGGGGGGGGGGGGGGGGGTGGGGGGGTTAAGCCCCTCTATCCACGATTTGGCCATCTTGCCTACTTTTTATTAATGACTTTAGTTAAGCCACCCCACCCCTCACTTCAGTTCGCAAAGGTTTCTACGAAATTTGTTCACTTCCTCATTCTAATTTGTTTCTGATGCATGTCTGGACATGTACAACGCTGGTACATTAAGCTTGGCGGATCTATACGGATGGAGAATTATAATCCAACCCAACTGATTTTGAGAAAAAGAGTAAAAAAAAAAAGAGCAAACAATCAACTCTTCAGTGAAACATAAAATTTAGGTGTTTTAATGCAAAATTCAAACGGTGAAACTATCCTGATTGGACTCTCTCTCTCTCTCTCTCTCTCTCTCTCTCTCTCTCCCTTTCTGCCACCTTTAAGCATGAGTCTATGCCTCAAGGAACATGCCAATAAGATTTATTTTACGTTTATACTGAACAGTACACAAAACCAAAGAAACCAAAAATTAAACAACAACAAAACCCTGAAAAAAATGACATTTTATGTTTATGCACTGATTGGAGGATGTCTTTTTTTTTCTTTTTTTTTTTTGTTTGTTTGTTTGGTTGGTTTTTTTTTACAATTTCACAATCGAAATCATAAGACGATTTTTTTTTAAATGAATCCTTTGATAATTTTATGTATTCGTCAGCTAAGGCCAAAATAAAAGATATGTGTGCTTTCGGTTTCCCGACCCTACCTATATTTTTGCTGCCGACTCTAAATATTTTGTTGATGATATATATAAATAAATCAAAATCCGGAACTTTTCAGACAGGTATTTTTTCCGTGTTTGAGGTTCTCTGATTTACATTTTGGGTGAAATAGGAAACACACATATATTTTATTTGTCTAATGATTCTGAAAGGTTTGTGATATATTGATCATTCAGTGAGTTAGCCAGATACTGCCGTGCAGGCGGAGAATTGCACATTTCTTGCTTTAGTGGTATAAATCTATTTTGTTTGATTGTTCTTTGAATTAATTTTCTTTATAGATGTGTTACTTTGTTTGTTGTTAATCATTATTTTACATTCATTTTGTCATTCAATAGATAAATAGTTATTTTGTTTATTTATGTACATGTTTATTTATTTATTTATTTATTGACCAGTAAGGTACGTGTATACCTATGCAATAGAAACTATGCTTCTTTCATTAAACTTGATTAACTGGTCTGATCATCAGAAAATATACTACGAATTTTTACAGGCCTTTAAGAATTTCGAGGTTATTGGTTCTGTTGCGGCACCATTTACACCTTTTCGCAGTGATGGGTGAGTTATTTTTCAATATAAAATCCTAAATTCTAAAATCCAGCCATTTTCTATTAAAATATCCTTGCTTAAATTTCTTACAGGATCTATGGCAAGCAATTTTACTATTTATTTAGAAAATAAGATATCCCTCTACTTGAAATGAAATGCAAATTTTATGAGGTATATCTTTAGAAAAAGAAATGTATCTTTCACTTTGAGAGATATCTCATTTGAATTCAGAGAAGGAATCTTTTTTCATTGTCATTTACAGAGATATCTCATTTAAATTCAGAGATGGGATCTTTTTTCATTTTCATTTACAAAGATATCTCATTTAAATTCAGAGAAGGAATCTTTTTTAATTGTCATTTACAGAGATATCTCATTTAAATTCAGAGAAGGAATCTTTTTTCATTGTCATTTACAGAGATATCTCTTTTACTTTGAGATATATTTCTTTTACCTACAGAAACATCACTTTAATTTTTAAAAAAAATATCTTTCACTGAAAGAAATATATTTAAAAGAATTTGCATGAGAGATATCGTTGAAGACATAATCGTACAACGACTGAGAGACATCTGAAATCTGACATTATACTACCAGTCAGTGTAACAGTTACTATTGATTTTAGATACAGTGATTGAATATGGATAATGTTGAAATGCAACTAGATATGGCAATGTTAGAGCAATTAAAATTGTATATCTAAGTACAGTAGATAATTTATTTATCTTAATGTCTCGTAATCGGAGATTCGGGGGCAAACAGTTTTGATCTGTTTGTCCGTTAGTCTATTAGTCTGTTTGTCTATTAGTCTGTTTGTCCATAAAAACGTTAACGTTGGTCAGAACGTTTGAATGGGTGGTGATAAGGCTTTCATATTTTGCATGTGAATTCCTTGTGACAAGATCTTTCGTTTGGTAAAAAAAGAAGTTTGGCCTCATCGCCTCGATCTTGGAGTTTACGACCATGAAATTTGCGACATGCTGACTTCCAACAAGACTGTTGAAACCCATGTAACATCAACTTGTTTGTCATTAGCCTACCTCGATAAAAAAAAACTGATCATGTGCAGAACATGCTTATCGAATCAGTTGAGAGACATAACCATCGTATGCAGGTACTAATGCTGTATTGCTACATAAATAAGGGAAGTTGGGGATAGAGGAGATGAAGTCATCCTAGCTACAATAATATAGCCCGCTCCGATTTTTTTTATTCTGATGCTTTCGGGAGAGGCCTACAATTCCATAGAATCTTCGTAATGGTGCAAAATATTTTAATGAATAACCTATAATAAGCTCCTTGTATTTGTGTCTAATGTCGTTTACACTAAACGTGTACCAACTTTACGCTTGGGCGTGTCTAATAAGGGTGTTTTTTCTTAAATATCGCGCACTTCGTCTGCTCCGCCATGCTTGTTATCGCGAGATCTCGTAGGTGGATCTAATGAAAAACCAAAACTTTGACAATCGGCGCGAAAATGTAGTTGTTCAAAATGGACTCGAGCCATTCCGAAAAAGAAGGAAAATTATATGGTGGCAGAAAAAAATGCAATCTGTTGTTCTTTTTTAACTTGATATCGACGAAATCGCTTTCTCCTACGCTCTAGTATATTGATGTAAACACTACCTTATTAGGGCATATGCAAATAAGTTGACAACCGGAAATTCAGTGTAAGTGCATCAAACATGGTGCACAATATGAATCGAGATAACTGGAATATATCGAAATAGTTAAAACAAAATAGTAGAATAGAGTCTCACAAATTGTAAGTTACTGTGAATCACTCCCACAACTGCACCATTACGGAGATCCTAAGGTGTTGTAGCCCCCCCCCCCCCCCCCCCCAAAAAAAAGAAGATAGGGAGAGGGCAGCTAGAGTCATCCCGTTTGACATGCAGTGAAGTTGTTAGTTTGCCGTTACCATCAATGTTCAATCAAATGTCCAGGAAAGAAGCGGATGTTTCAATTTGAAAATAGACGAGGACGTAAATTGCGATGCTTCACGCCAGCATACTTTTGTACTATTCAAGTCGCAATAAATTTATGGAATGGTGTGAAAGAAGTTTGATTTTTTTTAAAACTCTTCTGATGCAATAATAATAATACTAAGAATAAACCTTTATTTGACAGGGAAATTAATTTCGATAAGTTTGAGGAATACGTGGAATACTTGAAAAATCACAACTTTCAATACGCTTTTGGTGAGTATGAACGTTTATAATAAAATGCAGAAAAAATATTACACTTTTATGTTTACGAAGTACATGGGAATTTGTGGTCACGTGCACAGAATGTACTTACCTTTCACACAGTAAATGGAACGTTAGCGGAAGGAATGTCGATGACTTTGGAAGAAAGGAAGAAGGTAGCAGAAGCATGGATGAAAGCGGCAAAGGGAAAGTAAGGGTATCACGTGGTCATCTACAGCAGCTTTTTTGTTGTTGTTTTTTTATAACTTTTAAATAAAGGAATATTTTATCTGTACAATAGATTGAAAATTATCATGCATGTCGGAACCAGCAATATCAAAGATTCTCAAGAACTAGTAAGTATGATCCCATCGGGAAGCTTTCTCGTACTCACATATTAAATCTTAATATCCATTTCTATTATACAACATTACAAAAGTTTTTGTAAAACTTTAATTCTATATGTAGGCTAAACATGCCAGCTCTATTGGCGTAGAAGCAATGGCGTCTCTCTGCCCTTCATATTTCAAACCAGCAAGTGAAGGTCAGTTATAATTTAGTTCCATCAGGTGTTTTCTCAATTTTATAACGACATTCAACATATTGACGTTTCATAGAATTACATCATGCTTTTTAATAGTTTTTATGCAAACTGTTAAATGAATTGTGAATACAATCAGAAATCCTGGTGGACACTATGTGCGAGATTGCCAAAGCAGCCCCGGAAGTACCCTTCTTCTATTACTGCATCAATTTCGTCACTGGAGTTTACTGTAAGTGCGAAGCAATAAATTTTTCGACAATGGAATAATTTCCAGAAGAAATGAAAAGATTATATTCAAATGACCTGTTGCCTCTGTACAGTGGATCCTTCAAAATTCCTCCTGCTGGCAAAAGACAGAATTCCGAATTTGGTCGGTCTTAAGCATTCCTCAAAGGAACTGAACAACGCTTATAACTGCACCCTGGTAGACCCTAATCGGTTTCAAGTATTGATGGGAACGGATGCCGTAAGTTTTCTTATCATTCACACTACAAGACTATTATGAATACAATGTTGATTTTAAAACAGAATGGCAATGCACGACTGTCTGATTTGTTCGCGACACACAACACTCATTAGCATCCTTCGATCTGAAATATAAACTTTTTAACAGCAATTTTTACCGTATTTCACGTTTGGGATTGATGTCCCTGTGACAGCACCATACATGGGGACTCTATTCTACAAATTGAAAAAGGCATATGATAGCAGAGACAGGGAAACCGCACAGGCAATTCAAGTAAGTGTCACAATATATTAATTCACGGGCGAAAATGATGGATCCACTCCTATTGACCTTAGATTTGTCAGGTTTCGTGATTCAGTATATAAAATCTTAAAAAGTACTCATAAAATTTGTCTTTTTTCTAATTTCCGTTTTGTGGTCAACATAAAATTTCCTTACTATCTTTTTACGTTAAACTTTAGACTCCCACCATCTTCAAGTCCACGGTTCATTTATTAGGCATTCCATAATCATAGATTTACAAAAACTTAGGTCAATCTACATGTTGTGTCCTCGACCTTCTCTTTTGTAGACTCGCATTTTGGAACTGAATAACATAAGAGGAAAATATGGTAAATAGTTATATTTGATATTTATGTTTTTCCATTATTCGAAAATCCATTTTGTAGGTAATTTTCTATACTAAATTTGCTTCCAGACATTCCAACTCAAAATCAAGAATGCGTCAATTCACTTTATAGAAAGTTTGATGTGGTTAAATACTTCTTTGGATTAATTTCAATTCGATATTTTTACTTTAGGAGGCGGGATAGAAATAGCAAAGGCGATGTTTGGTATCTTAAGTGGAATTGATATTGGTCCAGTTAGGCTACCAATCACACGACTAACAACAGACAAATACAGCATGTTGAAGAAAGACTTGGAGGCATTTGGTCCAGTGGAGTAATATTTACTAGACAATTACATGTACAGTACTAGTCTTCGTTCATGCTCAAAGACATCTGGTAGAACCAAAAAATGACATCTACCCGGTCAATTTAATAGTCTTTTCCCAATATATTCAGTTCAAGATATGTATATGCGCGTCAACATAATTTTGTACGACATAAAAATACTTGTGCAAAAGCTTTCTTGAAATCTCGATTTTGCAAAGGGTATATGAACGGATTTACTGCTGAATTTAGAATTCCCAGAAAAGCCGAGGTGTCTGTAAACTTTACAACAGTTGGATTGACATCGCTGTATGTGATGTCGTATATCTGTATCACCGCAAAAGGTGTCCAACAAAACACAAACACAATCAAGATAAGAGCCATCAGCCGAGCAGCTCTTAGCTCTCGTTCAAGTCTCAGAACGCGAGAGCTTAACACGAATCCTTGATCGACAGATATAGTTCGTCTTCTGTTAAGAGCGGTTCTGCAGATATGGAAGTAGATGAAGCACATTACTGTCAAAATTAAAAAATACTGAAATGGCATAAATCCCAAATACACGTGCGACACGTGCTGTTTCATAACACAGTCAGGATTTGTTTGAATGTCCTGGTTGTGAAAACGGAAAGGGTAGAAAGCTACAACAACTGCATAAGTCCACATGCATACAATGGCTCCCATTGTCTTCTTGATAGTGACAGTTTTGTAATAAGAAATGCATCGACATACTCCAAGGTAACGGTCGACTGCAGTCAATAGTACTGCAAAGAGTGACAAAAATGACGCCAGTACCATTGTAGATATTCTTGCATAACAGACAGAATCATTTTCAGCAAATGATACGCTAAGCCTCGACGCCACTTGAACGACAAGTACCATTCCCATCACAATGTCGGCGACTGTTAGATTGATGATCAGAAGACATGCCGGGGTCAGTCGGCGCAGGTATTTTATCACAGCTATAAGTACTGTTCCATTCTCCAATACAATAAAGAAAGTCAGTATCAACTGAAAAACAGCGAAAACCCATGGAGTATTCGACGATGGTACAAGTTCTTGACTTCCGCTTAAATTCATCTTTGGTCACTTTCAGAAACCAACGATTATTATACTAAGTAGTGTGTTGGAGTCTGAGACCAGCAACAGATGCTAGACGCAATCAAACAGTAAAACGTAATCAATCTGCTTAGGACGAAGTATCATTTTAGTATCATAAATCCCCAACTACGATTGCAGCAGTCGTGTTGTAATCAAATATTACCATCATTTGCATGATTTACTTCGTGAACATGTCTTCACAGTCATAAATGTACTTGTTTGCACGGCTGATCAGGCACTATACCGCCAGAAATAATGGAATGAATAAATTTTGATGTTAAATACTGATATTTACATCTTCAATGTTTTTCCTTTAATATCTCTACAAATTGTATTGATAGCCATTTTTTCATGAATATCTTGCAGTTGTAAACAAAGCGCGTATGAATACAGTACGTTTATTTTAACGGCTGGGAAGTCTGACAGAAATGAAAGAATGTAAATACAAGAATAAAACTTAATACTTTCGTGAAAAAAGCTTTGCAGTTCATACCCTCGTGCATTTTCAAAATGGAACTTTATTTCTGAATTAATAATACAACATTCTGACCATGTAAAGACACATGGATGACATTTTCAAAGGAAATGAAAATGATGAAATTTGCTTCTAACAGAAATGTAACTATAGAGTGACTATGTTATGGGTCAGCATCAATAACTGAGCAGAATCCAATCACAAGGTCAATGATTGAAAAAATATAACAAGAACAAAATACTAACCTACGATAGGTATACAATAATAATGTTCGATGATGGTTTGAATACCGAGCTGAATTCTCACACAAAACTGTCACAAATCAACTTTCAGTTCCATTTAAATAGTCCCCTAGATGTATCCAAGTCGGATTATGCATCCTTAATCACCAGTGCTTTAATGCTTGTCTACCAGAGCTTGATATCATATAATTCACAGTGTATTTATATTAACATTGAAATCTCTGGAACATTCCTGTACAACTCCAATAAACAAGGTTGTATAATATTTACAGCAACACAAGTGTTGCGTCATTTTTTTTCTACTGAATCGACAAACATCAAATGTCTAGAAAAATCTAAGTCACAGGTGTCAATCAAATACAAGTATAACACAACACACACACCCCCACCCCCCCCCCCCCCACACCCCTTAAAGTTTGAATGACAATGAAAACGTAAATTCTCCACAATTCAAACCATTGATACACATACCTATGTACACCAATCAAAGCAACAAAAACAGAACACTCACGTGACACTCAAAATGTCATAAAGCGAACAGCAAAGCAAGTCGTACAATAATTTTGTTGACATTTTGTAAGATAAAAAAAAAATCTATCTGCATTGTCACTCTGTTCTTGAAACAAAGCAGCACGGACTCCTACATTATTAGTATCACCAGTAAGCTTATATTGCGTAGAAAAATCTGGAGCTGAAAGATCTAGACTACTCATGAGTACAGACTTGATATTACAAAATGATTTATCGCAGTCCTTCGTCCATTTAAATCCGACTCTGTTTTGCAATAAGTTGATAAGTAGACCATCAGCTGAAGAAAAATTTGGACAAAAATTTGTGTAAAAACCGGTCATACCCAAAAATCCCAATAGCTATTTCTTCTTTATAGACATTGGGGACTTTGCGAGGGCCTCCATATTAGCTTATGATAGGTGTAACATAACCTTGACTTACTTTATTACCTAAATATTCAACAATAGCATGGCAAAAGTCGCTCTTCACAAGGTTCACGGTTAGATTTCCTTTTGCCAGAATGTCGAAGATCGCACACAGGATTTGGAGATGTTCGTCCCATACTTCGCTGCAGATGATAGCATCATCAATGGAGACTTTACTTCCGTGAAGGTCATGAAGAAGGGAGTGAATCATCCTTTGAAAGGTCGCTGGAGCATTTTTCATACCGAAAGGCATCACTTGTATTGCAAAAGGGCATAGGAAGTCACAAATGCAGAGATTTCTTTGGCTCTCTCAGTTAATGGCAGTTGCCAGTAACCTTTTAACACGTTAAATTTACTAACATTTCGCATCTCTCTCTCTCTCTCTCTCTCTCTCTCTCTCTCTCTCTCTCTCTCTCTCTCTCTCTCTCTCACACACACACACACACACACACACACACACACACGAAGTATAATAGCGTGATGCGCCATTATGCATTTTCAAAAGTAAAATCTATTTCTTTATTGTCAAATGTTCCTTTAAAGGCCTTTTTCATTAGTTCTGAAATATTTTGAATACGATAGTTTATGATTATGAATTTGAATATATGTTTTCTATTTATTCCCATGTAAAACAAATCGCCTCAAGTGTGCCACCACCATGATCCCGGGGGGGGGGGGGGGGGGGGGGGGGGGGGGCATGATTAATTCAAGAAGTGTGAATATACATTACATGAGGATACTTGCATGTCAATTTAATAAGTGCAAATAGCACGTAGATCAATTTACCACATATTGAAGACAATAGCAGTATCTGAAAATAATATAAAATTTAACAATATACTAAAAAAATGCACTCAATTGGATTTCATTGCAATATTAATGACAACAATATGATACTTACAATATATGATAATTTAGTTCTCTTGTAATGAAAATGTTTGCTCAGATTACATATTAAATGTGAACTCAATATATATAAAGTGACAGTTGCTTAGTATCAAATATGAAAACTATTAGCAGTAAACACTCCCGTTGGGATCCGGGTTGTTAGAATAGATCCTCAGTAACCCTTGCTTGTCGTAAGAGGCGACTAGATGGGGCGGTCCTTCGGATGAGACTTTTGCCCCCTCGGCACCACTATCTCGTGGGCGGTCCTTGAATAAACCGTAAAAACCGAGGCCACGTATCGGAGCAGATGTGGCACGATAAAGATCCCTCCCTGCTCAAAGGCCCTGAGCGCCTAGCATAGGCCTAAATTTTGCAGCCCTTCGCCGGCAATGGTGACGTCTCTAAATGAGTGAAAAATTCTCGAACGGGACGTTAAACAATATATAATCAATCAATAATCAAATACCAACATCTTGTGGTTCAAATTTCCCGTGTTGGACAGAGTAGAATAATTCAGTATACAAGTTTCACAAATCATCCTATTTGACGTACTGTTTAATATAAGTATTACCTAACATTACTGTACACGTGACCACTATAACATTGAGGTTCTTCCGAAGAATCGTAAAAATTCAAACCCTAAATGTGACCCCTCCCTGACTCCGGGAATCATTGCACGAACCCGAATTTATACCACGTGAGTACATCAGCATTTCAGTTGGAGTTATTTGACAAATTGTAGACACGTGTTCTTGAGAAGGAGATTCCTTTAAAACTTTTCTCATATGATCCTATGTCAAGATTTGGCCTCGCCCTAACCCTGAGGGTCAAGGTTCATGACGATTCCGCCATATATATATTTAATCAGGTGTAGATCGTAGTCTGCAATTGTTCTCGGGAATTTCTCAAGACTTTTAAAGATGATTCTCTACCATTTGTAGATGTGCAGCAGAAGTAATGTTTTCACCCCCTGAAAATGCATTATTGTTAAAAAGAAGATTACAGGTTAATTAAAGATGTTTACGTTTATTACACTGCGTGCACCTTTAAATTTTGATTCCAATCTTAAATTTTTTATCATATAAAGTTTTCAGTGGTTCTTGAAAAGATTTTCAAAACACTCACCCAAAACAATTTACTGTTTTCCAGTTATTTCCCCTTAGAAAAGAGCATGACTCTTCGTTTGATCAAATTTAAATCCCTTTATGCAAGGATAACCGAATTTGGTTAAATTTTGCTTAGTGGTTCTGGAGAAATAGAATAACAAGCGACAGACGTCGATCATGCAGAGAAGATAATGTAGGCTTGTTGCGTAAGTAATTTAAATAGCTCGTTCAATATCATCTAAATATATTTTTGGTCTCCGAAGAATTCAAACTAAAACTGAAAGTATATTACGAAAAACACAGGATGTATCTATGACACAATATGACAATTAAAAATAAATGAAATAATTGTATATATATATATATATATATATATATATATATATATATATATATATTACACACGTAGACTTATGCATTTAGAACCAATGATGTCCCTAAGTCAAACAATACATAGACCATTAATCACTTACACACACACACACACACACACACACACACACACACACACATATATATATATATATATATATATATATATATATATATATATATATATATATGATATTATTGATTGAATTAATGCTTTGCAGGTTGAATAACATTTTATATTTTTTAAATTATTGATACTTATAGATAGTACAACAGTGAAAACTACGTACATTGGTTGATTGTATCTTATTTCACGTTCCGCTCGAGAATTTACACTTATATGGAGACGTCACCAATGCCGGTGAAAGGCTGCAAAATTTAGGTCTATGCTCGGCGCTTATGACCTTTTTTTGTGCCACACATTCTGTGACACGGATCCTCGGTTTTTTTGCGGTCATTAACACATTCACAGACCATTTTGGGCCAACTTTAATATATGCATCCCTACCCCTGAGATCATTAAATTGTACGATTTTGGTAAAGGACATTATGCTCATTATCAATATCCATTTACTTTCAATTTAGTATTTTAATAACATTAAATAAAATATTATTTGAATGCTTCACACATTATGATTTGAGCATCACTTAAGAGACATTATACATCTGGTGCATCAAAATTGGTTTTACATTTCAACCACTGAGTCGATGCCTCTGATGGTGGACTGTTAGTCCCCGGGGGTATTCACCAGCTTAGTTGCCAAGTACCTTGGTACTAGAATGAATTAAGGATAAAAAATTGCGGTGATAAAATTAAGACATTCATTTCAAAATTAAGGATTATCTCCCTCATGCATAGCTCTGATCCTTTGCTCCACTATTTGGTATTTTTGGTTCTTTCAGCTCTCCCAAGTTTGTTCTTATTTCGGATTTTCAACATCTTTGACTTTAGCATCACTGAAGAGACATTATTTGTCGAAATGCGCATCTGATGCATCAAAATTAGTACCGTTTATTTTTTATATTACATATACACTATATATACCAAGTTTCAAATTTAATATATTGTATATATATTATAACGGGACAATTAACTCGTTATAACGAGATAATTAACTCATTTTAACGAGATGATTAGCTCGTTATAATGAGATAACTAACTCGTTATAATGAGTTAATTATTTCCTCATAATGAGATAATTTACTCATAATGGGATATTTAATCTTTTATTACGAGATACTAACTTGTTATAACGAGAAACAAACTCATCATAACGATTTAGATTTTTTTTAACTGTGGGACGTGGGTGCCGGTCTTTCGGATGAGACCGTATAAACCGAGGTCCCGTGTCGCAGTAGGTGTGGCACGATAAAGATCCCTCCCTGCTCAAAGGCCCTGAGTGCCGAGCATAGGCCTAAATTTGCAGCCCTGTCACCGGTAATGGTGACAGCCGCCGGATAGCTGAAAAATTGCTCAGGCGGCTATAAACAAACAAACAAACAAAAACAAACTTTTTCAAAAATGATCCTATCCGGCTTTCGTAATAATGCATGTGATATCTAAAAAATTATTAAAGGTATTTTTAGTCTTCGGATAATCCATATCAAAACCGAAAGTGATCGCAGTACATATACATGTACGTTACACAGATCATCCACAGAATGATATAAAATGAGGTAACAAAATCGAGAGGTGACCAGGGTATATCTCTGCAATTTTAGGAAGGATGGGTTGGAAAATATGCAACTCACTTGCTCGAGGAAAAGGGAGAAAGAACTGATTAGAAGGTATAAGGTATAAGTTGTTTTTTTTAAATCATAATAAGCATGAAAATTACCTATGTGCCTATACGTCGTCATAAACAACTCCAATGTCAATTATATAATGAAATAATGCTATCCAAAATGAGGTTCCCGTGAGGATCCGGGTTGTTAGAATAGATCCTTAGTAGCCCTTTGCTTGTCGTAAGAGGCGACTTAATGGGGCAGTCTTTCAGATGATACCGCAAAAAACGAGGACCCGTGTTACAACAGGTGTGGCACGATAAAGATCCCTCTCTGCTTAAAGGTCGCAAGCATAGGCCTAAATTTTGCAGCCTTTCACCGGCAATGGTGACGTCTCCATATGAGGGAAAAATTCTCGAGTGGAACTTTAAACAATATACAACCAACCAATTACCGGCAATGATGACGTCTCCATTGAAATAACCGGCTACTAGTAGTTACTAGAAGTAGCCGTTATCTTTAACTAGCTTTATTTGAAAGATTTTCCTCCAACATTGTTTATTAGAATTCAGTAGAATGACAATTAGCCGCCAACGTAAAAATCTGCATGTTTACATCAATATTTCCGTGAGACCTGTATCATTCAATCATCACCCAGGTTAATTAGTACTAAATGATTTATACTACTGTATGATTTATAAAATATTCTTGAAAAGGTCATTCTAAGTAGACATTCATACCTACTTAAAGTCACAACAATTTGTAAACTTGTCGCATTTTAAAAGTTTTTTTAACCAGAGCATTTCAATTCTGGCAAGGGCCTCCTTGGTCGAGTGGTTAGAGCATCGCGCTCAAAATCACAAGGCTTCTCACCTCTTTTCGGCGCGAGTTCGAATCTCGCTATCGCCGATATATGTGAGAAAGTTTGCCAGTTTACTTTCGGAAGGTCGGTGGTCTCTTCCCGGGTACATTGTATCTGGGTTCTCGCCTCCACCAATAAAAACTGGACGCCACCAGATAACTGAAAAATTGTTGAGTGTGGCGGAAAGCAACAAACAAACAAACAATCAATTTTGGCCATACTGGTCGTAGATCGTAGAAGATTGTGTGAATTTGGTAAGACATAAAATGATAGAATTAAGTTTTACTGTCTTTGAATAAATTCGAAGTTTATCGAAGTTTAAATATTATACAGAAGAAATCATATCAATGTATTTCTACAGAATATTTTCTCATGCACTTCCGGCAAGAGGAAGAACACTGTATATTTACCAATGAATTGTACCAAACATGATGTGAATAATATAAAGGTATTGATTTTTTATGCATCTCCGTTGACACCTCAATTTCTTCACTCCAGGACCGAGTTAACGCTAGGACCGAGTTGAATATATTTTCCCTGGGTTAGATAAATCGAGGTGTCAACAGATATCAAAATCAACTGATTTATTAAATGCTTGTTTTCTCTGACCAACGTACCAAGTAGTGACACTTGAAACTCAAACAGCTTGGTATGCCACCTCCACGTACCCCCAAAAATCATATAAAGGAATTTTTCAAAAATTTGTTCATATTACATCAATAATAATAATGATAATAATAATTGGCTTTTATATAGCCCTTTTTCCAGCATATGCTGCTCAAAGCGCTTCACAATACATTATTACCCCCAGCAGACCTTATAACATTCCAGAGCTTTCTCAGTGTAAGCTGCCGTTAAGGTGCTAGAGCACTAACATTCTAACAATATCTTTCATTGTCTATAGCCAGATGCTCCTTTTACACTTGGGTCGAGTGAGGAAATTCGTGTAAAGTGCCTTTCCCAAGTGCCTTTCCCGAGGATACAGCGTCAGTCCTGCCGCGGCCAGGACTCGAACCCACAACTTTTCGGTCCACAGTCTAACAGCTTAACCACTAGGCCACCGACGCCATCAAATTTACTGGTGAGGTATTCACATTCTTCAGGAAACCTTGTGATATATTTTTTTGATTTCCGATAATTCAATACAGAACCAAAAGCGTAAAGATATATTGATGGGGGGGGGGGTTGGGGGGGGGGGGGGGGGGTTGGGGGGCATGTTTTATAGCAGGACTAAATATACAAAATAAATCATACGCAAAATTTGATACAGGACTCGTTATAGGTAATTACTGATAGTTTTGTTTTTGTATTTATTTTACTCACTTGAGAATACATATCTGATAGACAGTCTGGCTTTCTGTATGCATGTCCGATGCTTCTGATAAATTTTTCTTCTTCAAATCCTTGGCAGAATCATGGTACAGATTAGAAGTTGACATGAAATTATTGCATCAACAAGACTTTACATTCAAAATATTCACATAAGAACTGCAAGGATACACGTATTTCATTCATGAAAACAAAGTATGAAAAACATTTTATGTACAAGAAATTTTACACAAATTTTCTTCTAAAGGACTACAAAATTAAATAGATATAGCGTTGACTTTTCAAGTTTATTGAAATCTTAGATGACCAGTACAATCAATGTTTTAAAGGGGTGTATAAAGAGATATACATGTATATGACAAATGTAGTAGATGTGACCCATTAACTTCATGTTCTTATTTCTTCACATTGTTTGCATATACATGTATATTTTTATCAAGCTTTGTAAAGACTAATGAAAATTCCAAGGAATTGGATAATTTTATGAAAAATACTGACTTAAAATTGTATATTCTCAGAAATGAGAAAGAATACCTTTGAGTTATAATTCCCAAACTAATTCAAACACAAAACAAATTATTTCTTATTAAATGGAAAATTAATCATTAAATTCTTTCAGGAACAATTTGCGGTAGTTGTCGTTAAAGATGTCATGCAGTGCTGAAACATCACAACTAACAACGAAAAAGAAAGTGAACTTTGCTCGCTTATCCCGCATTGTGATTGATCTGTTTGCACGGATCATGAGGGATATACTTGTATACTATTATCCATGCCCTGAAGATTTAGAAACAAAAATAAAAGGCATCCATCTGGAGCATATATTCAAATATGATATGAGTAGAGTATTGGAAGGCAGTGGATATGAAAAATGCGACGTCTCCCTACTTCACAAACTTATCAATAGCGCATGTCCCATTACTCAACCAGCAATCACTAGAAGCCGAAAGGGATGGCGTGGAGATAGAATTCCATCCCGAGAATGCACAACATTAGGTGATGACATAGAAAGAATTAGAATCATACGAAACAGAGTTTGTGGTCACATTCACAGTACAGAAGTAGAGAATGAATTGTTTAAAAAGTATTTGAGCATATCCCAGGGCATATGTGAGAGATTAACAGGTCTCCACGGAACAAAAGATTATGTTAAAGAACTGGAAACCATTCAACATTGTAGAATGGAAGATGATATGCTCGTTACGTTGACAGAGAATGTCAAGGAAGACATTGAAAGGAACGAAGAGTTGCTGAATTACGTCAAAGAATATTCAAGTATATTGCTCTCTCTCTCTCTCTCTCTCTCTCTCTCTCTCTCTCTCTCTCTCTCTGTGTGTGTGTGTGTGTGTGTGTGTGTGTGTGTGTGATAAAATTAGACCTTAATGATACAAATATTTGAATATTTTCAGAACAAATCAATGCCATGGGTGAGGCAATGATCAAATTAACGGAGGAGATGAAACTATTAAGAAGTAAGTTATTCAACAAATACTCTACTCATAGATCATTTCGGTAAAAATTCCATGTAAAGATTATTGAAATAAGATGCTTAAAAAGAAATAGCTTAAGGTAGGGACTAAATAAGTTCGTTAAACTGTTTGTCTGAATTTTTCATATTTAAGGTGAACGCAGTTCAAAATCGGAATCTTTCTTTGTTCGAAACAAAGAGGGCAAGATAGCATCTCTGACCGATCATGGTTGGAAGGCCATCGAAAGAAATTCACAGACAGGTATGTTTACGCGGCGTTACAGCACGGTACAGAACAACTAAAAATCATTTAATAATTTCGTAAGAACATTTTCATTTACAAAGCACTATAACTCTCCTATCTGGACTAAAATTCTTTTAACTGATATCATTACCCGGTAATGTGGAATTCATTAATGCTCCTTATTATTGATTCTTATTATTTTCTTCCATTTCAAAGAATCGGAACACCCAAATCGAGAAATGGGTGAGGAAACCATGCACATTCTCAACGCAATAATAACTGACCTTTGTGGAAGCAAAGATGGAATAGATTTACAAAGGTTAGAAAGTCATTTTCGAGACATATTTCACGACTCATTCGGATCCAAAATCGGAACTAAACTACTTCAATATCTGAGGAAGAACAAAGACAAATTTGCAGTGAACAATGTTAAAGGTGGTCAATGGAAAGTACATGTATATCGAGCTGGGTGCAAGTCATATAAGAAGAGCACAAAACAGAGGAAGATCAAACACAAAAGAGATCAGCAATTCAAAAAACCAATACAAGTTGAAGAATTCGATATAAAGCATATATATCCTGATCAGGAATCCCCAAATGTAGAACCAGATAAAATACATGCCCATGCTGAGGTTTCAACAGATAAAGAGGATCTTAAAACTCACTCAGATCAGGAATTACATTTAAAGGATTCTTCAACAGACCATCAAGGTGATGATATAAATTGGGACGATGATGAGCTTGATATCACGTTTACAAAGGAAGTGTTCTTTGAAGAGGAAGAGAAACCCTTGAATTTGTCTGATGATCATGATGATCAAAAACAAGAGACAAATGTTCACCCAACTAACAGTCGTGAAAGTATCAACTCCAACAATCGTATAATAGGAACCAGTCCTGTAAACTACTGGACGAATAAAGAAAGGAAACGAACTGGAAACGAAATTCAGTGTAAATCCTTTTCATCTGAATCACAAGCAGTGAAACACTCAAAACAAAATATCAAAGCACAAATATCATCACCAGAAATGTTAATCAAACAAGTTAGAAATTATCAGACTATGTCTCCATCATCTCTAGAAGAAACGTTATCTGAATTTTTAGAAAGGGTCCACAATTTTGAGAAAAGCTCGGAGTCATTTGTTCTTGTGGTAGGGAAAACAGATATTCTGCCGAAAATTGACTCTCTGGCTCTTATACCATGGTTATGTGTGTTTGATTTTGACATGTCTAGTCGGGAAGATGGGTTAATGTCAGTGTTAGAAGGTCATATCAAAACGGTTCACCCTTGCACCTTGAAAGATTGTCCTCGATTTTCATATTCGTACACTTACTGGTGCCAGTTGAGAGGAGATTCGCAAGTCCCAGATACGTGCATAAAATGCGGCGTTAAGTCTTGGATGAAGCTGATGAAATCAGATATAGAAGAACATCTAGAAGCTCTGTCTCGGTATATTGCAAATAACACAATCATGAAAGTTATACTTTTATGGCCTGAAAATGATGATGATATGCGATTTATCCATCGGTTCTTGATAAAATTGGAAGAAATCGTTGAACCGATTCCAGAAACTTTTGTGATATATCCCAATCTGCAGTGTGAATCATCATACATGCGCCAGATCGAACCAACATTTAAGTTGCAAGTCCCTCTAGAGTACTTTTACACTTATTTGAAGACAAATCTGAAATGTAGCATGCCAAGAAAGCCAACCAGGTACCGTCTGCCAACTTACGACAAATCCAATGATCCAGGAATTGATGACTTTACTGCTTCTCATTTACAGGAAGATTTGAATATTCTTTATCTTTATGATGTACAAAAGTCACGTTATGATGTCTACGAGATTAAAGAAGAAGGAGAGAATTTCCTACGGGGGGGAACTCTTCGTTGGTTTGTCTACTATGAAAATGACGATGCTGGGTATTTTGATGTAAAAAGAGATCAAATGGATAAAATTCTCCATGACATCAGACAAGTGTATATAAACCGATCACTATCAGCAATTGTGACCGTGTATCATTCTCCGGGAGCAGGAGGTACAACACTTTCACAGCGCATTTTGTGGGAACTGCACAAAGAAGTACCATGTGTACAAGTGAAATCCAATTTTCAGTCAACAACTTCTGATATTGTAGAACATATCAAATTGCTTTTCGAAAAAACAAACCTTCCAATTTTGGTTTTGCTAGACGGTCGAGATGATTCGGAAGTGAGACATTTGTACAAAGAGCTTAAGCTGCAATCGATTTCTGTTGTCATTTTACACGTTCAGAGATTTCGACAAGAACTTAAGGACAAAGTATTGGAAACAGGAAAATACTGGATGAAAGGACATGTGTCAAAGCGCGAAGCAAACCAGTTTTGCATGCGATACTTAGAGTTCTGTGATACAGAAGAAAAAAGACATAATCTAGAGACAATAACAGACAATGTTGCAAATGGTGAACTTCATCAAGTGTATGAATTCGGGTTAACAACATTTGCACACTTATATAAAGGTGTTGATGCATATGTTAAAGGTTATTTGCAGCTACATCCAACGGAGCAACTCGATGCAACGCAGAAATTGCTGGGATATTTGTCACTTATCTATTTCTATGGTCAGATGTCAGTGCCATGTGAACTGTTTTCAAAACTCCTTAAGAAACGACAAGGAATAACCTTTGAGGATCTTCCCTTTGTGGTACGCCAGTTGGTCGTAAAAAGTAGCAATCATCAACACATAGGATTCATAAGAATTTGTCACCAAATTGTAGCCAAAGAAATTCTCGAACAAATACTTACAAGAAACGTTCAGAGACTTGAGAAACCATCAAGTCAAAATTTAAGTCAAGAAGCATGCAGAAATCTGGCGGATTTTGGTGTTGCATTCATCAAAGATATGAAGGCAAAGCATGAGGGGAAGATTGGTTGGAGAAAAAATATCATTGTTGAAATTTTGACCAAAACTTTCCTTCATAGAGATTACGATATTGATGAATACAACTCTCAGCGAAAACCGAAATTTTCAAGATTTTTTACAGATATTGAAAAACACACTTCAAAACGTGATAGAATTCGAATAATGGAAAATATAACATCTTGTTTCCCACAAAATCCAAATTACCACGCCCATCTCGGACGCATGTACACTCTGTACTTTCCCGGGGAAGACGACATAGCAGTAAAACACTTTAAAAAGGCAGTATCTCTTTGTGAAAAAGAGAGCAAATTTGTCGGAAAGGAAGGGAATTGTGCATTCAACGAGTATACCATCCACTCATCGGTATACCATATGTTTGGTATGCATTTCTACCATAGAATATGTAGGGCAACAAAAGAATCTAATGAAGTAGTGGTCTTCAATCAGAATGTGGAAATCGTAATAGAGTATGCGCGTAATGCATGTCTACATTTTGAAACTGCGTATGAAAATTCGTTTGCAGATGTCGGAAACTTGTACGGTCTTACTGGCGAAATAATGGTGAGATGTACAGTGTGTAATTATATCAATAAAAATTTAGATATGGGTTTGTCGGAATTCATATCATCACCCATGTCTCCAATGACGGTGTTTGTGAGAGAGAGCATGGTGCATATTTGTGAATTGATCACGCGATGCTACAGTGCCGTTGATAAAGACGAAATGCCTTTGTCAATGTCTCATTTTGTCAATCTTTACAAAGAGTTATTTAAAGGCCAAGAAATCGCCCAACTATGTTCCTATGATGGACCTCTTGATTACACAAGACGGCGACATCTCGTCACACAGATAAAACTCAGATATGACATATATGATGTCCTGTCGCTGAATAATAAAACACCATCTGGGGACATCCATGATATCGTGCGCAATCTGGAGGGAAATTTCAGGGACTTGGAAATCAAAGGAGCAAACGACTTAAATAAGAGATCATTTGAGTTTGACTTTAAAGATTGGGTCAATGCCATTCGATTAAATCAATATGATAAAAATGTCGAACTAGAGGATGTGTTAAAAAGGGTGAACCAGTGGCATGACCTTATGAACACTCCCACTTCAAAGTTCTACGTTTTTGTTATGTGTTCCTTGTTGACAATAGAAAAGAAGGACACAAAACGTTACATTGAAGCAAGGGACATGCTTGATGAAGTGAAAAAATTCAGAAACCATTTTTTGAAACCGTATAAACCAAGAGAATGGTTGGGTATAAGTTTGGGAATTAAATGTTTAATACCTGGGTTATTTTTAAAACCAAAAGGTGACTGTAGTGTCAGTGAGGTTGAAATTGACAAGAATCAGGATCATGACGTACGACCCAAGTATTTGAAGGGCACTATTTCTGGGAGTAACAAACGACCTCTGTATGGAACAATATGCCTTGAAGTCTGCAATGGTTCTCAGTTTGATGTGAGCTTTGTTCCCAATCGAACAAAGGAAAAGTTAGTAGGATCCACATATTCAAACCAGCGAGTGGAGTTCATTTTAGGATTCAATGTGTCCCATGGTTTTACAGCTTATAATGTCAAAAGATTGGAGACTGTGCCTTGTGAAAGATGCCAGAGGAAGGTCGAGTTTGTAACGGATCAAAATATTGCTGTTTGCAAATGTGGCGAGAACGTGCAAAAACTGAAAGCAGAAGATGTCTTCTACCCTACATTTGATTGAAAACGAAAAGATTTGGAAAAGAAAAGATTATAGTAACATGCTCTTTGATTTTTTGATAGGAATCGTGTCATTATTTACTTTTTCCAATATTTCGCCGATTTTTTTTGAACAGAATGGTATTTGTATTTGCGCCAGTACATGTTTGTCTAGAAAACGATACTAAATTCAACGATATAGCACAGTCTAATAGAAGAAAAGATAGTACTTGTGTTGAAACATATTGCTTCATTCTTTTTTAATGTAAAGAGAAACTTTATTTATATATTTATCATTGTAATGACTTTGTTATTATATACTGATTTGTGCATAAGGAATATAAAGAAATAAGGCATGAAAAATACTATGAAAGCTCAGATTAAGGAATGAAAATGTTAATATTGTTCTTTAAAATGTCTACGCATTTAGGTTCCATTTTAAAATGGTTTATGCTGACACAAGTCGGTAATTTGGATCGTTTTCATGCACTTAAACGTAGATTTCATATCAACTTTTTGTACACACGTTTTGTATACACTTGTATATATTCATGTCCGTCCGAGGTTTTTCTTCACTATCCTGCCTTGTTTTCAATGACTGAATTGAAGTTTATTGTTTACCGTTTATGTAAAAAATTGTAATCAATTTTTTCGCGATTTATCCACTTTCAATATATATATATGTCGTCATAGTTTTCAAGGTGGGACCTTAACATTTCAAGAAGTGTTTGCTGAAGATGTGCTATATTACTGCTAGGATTTGTGGCATGGATCCTGAGGATATATTAGTGAAGTAAAACATGCTGTTATGGCGAAAAGTCAGCTTGCCCATGCACAAGTGTCTTTTTCATCGGAGCCAATCGGAACATCGCTCGGTCTTTTCCGTCAAGTGGAGAAAAACTTTCTCTCGACTTAACGGAAAAAGCCGATCGATATTCCAATTGTATCGGAGATTAATGCCACGATACGACCTGACAGAGTAGCAGGTGACTATACACATGGATACAAAAGTCAGCTTCCTCGTGCACCTTTATCAGAATCAGCAAGAAAATTAAAACGTGGTCTGTGTGGCTTGTGAAAAACATATTTTTAATGTTCTTAATAAATTCGATAAATGTTATAGTCTAATTTATTCATTTACACATAGTAACAATACAACATATTCACCTCAGCAATATTCAACATAGGAGAGTGATATTCTGTTGTTCATATCTTCATTTGTGAAGTTGTACTGAGCTTTAGAAATGAAAAACGGCATTCACGCTTCTAAGCGTCAATATCGGTGGCAGATCCAGAATATTTTAAGGGAATCCAACCCAAGTTTGTATCTTTTCCAAAGACTCCAAAATGGCAAAAGGACCTTTAAGAAAAACAACCATAGGGGAAGGTTGCAATCCCCGTAACCCCCTATTCTATTATTTAAAACCACATTGTGGCCTTTCTTCAATATGTACTTTAAGGTTCAAATTAAATACAAGGGTGACTTCTTAAATCTGAGGTTAAAGGTAAAAGCTATAAATAATTCATATCCATTATACCTATATATCATTCGTTATTTCAAATTCAAATAACACGCACTGATATATATATATATATATATATATATATATATGTGTGTGTGTGTGTGTGTGTGTCATTATATTCAAAGTTAAATATAGCTGATGTTGAACTATGTAAGTAATGTTACTAGGGATTTATTTTTAGTTCAATATAAGTGGCTTCATTATAAGTGGAGTAAACTATATATATATATATATATATATATATATATATAAGCACAAGTAAGACCGCGAGTACTCCGAAGTTGATGTTAAGATTTTCTCATTGACAACATCTTCGTAGTCTTTGATGATAAGGTCTTCCAACAGTCTTTGGAATTTCCATGGGCACGAATTGTGCTCTTTAGTTAGTTGACCTGTTTTTATTCTTAAGAAGCAGAATTCATTCAAACGTTTCTACATGTGGAGAAAAAATTTCTTGCAGTGACTTTCAATTCGACATTTAGATATATCGACGACGTTTTATATATTAACATTGGTCATTTCATTCATGTGTTAATTCGATATATCCCAGTGAAATTAAAAACTGAAAGACACCACAGAATTTTCCACATCTGCTTCGTACTTCGATATTTTATTAAAAAATAGATCCTGGTGGCAAACTCGCCTTTATGACAAACGGGGTTATCTTAATTTCTCCATCGTCATTTTTCCTTATCTATGTAGCAATATTCCATTGTCACCTGCGTATGGTGTTCATATCTCCCAAATGATTCGATACGCAAGACTTTTCTGCATATGATCAGTTTTGATGTTACAGGGGTTTGTACAGTCTCATCTAAAGTCAGCATTTCGCAAATTTTAAGGTCGTTATAACGATCTAGTTTGCCAGTACAACCTTCCATTAGGTCAGGTGCTGTCTGACGTGTTTCATACTAATTATTAGGCCGTACTTGGCATAATGATTCTGACTGCGGTATATTCCGTTTACCTGATCAAAATATAGGGCTCATGATGGATGTGACCGGTCGACAGGGTATACTTACTCCTCCAAGGCACCTGATCCCACCTCTGGTATGTCCAGGAATCCGTGTTTGCCAATCTCTCTGATTTGTATTTTCTATTACGAGATTGAATACTGCTTGTTATCTTGGCCTTTTCATATGGAGGATATTCAATGCTTTGTTTTTGGATATGGAATTTATTTCACGAGTAAGACGGGATTTTTTTTTATATTTTCACGATTGCGAAGCACGAGTGAAAATAATAAATAAAAATGCTGTCTTACGAGTGAAATAAACCCAATATCCAACTAAAAAGCATTGAAGTTTTTGTTCACTACATTTTCTTTGGTTCTTGAAGATGTTTATTTCAAATCTTTTATAAAGGATTTATAGCAATACGCAACGTCATTATATATATATATATATATATATATATATATATATATGTATAACGGTACCAATTTTAATGCACCAGAAACGCATTTCAACAAATACTGCCTCTTCAATGATGCTCATATCAAAAATGTTGGAAATCCGCAATATGAACAAATTATGAAGATATATATTAAAACGTTAAAATCTGGATTATTAACTTTTTGGTTTTCAGAAAAATTATTTAGGAAAATTGAAAACCCAATATTTCGGTCATTAAAACAGAAACGCTTTCATTTTATTCTCAAAACAATTAGTCCTAGGTGTCATTTTCAAATGTGAACATGAATAGTGATCATTCTCATTATCCTAAAGAGTACAAAGTTAAGAGTAACGCATATACAGACCCCAGGACATTCTAGAGGTGGGATCAGGTGCCTACGAGGAGTAAGCATTCCCTGTTGATCGGTCACACCCACCGTGAGCCCTATATCCTAATCAAGTAAACGGAGTAATCCGTAGTCAAATTCAGTAAGTAAAGAACGGCGTAACAATTGGTATGAAACACGTCAGACAACATTCTACCCAATAACGTGTATGTGTTAATTAGATCATTATTTGAGATACGAGGGCTGATTGATATGTTGTGAGTCTCATGTGTAAGGGTTTGAATTTTGGCGGATATATTGCATTATTTTTCAACACAATCCTCTCGGTATCTATACACTTTTGCGAGTGATGTTTAAGGGCCCCAATGCCACTTTTAAAGAAGTCCTTTTTTTGACCGTTCAGAAAGTCATCTACTGCATGTATGACGTCAACATCCGACTGCATGTGGGTATCGGAAATAACCATTTTCAGTTTTTGAAATAAATAAAAGTCTGATAGAGCGAGATTAAGTGAATAAGGCGGATATTCAATCAATTTAAAGCCACAATCGTTAATGGCAGCCATGGCAATGACAGACTTGTGAACAGAGGCATTATCCTGGTGGAACAACACACCTATACTGAAATTTACTCGGCACTTGAGTTTAATATTTCCCCGTAATTGTCTCAGAAGTAATGCACAGTATGTGCCATTGATTGTTTGTCCCTTTTAGAGATAATCTACCATCAATATCCCAGAAAACCGAGGCCATAACCTTTCCAGCGGATGGAACAGTCTTTGCCTTCTTTGTCGGGGGATGAACCAGGGTATTTCCATTGTTCAGACTGTTGTTTGGCCTCTGGGGTGAAATGATGGATCTATGTTTCTTCCATAGTAACAAAATTCTGAAGAAAGTTGGCAGAATCTACCTTTGAAAGGTTTAGATTAGCATGCAACAAAGTACGCCTGGTGTGCTTTTGATCAACATCAGAAGTCTTGGTACCCATCAGGCTGAAATCTTTCTCATTGCAAGATCCTCTGTCAGTTCTCCTTGCAAGATCCTCTGTCAGAATGAAATGTACTTTTTCCTGTGAAAATGTATATACTATAAGTTATACTGGCTATATATCTTTCTGTAACTCGCCTGTCAGTCAAAATAATATCATGGACTTCACTGACTATTTCTGGGTTGCAACAGTGAAAGGTCTTCCAGGACGGGGGTCATCCTCAAGGCTCTGCCTGCCAAGTTTAAATTCCGCCACCCACCCCCATATTTACTGTAACATAAAAAGGGGCATCTTCCACTATCGTTGCTATCATATTAGTATGAATACGTTTGGGTGCTAAAACTTTCTTATGCAAATATTGGATCACTGCTCTTTCACCGATTTTGTCCACTTTGCAAACGTCACTTGCCTTGTTTAATTTAGAGTGCTACCTCGTCGATATAAAGTGACCAAATGACACCAATCTTCGGGTACACGGCCTTAAATAGTCAGGAAATAGTAGGACTGAAAAAGGACAGCGATGCTAATCTCCTTCAATACAAGACTCACAATATATCAATCAGCCCTCGTATTTCGACTTTTAAACCCCTGTAATATCAAATTATTTGTCAGGAAACACCACACAATAAGAGAATGCACGCCTCTTGATATTCGCATTGCCTTATCGAATCCCTGAAACGTACAAACCCTCGGGCACAGTCCCTCTCCAATCATTGTTATAAAGATGCCCGCACCTATCCAGAAACCACCACCATCTGGTACATAAGAAAGTCTTGCAGACCATATCAGTTTTTCCAATTCACGCCCTACATTAAACAAAATGCTGGCTGTTCTCATAAGTACACCGCACATTGTCGCAGGAGCACTGTTATCCTTGTTTCTAATGGCGAGGGATTTGGGATCCGTCATATCATGTACATGAGTGGCTGTCGCGATAAAGCGTCATTCAGATCAACAGAGAGTGTCCGACAGCACAGAATCAGAAGCTGAGTTCAGTTGAGTAAAGTTACTCGAGCATACTTCTCCTCATCCTTTATCGCCTCATGACTGACACCATCAACTGATTCCATTCAAACAAGCTACCTTAGCCTTGGGTCGAAACATATGTCCACAATCCCCGCTTTGCAACCAGATACGCATACATTATGTACATATAGTTAAACAGAATGTAGTGTCATGAACCCTAGCGGTGCAATTTATTGTAATATGGTTGTGTAATACATTCGTACTTAATTGGCACCTGTGATCTAGATAATTTTCAAGACATTCTGTTTTTAGAACGATTTTTGTCACTTTAGTATAAAGATGGAATAACTCTTATGTTGTCATGAGACCTAGAAACGAAAGCCCTGGAAACTGCATCTGAGTATAAATACACTGTACATTTTGTGATATTAAACACTCGTAATTAAGCATTCGGTTAGGCTAGATTTGGGGAATTATTGATCATTGTAAGTTATAAATTTGTTATTGATATATTTTTCTTTCAATAATTGTAAATAAATTGTTTAAAATCTTTGAAATGACTATGTGATTGATTTCTGTTTGTGACATGGTTTGTTCTGACCCATAACAAAATGTATCCCTACTCACAAGAAAATAAATTATTTGAAGCTGTAAGTTTTCGGTTTTTGCATGTTTTGCCACAAAATTAGTGAGGAAATATGTTAGGATTTTAAAAAATCAAATTTCTGATACGGCGATGCAAGAATACGACGATAGAAGGCCTCGTGCGCAGATTCGTTTGCGCCGTAAATCGAAGGTTTCTATGCAAGGTTAACCTGCAGTATTTTAATCTTTCTCCACATTTTACCAGCGAGATACAGATCTGCAGCTAACCCCCCCCCCCCCCCCAATAAAAATATGTCCAAAAACACTCATGAATACGTCTTATAATATTTTCATGAATACGTCTTATAATTTTTTTTTCAAAACTCCTTAGCTTAAGGACTTTTGCCCCCTCGGCACCATTATCTCGGGGGCGGTCCTTGAATAAACCGTAAAATACGAGGCCCCGTGTCACAGCAGGTGTGCACAGTAAAGATCCTTCCCTGCTCATAGGCCGTAAGCGCTGAGCATAGGCCTAAATTCTGCAGCTGGTGACGTTTCCGTATATATAAGTGAATTTCTCTCGAGCGGGTTTAGAGCTTCCTGACTTATTTCCCTTTGATGTTGACATCTGTTCTGTCATCGTACTAAATTGCTGGTGTATCGCATTTAATTGTAATATAAGGACACAGAAATATGTTCTATGCACCTTTATCCAAGGGATCTAAAAAAAATTTAACAAATGTGATTATTGTACTTCCCGGAATACCGTTTCGTCTGGCTTAACCTTTATGATCTTTCAAAGTTGTCACTAAAACGTTTAGATTACATGAATCTAAGCATATGAAAGTTAAGAAAACTTTGTACATTGAAGGAAAAGATGAAGTCGTCAGAGATTTAGGTTTTTTTTTAAAGAGACTATCCAGTATGAGTGCAGTCGACCTAAAAAATCAAGGAAATAAGCATTATGCTGCTAGAAATTACGAAGCTGCTGTGAACTGTTATTCGAAAGCCATTGTAAGTGGATCATTTCCGTTATGATTCATCAAGTCAGATTTTGAAATTTCCAAACACCTTATCGTACATATTTTGAGAAACTTAAATATTTCATGACAAGCCCCTAAAGTTTAATCCCAACTTGGAATTGCTGCAGTGGCGTCTTATTGTTATTCAAGGGGTTCAGATCAAATGGTATCCTATCTAATTTGTACATTCGTTAACTCATTTAAAAGAATCTAATCGTATCCAAAATATGAATGGAACAACCACCAGTTCAAAACTGTCTATTTTGATATTGATTGTGGAATAACCTATATTCCTGAATGATATGTCTTATGGCATGACCATGTTTGAGGGCAAGGCAAAAAGTGTTGTTTTTTAAGTATTTTTAACTTTAATAGGAGTAAAAAAAAAATTAAAAAGTTACCTGGTCATGTATGAAGAGCTGTCATAGCATCTTACCATCCTGTTACACAGCTTTAGACATTTGATCTGCCTATTCTTTGAACACGGGGAATATAACACAGTTGATGTAAAAAGTGCATTTTGACATCATGTTTAGTGTTGGTGTTCAGCAAATTTACAAAACTAGGAAACCTGATACAATCAAGGAGTGATTATGTGATTGAGAAAGTATGGTTTACATCCTTTTACTGATTTTATGTAACATCTTGGAACAATGTGAACTTGGATAGAAAAGATTTAAAGTAAATACATGCCCTCACACTTGCATTCAGATCAATGTCATTTTAACCAAAATTTCAAGATTCATAATTATGGTTTAATTATTTTAATAGTTTTCACATTTTCCTTTTAAAATGTATGTTTGTGTTATGAGATCAGCAATGTCTAATGATGAAAATAGTTAAAAGTTTGCTGTAGAAATCAAAATTAAAACAGTAAAGTTCATTGGTTGACTCAAAAATGACTCTTTGACCTGCAATATACATTGAAAGAATTCTTTACAGATAGTTGTACACATCTGAATTTGTGCAGGTTTTATAAATTTTATTGTGTTTATAAGAATTTCTTTTTAACATCACAGATATTCTGTACTTATTCTTGCATGAAATTATTTATTGCATTACAAGGAAATACTAGAATATATTTTTCTTTCATAGCACTTTTATTGTACCCCTTGCAAACAAAGTTTAGTGGGAGTATACAGGAATCACCTGTCTGTCTGTACAAAAACTGGCCAAGTTTTCATTGGTTCCAAGGTTTGACCTTGGAACCAGTGAAATGAAATCTTTCATTCAAATGAAACATGAGCGTTAACAAGCCAAGCACGTGTGATATTTAAGAATAAATTTCTGGATTGATCTCTACGATGGAACTGTGTCAGTTGTGTGGGGGTCAATTTTCAATGAAAAAATTGTTGGGTAATTTTTTTTAACTTTATTTAAAGTTTTCAAACAACTGTCAGAAGTTCTGAATTACAGCTCTTGTCAAAATTACAATCTGTCCCAGTATATTTATTATGCATGCTTCAACAAGCTAGACAGGGAAGAGAAAATTGACTATGACTTCGTAAACAATGTTTAGGCACTTAAGCCAAAACGTCAACCATACTGCAAGACTTGTGTGAAATGCTTTACAGTATGAATATGCGAGGTGCAAAATTAAATGGAATTTCCTCTTACCACGCTGATGTTTCCTATCCTGTCGCTAGCGATATTCTTGCCCCTGTTTTACATTTTCTGTAGCGTGTAATTTGTCTGCTGTTAATTTTAATTCAAAGACTCTTTAGTTGATTTCATCATATTGTCTACATTTATAACAAACAGCATCATGAAAGTTGTTACCCATTTGGCTAGATTGTAGAGTTCAAATCAGAATGTTTGCTAGGTGTCACCATTGTGGCCCAGTTTTCATAGCGTAATCTGCCAAGGGTTTGTGGGGAGCAGAGTGGACTGAAAACCCTTGACTTGCAAAGATGAGTTGTACTTTGTTCGGAGCATATCTTTAACACCGATGAGCAGTTTTTATTAAAACTTAGTGTATATCTTATCTGAATAATGAAGTTGTGCGACTGCTATTTTGATAGAGAATTTAAGACATTCAAGGAAGTTGTTGGTTTTTTTTTTTTCAACTTTATGGACTAAAAAGTCATTTAATCTTAGATTTTGTAATGACATGTTGTTTCATAAAGGTCACTGCATGAGTTGAGGAGAAAATATAACGGAATCATTGTGTCTGTCTGTAGATGTGACTTTGTCAGGATGTGTTCAGAGAGACTATTTCATGAATTTTTCTAAAAATTTGTACACACTTTATTCACCATAAAAAGATCTGCATCTCATGTTTTCACAATAACTGGACAATTTTTCTTCATTTTCCAGGTGCTCTTCATCATTATGGATTTTGTCATGTTTGTTTTAGATTTTGTGATACATATTCTCTCACAGAGACTACTGCATAAGTTTAGGATAGGGTATAATAGAATCATTGTGTCAGTTTTATCTGTCTTTTCTGCCCATCTACATGCAGAGATGAATTTGTTCAGTGAGACATTTTCTAAGAGACTGGTGCATGGAGTGTTTTTTTTTCGTTTTGAAAATTTGCACTTTTTATTTACACCATGATTATTGATAAATATCAATTTCAAAGGACTTTAGTGTATTCTGTAACTTGTTTTCCGATGAAGCAGGAATAGTGTTGTAAATCATGTCTTTCTTGCTTTCAGTTATATAATATTTCAAATATGCCCTTATATCAATGAGCCCACCAGATCGAAGGTAATAGTCCCATTAGGTCAGTTGGTTTGCAATGTCCGAGCTTTCATCACAGACAAATGTGGTATTTTAATGATAGCAGTTTGATATTTACATCAATTCTCATATCTGTGGCCTAATTTATGTTGAGATTTTGTAAAAAGGGAAAGTTGTAGAAAAGATTCAATGGGAAAACAAAAACCGCATAAATTAATTTTCAGTGGATGAAGGTGTGCTAATTGCATTGTATATACTGAGACATTCAATGTTTTAACTATTCTGAGTATGTATGTATGTATGTAAAAGTTTTACAATAATTCGGGTTAATGCACATGTTCTCCAAAATTATGGGGGCATCAGAAAGTAATTATATCATTACATGGGGGAAATGAATTGGAAAAGGGGGGATGGGGGGAGACCGATTCAGATTTCCACCAGCATCTTGATATTATTTCTTTATGTCATGAACCTGATGACACAGTATAAAATAAAATGAGGTTGATATTTTCATTGCATGTAATTACAGATATAGCAAACAGCACTGATCACATTGATATGTTTTGATTTAGCAGATGTGTACACAATGTATAGCCATCATCCTCAGTATAGAATAGGTGTCGGAGTATTGATTCTTCTGGGAGTTAAAAGAACATGGTTGTCAAAAGAAAATCTTTTAGGAAATTTGAAATTAATGTTTGACTAATGCATGTTAACCACTCCGCACCCCCCACCCTCACCCCCTCCTCTTCTTGAATCAGAAAGATAGCAAAAATATGTGTGACTATAATATTTTGAAAAATAATCTTATGTTGCTTTAGATATATTGATTTTCACACAATTTTCAGTGTCATCCTTTACTTAATGTGTTCATATATGTCCATCATAATATTTTCTGACTTGTAATCATAATCATGCATCAAAAGCTCGGCCAGTCTCTAATACCATTCAGTTAGACACAGCAAGATAATTGCTAACTAAGAATTGTTATGCATCTGTGGATTCCCAATTAATACCCTTGTTAATGATCAACAAATACACAGTGAGGTTGTGTAAGAATAAAGAGTTCACACTTAGCTGCTCCGTTGAACACAGACATCTTAGTTGTGTTTGCCACCTCAATGAATACAGATCGTCGTACAGATTTTGTAAACCCACCATTTTTTCTTCACCCTTTCTTCAGCATCCGATGGCCTTGATACATTACATGAATAGTTTCATATTGAGATTGCACCTACTTAGATCAACATAAGTGGTATACGTTATATCCAATTTATGAATATGTAAATGATTTCGTGACCAGTAGATATTCATGTAAAACTTCATCTTAGGATATAAAATTAATAAAATAAATGGTTTTATATATATGATCTGATATAGGGTATATAATATATAATAATATATGTACTTAATTATTACAGTCCATTTGTTTAGAAAAATTATTATAAAGACAAAAAGAAGTACATTTTCCTTAGTGTTGCTTATATGTGGAATGCAGTGCTTGCTTTTGAGAGGCATGTTAACTTGTATATTTTTAAATTTTGATGTCCTAAAACTGTTGGGCATGATCTCCTCTAGAAGAAAAAATAAGAATTATATAGGTATCTTATAGAGGCAATTTTTCATGATTGAGCTCCTTTAAAGCCAAGTATAGATCTACACTTAATACTGATAATAAGAGGTAAAGAAGTTCTAACTGATTTTCAGGGAAGGTAACTCTTCCATGTCCATTAATTCTCTACAATGACAAGAACTTTCACACAATTTAGACAGATTGGTATAGTATTTCCCTTTACTATGACTTTACCAAGTAAATAATTTTTTTCATGCCACAGTCCTGTCTATCCTTATTAAAACCACAAGGTTTACACTCATTAACCTGTTAACCAGTCACTTCATACTCTCCTTCTTGATAAAGGTTGATACATTAGACCTCTGGTCTAGATAGCTGTTGCATTTTGAGAGTTAAATTATTTTGGATGAATTAACTGTGACCCCTCCTTGGACCTCGCAGTAGGTCCTACAGTTGTGTCGCTTCATAGCTTTCTAAGTTGTCATGGTTTTAATTGCTAAATTTAAGTCAGAAATGATTTAATTTTTTTTTTTTGGAGGGTGAAAAGGGGGGGGGGGGGTGGCTCTAAATCTACCATGTGTCAGTTCTTTCTAGAAGGTAAATATGATACAATCAAGTATTGCAAGTGATTGAAACTAGTACATGTATTCATGCCTGGGTTGGAAATCTAAATGACTAAAATGGAAATGAGCCTCTCATAGAAAAATACCTATGATATTTCTTGTTTTCCACAATAGAATTAACATAAGAATGAAAAGCATATATATTTTTCTAATTTCAGATAAAAAGTCCAAATACACCAACTTTTTTCACAAATAGAGCTCTGTGTTACTTAAAACTAAAGAACTGGGATCAAGCAGTGCAGGACTGCAGACGAGCTTTAGATCTGGACAGGTCCACAGTGAAAGGACATTTCTTTATGGGCCAGGCCCTTATGGAGCTGAGTTTGTATGATGAAGCCATCAGCAGCCTTAAAAGAGGTGAAATTTTACAGGCATATGGTGTGTTTATATCATGCTGTGATACACATGTTTGTCATAGATGTGATTATAATTTAACATATTCAATATATTTTTCCGGATTGTACTATGGTAAACTGTCAATGTTGGCAGTTCTTGGCACAATGCCAAACCACAATCTGGATCAATTACCAAACATTGTAAATAACAGGGGTCATTTCCCTTGTTTCTGAGGAAAAGCTATAAACAAAAATTTAAAAAAAAAATAAAAAAATAACTATTTATTGTCTGAAATGTTTTTCATGCAAAATTAACAAATATGATGATCAGACAGGTTCTATCACTTGTGGCCAGATAACTTAGTCAGTAGAGCACCTTGACAAGAGATTCAGGGGCCCTGGTTCAAATCCCAGATCGATTCATTGGATTTTCTCCTTTCCTTTTGCATTTGGAGCTGTAGACTAGCCAAAAAGTGACAGATGAAACTGACAGAGGACAAAGATCCAGTTGATGACGATAACAATGAGTATTACAATGGAAAAGTAACATTGATATTGCAAGAAACATTTCTTTTAAATTGTAATACTCATTGTGATGTCATAGTACTATTGTGTATGTAGTCCTGCATTGCATTGCTGTGATAAATAAACATGACTGATAAAGACCAGTAACACAGTCAATAGAGAGAGAAATCTAATAGAAAGCATATCTTACAATGTAGACAATCCCCCGTGTAACGAGTATTAATGACTGCACTCATGTAAATGTATTGAATGCATTAAATAGAACAGTGAATTTCAAGCCATTCATTAAAGTAATGCCCGCTGCTTTCAAATAACAGTCTTGTCAATATAATGGAGTTAATTTTGTTTTTTCCTATATATTTCTTACAAAATTACATGTTTTTCAGTTTCTGATGGCAAATTTTATATTTCTTACAAAATTACATGTTTTTCAGTTTCTGATGGCAAATTTTATATTTCTTACAAAATTACATGTTTTTCAGTTTCTGATGGCAAATTTTATTTTTGAAGCTATTCTAATGAAATCTATGCAATAAATTTTAAATTCCTCATTATTAAATTTGTAACAGACTTTTTGCCTTCTGATGTTTCAAAGAGTTGAAATTCCAAAACCATTTTTGACAGAATGCATCAGCTTATGCATAGCAAGTTTGACAGTTGAAAACTCTGAACCATTTTTCAAATCCATTGCAAGTGATGAACAAACATACATATATTATCAAACTATGAGAATTTATACTATGAAATATTGATACAAATGTGTGACAAAAAGTGATGAAACTACAGCAATTTAGAAAAATATTGTTTTGTGTGATATACAAAAAAGTAAATTTTAACCTTATGCTTTTTGGATGTCTCTGTACATCACTCAATGTGACAGACACATGGATTGGTTCAAATTATGAAAAAGCCAGATAACGAACAGCGATCAATCTCATAATTCCTATAATGAATACAAAATTAAGTGTATAAAGGGCAAACATGGACCTCTGGACACACCAGAGGTGGGATCGGGTGCCAAGGATGAGTAAGCTTCCCCTGTGACTGGTAACACCCACCATGGATGATATATCTTGATCAGTATATGGAGTAACCTGTAGCCAGAATCAGTATATAAAGAACAGCCTACTAAATATTGTGACAGTTTCATGTTAGGAATTGCCTAATAAAACTAATGTGATAGGATAATTATTTAATTTGGTTTGATGATTATATTTTTAGCTCATGACTTGGCAAAAGAACAAAAAATGAATTTTGGAGATGATATAACTTGTGCTCTGAGGAATGCAAAGAAGAAGAAATGGAATATGATTGAAGATAAAAGAATTCAACAGGAAATAGATCTTCAGACTTACATAAATAAATTAATACGAGAAGATACTGAGAGGTAAACTGGCCTCTGGGGCATTAGATATTTTACTCAAGGTTTTTTTAATTCATTGAAAGTGATGTCCTACAGATACCAGCCTACAGTTGAATGTAACTACATACTTCACATAAAAATCAACAATCATAGACAATGCTCTGATTTGAAAAGTAACCCGGATGCGGACAATGTGTACAAAATTCTTTCTCGACAAAGAAAATGGGAGTGTTAAGTATGATTGTACAAAGAGTTTATCGTACTTTGAATTATGATCTTTCGACTGAGATCAAGATCTATGATAAAAAAAGTTAGAAAAAGTTGTCCAGAACAATATTCGAAGCCATTTCTTTCTCCAATTATAAGGTACAAACCAACAGCATGCAATTCTTTAAATGTAACTTTTTTTGTGGCAGAGATCATCCACTAAATCAAGTACATCACTAAGTGTTTACATGTATAGTAAGTTTGAAGTGTAGATGCAGTAAGCACAAAATGAAATCCACCCTAATTAATCAAAAACTTAATTTCTGCAAATGTTATACATGCTAAGTACACTATATTTTCAGTGCATTGTATGTATATCCATCAAGAAACTTTTTTTAAGTTTTCTTTTCAGATCTGAAATAAAATGGACATTTTTTGCAGAATGAAAAGCGAAGTGAAGAAAACAACAAATGAGGGTGATGATGAAGCAGATAATATTTTAAGTGAAATTGAAGAGGAACAGGTTAGGTTTAAATTTTTCCTTTATCCAATTTTCTCTGAGCAGCTTTCCGATTTTCAGATTGAAATTCCGATATTTTTCACCAGAATTGTCAAATCCAAATTTTCTGGCCTTTTCCATCATTAACCTTGTTATATAGGTGCCAGAAAATTGCCAGAATGCAGGATTTTGCACCATTATTTTTTTCTGTAGCTTCTAGACCCCAAGCCATTAGGCCACAGACCAAGCTTGGTGGAGAGTTGCTTCACAACCTATTTATTTATGATTTTTTATTCTAACTCAAAATCTTATCTGTTGATCATACAATGTATCACTTTTCCATTTCATTTATGCCAATAAACTTGTCTTCAGGTTTGGTTCTTTTGAACCTTTGCTGTTGAAGATGAAGTTTATCTCTTGGAATTCTACTGCTAAAGCTGTAGAGTACTAGCCAAATTATTGGACCTCTAATGCTGAAAGTGTAATCCATTTCTTACACCTATGATGAAACAAAGCACTGCTAATGTTGTAGTCCATCTTTTGGACCTATGCTGCTGGAGATATAGTCCATATTTTGGACTTATAGTCCATCTTTTAGACCAATAATGAGACTGCTGGTAAAGGTGTGATCTGTCTCTTTGACCTATGCTGCTGGAAATAAAAATGTTTGGTGAAATTTTTCTAGTGTGCTGTAGTGCCTTTTTTGCCCAGTGTGCTTTCCACGTTGGTTAAATTTTCCATTTTCTCTTGGTTTATCATTGATCAACATTGGATCTGTGAACGAAAAATATTTACTGACTTCATTTGGTCTTTGAAGTTTTGGTTCTGTGCAAATGTGTTCAAAGTGTTCTCACTTATCCTTGAAACTTCTGACAGAGTATCCATATTTGCCACACATCATATTTTATCACAAAATGTCTTGATGTGGAGCTTTCAGAGATAATGCTATGCTTCAAATGTTGACTTTCTTTTAGATACATATAGTAAGTATTCAATGAGTATTTCATTAGAAGTTTTTTCAGGGTAGCTTGATTTTATGTAAGTTTATGTATGTTTATGTAAGATTTTATGTAAGGCCTGGTTCAGAAAATTGGGTTAGCTCACTTTCTTTGTTATTCATTTTTTTTTTTTTTTATTTCTGTGAATAAGTGATTGTTTCATGGAATACATGACCTGGTGCTGAAAATCAGAATATTCCTCTGGTATCAGTTTTACCAAGATTGTCTTCAACTTTGTTGTTTTTCAATCAACTGACCGAAATGTCTTGTATTTTAAATTCAATCCTTAATTTGTGCTAGACACTGTACACAGACAGCCATTTGTAAAGTTTCACTCTGTCCTTCTCTTTGTCTGGTAGTTATGCCATGATATTCATTGATATGACTACTCAGTAGTTTTGGTTGTACACTCCTCAGATTCTCGTGGGGTTTTTTTTCCTGTCATCTTGATGGTTACTATACAGTGTTGTCAGCATAAATTGTCCTTTGCTGTATCCTGTTTTCTTCATTTGTGATGTTCCTAAGCACACTGCAAAGCATTTTGATTCAAAATTGAATGACTTTGTGATTGGTGATGACATCAGATTTCTACCAAAAGTCCCTTTACTTTGGGGATTTGTCTGTGTCAGACAGACTCACAGATTTGGTTGAATGCATATTGAAATTCAAAGATGTAGTGTGTGGCCACTTCGTCCTGTTTTGGATTTTCCACATGAAATATTAAATCCCCATAGCTCAAAATTATGTACAAGAAGTTTTATGTATCTTCTCTTTGGGATTCAGTGATTTTTTTTTAATTTTTAGGTACAAAAAGATGAGAAACTTAAAATTTTAAGCAAATTATTTATTTTCTAACAGATGAAATTGTGGCATAGAATAGAATTAAGAATTCTATTTGGAAGTAGGTATTAAGATTTATTTTTACATTCAATAGGACAGGAGGCTGAAGGATATGAATGATCTGTTTGCACAAGTGGACGAGAGGAGACGAGTAAGTTATTCCATCTACTCATTGAAACATGTTTGATCCAACACGCACTATGAGGCAAATTTTTGTTTCTGATGAGTGTGTGTCACACTTCGTCGTGTAAAAATCATGAGCAAAATATTATTCAGAATGAAAATTGATATGGGATGGTTATACAGAGATTGGAGAGACAGGCTGAACTGTATTTGCAAAAGCTCTATTAAATATACATATTGCAATGAATGAAGTTTTTGTTAAAAAATGAAGAGATAACATCAAGAAATTTTATTGGTATATGTTGTTTAATCTTACAGAAAATTTTTATTTTTTAATTCCTATGTTCATTTCAGGCACGAGATGTTCCAGATTTCTTGTGTGGGAAAATCAGTTTTGAACTTTTACGTGACCCAGTGATAACACCAAGTGGCATTACATATGACAGAAAAGACATCGTAGAACATCTACAGGTATAGTCAACATCAGAGAATATCTACAGGTATAGTCAACATCATAGAATATCTACAGGTATAGTCAACATCAGAGAATATCTACAGGTATAATCAACATCTACAGGTATAGTCAACATCATAGAACATCTACAGGTATAGTCAACATTGTAGAATATCTACAGGTATAATCAACATCTACAGGTATAGTCAACATCATAGAACATCTACAGGTATAGTCAACATTGTAGAATATCTACAGGTATAATCAACATCATAGAACATCTACAGGTATAGTCAACATCATAGAATATCTACAGGTATAGTTAACAATTTTTTATGTTTGTTTTTAATTTAATACCCCATTCTACCTATAATTCAATTTCAAAATTTTGTATTTTCAATCATGCAGCTCCTGAAAATGAATGCTATAACAAGAGTATCAATATTTGCAAATAAGTACATTGTAGCTAGACGTTATAAATTTCTCTGCTTGATAAGTTACAATTTTATCAATGATTGCATTTGAATCCATTTAGAGAGTGGGACACTTTGATCCAGTAACAAGAACAGACTTAACCCAGGATCAACTCATACCAAACTTATCCATGAAAGAAGTCATTGACAATTTCTTAGAAGAAAATCCATGGGCAGAAGACTACTGATGTTGAACCACAACATGTCACTTAAACCAATTCCTAGTTCAGCTTTGTTTTAACAGGTGTTTGGCTATCAAATTAATTGTTGGGTTTTACAGCCCAGTTCATAATGGGTCTAATAATGATACCATGGTGTTTTCGTGTATCCATTCATCCCTGTCAGCAAATATGTTATCGAGGTTTATCTACAGTATAACATACAGTGAGGTCTTAAGATCATCTTAGCTTGTTAGTTGATGACAACTTAAAGGGAGATGAGTTGGAGGTCCAACATTAGGACATGATGACCTGGAAAACTGACCAGTCAGCATGAGTCAATCTCTATTGTGTGATTTTATATTTGCTTTATCCAACAAGTTTAGAGAGTTTATCTATAAACAAGACCACTGAGTGAAAATATACATAAAGCAAATATATATTAATAATCACAATTTCATAGATGATCTATACATACTCTTTAATTTTTAGGTCACCTGAGTAAACTTGGGTGACCTATTGCAATTGGTCTGTGTCTGTCATTGTGTGTTTTCCGTTGTGCAGTCACAATTGAATATTTTTAACTTCTTGATAAGCACCATTCCAATTCTTTTCAAATTTGATATAAAGCATCTCTGGAACAAGGGAGAAATAAATTGTAAATTTTAGGACTCTTACCCCCCTGGAGCCTTAAGGGGGGTGGGGGGTGGAGTTAAAACTGTCAAAAATTGACCAATTTTCAAAAATCCTCTCTACAACCACACATGTAAGAAAAACTAAATGCATGGTGATGTAGAGCAGGAAGGTGTCTACTAAAATTGTAAATTTCATGATCCCCTGAGTAGAGTTTTTGATTCCAGGACGAGGCTAAACTTGGTGATGTGTAAAACATTTAAATAAAAAAAAAATCTTCTGTAATGCTGTTGATACTAAATTGAAACTGAATGAGCAGGTAGCCCTTCACCAGAATTGTAAATTTCATGATTCCAGGGATGGAGGTTTTGGCATCAAGGTAGAGCCAAAATGGTCAGGGATTAAATGTGCTAACAATTGAACATTTTTAGTTTCTTCTTGATAGATACCAATCTAATTCTTTTCAGATTTGGTATGAAGCATCTTTGGAACAAGGGGGACATAAATTGTAAATTTCAGGACTCTTGCACCCCAGGGGCTTTAAGGGTGGGGCCAAAACTGTTAGTAATTATTAAATTAACTAATTTTCAAAAATCTCGTCCTCTACAACTGCCTATCTCAAAGAAAAACTAAATGCATGGTGATGAAGAGCAGGAAGGCCTCTACCAAAGTTGTGAATTTTATGAACCCTTGGATAGAGGTTCTGAATCCATGAAGCCAAACTTGGTATATATAGTGTCTTTTAAAAACATTTAATTAGTATCTTCTTTAATGCTATTGATACAAAATTGAAATTAAATTGATATTTGGAAGGAGTAGATAGTCTTTTACCAAAATTGTAAATTTCATGATCCTAGGGTGTAAGGGTTTAATTACAAAGTGGAGCCAAAATTATTAAAGTGATTATTGTCTTTATCAATTGAAAGATGTCTTTAAGTTAGTGGACACAGTATAAAAACTCAGTGCATATTTAGGAAAAGCAAAAAAGGATGTACCAAAATTGTGAATTTTGCAGCCCAGGGTTTTGACACAAGGAACAGGTCCAAATTAGTCATATCATGTTTCATGTTAATATTACATATCTTATATGATGTAAAGCCTTTCATCAGTATTGGGCATTTAAGTTTTAAGAACACTTGTTTTATACTTTTGCTGAATATTAGAATTTAGCTTAGATATTCAGAAGAGGAAAATTTTTCTAGATTTCGTAACCCTTGGGACTAGTGACACTAATACTCAGGTGACTGATAAGGCCTGTGGGCCTCTTGTTTCTTCTGCTTACTACATAGAATTTAGTTTTGTGCAAGGTTATGTTAAATTTTATTTCCCCACTATCTTATATGAGATGGCTATATATAGTGAAAACATATTGGTCAAACCTTGCACACTGAGAGGCCTTAAACCTGTTGAAAAAATTTGCCATGGGAGGGTACTGTGTCGTAGTACAAAAGTAGACAACAATTGCCTCATTACAGATTAATGTTAGGCTATACATTCCAAAATCACCTTACCAGGTTAGGAGTTCAAATGTCAAGATTACTCTATGAGCAGCTTTGCCGCAGTTTTCTGACAGGTGTATCATGTGTATTGTGGTGGACATCATTGTTAGTGTTGGAAGGGACTTTTCCAAAGGAATATGTGATATTTTCATTTTATGCACCTTTAATTATGTTATGAAAATACACTATAATTATTATTGATTTAAAGAGACATCTACAGCTAATTTTCTTAATCAGGTGTTTTTTAAAGACAAGTATCAATAAAATTTACAAGCCTCTCCTCAAATCTGCCACTGCAACAGAATTTGAGAAAGCTCGGAAAAAAATGTCATTTTTCATGATTTTTGCACAGAATAAGCTGTAGTGTCTTTTTAATGGATTGCCAATAAAGATGTATCAGTCATTTTGAAATAGTCAAGTGCTTTTATGCAATTTTAGAGTTCTCGGAAAGATGTTGCACAAATGACATATAATTAGTGTACATGTACAAAAAATTACTAGATGTTTATGAAAAATTTATGTGTCTTTTTTTTCCACATCTCCTGAATGTTTTAATATATGTATATTGTCGAGGTATACAGCAAATCACATATATTTTCATTATTTTTTTGAAATATAATTCAATATCTTGTTCAGTTTTATCATTGAGACATGAGTATTCGTGAACATGAAACACATCCATGTATACTGGTATATGAAATTTTTTACAACAGCTTAATTTTCATATTAGGGCAACCTCACAACCTTACAGAAAAATAAAAATGTTGCAAATGTATATGATTTATTGTTTACATATGTCATTATTCTGCTATGGTACACAAGTAGCCGCAATTGACGGGCGACAGGATAGCATTGGTGCAGCCTCTCATGGGTGTGCAGTCTCTCATGGGTGGAAGACTTCTGTTTCTTTTGTAATGTCATTGCTTAGAATAATGGAACAGTGACATACTAGCCCACTCTAATCTTAGAGCATCCCATGCAAACCTTATGTTATGGGCTGTATGTCAATTATATTGTCCCCCACCAATATGATCTAAATGGTGAGTTAAAAACATACAAATAAAATATTTTAACCCAAGCTATAAAAAAAACATATCTTATTTACTTGTGTTGTAATGCAGAAAAAGTCTTTTAATGGAATAGTATTTTAATCACCTGTGATATGCATGTATTTTGATATACATAAATTATCAATATATGAGTTGCATCACACACAGAAAAAAAAATATGTGAGAGGTGGAAAGAATTCCTAAGATTAGTCTCAGTGTTGTAAGATCAGGAGGAACACTGGTTTTTAGCTGACCTGACTTGTAAGTTCAAGTGAGCTTTTCTGACCACCTGTTGTCCAGCATGTGCCTGTCAGTAAACTTGACATATTTTGTACTTCTTCTCCAGAACCACAAGGCCAATATCAACCAAACTTGCTATAAAACATCAATTGGTAAAGGGGGTTCTAAATTATTCACATGAAGGGTCACACCCATTTCAAAAGGAGCTAATTAAGAAATGTGAAAACATGGTGGAATCTTTTAAAATTCTTCTCAAGAACCACTGGACCAGAAAAGATAAAACTTATGTGAAAACTTTTTGAAAGACTGTAGATTCAAAATTGTTCAAATCAGGGCCACTGGGGTTGGGTGGGGCTACAATAAGGGATTATTCACACACACACATCTATATATAGGGGCAAAAATCTTTTTCTTTTTAAAAAATCTTCTCCAGAACAGCAGGGCCTTGATTAATATGCAAGAATCCTCAAGTAATACGGATTCCAATATGCTCAAATCATGGTCATGGGGGATGGGGTAGAGTAGGGCCTTAATATGGGATTCAAGATTTAGTAGTGATCTGTTTTTGCCCTGCATTGTCATAAACTATTTAAATTTTCAACTTCTTCAGAACCACTGGACCAATTTCAATCAAACTTGCTGCAAAGCATCCTTGTGTAAAGGATATTCATGTTTGTTCAAATGAGGGCCAATACCCTCTTCCAAGGAGAGATAATCAAGAAAGGGCAAAAATAGGGTTGGGTCATTTAAAAATATCCTCAAGAACCACAGATTTATAAAAGTTGTAATTTACATGATTGATTATTTATTGCTTTCTGCCACACTTAACAATTTTTCAGTTATCTGGTGTCGTCCAGTTTTTGTTGGTGGAGGAGAGAACCCAGATACAATGTACCTGGGAAGAGACCACCGACCTTCCGCAAGTAAACTGGCAAACTTGCTCACATAACGCCGCGTCCGAGATTCGAACACGCGCCGACAGAGGTGAGAGGCCTTGTGATTTTGAGCCCAGTGCTCTAACCACTCGGCCACGGAGGCCCCTCTAATTTACATGAAAGTATTCTGATATTGTGTAGATTCAAAATTGTTCCAATCAAGGCCCACAGAGGAAGGGTAGGGCACAATTCAAGGCCTATAGGGGAAGGGTAGGGCACAATTCAAGGCCTACAGGGGAAGGGTAGGGCAAAATAGGGAATCAAAGGTTTACATGGGGATATGTAGGAAATGTCTTTAAAAAAATTTCTCAAGGACAACAAAGCCATGACGAGTCATATTCAGGGGCACCAATTGACCTATTGGAAAATTGTATGATTGATATCCTTACGTGCAGTAGATGTTGTGTTGGTGATAGTTGACCTGTGCAAACTGATTTGGGCTTTAAATCAAAAACTACGAATGTGATGTCGTGGGCAATTCAATATCCTATGATTTCATAGTAACCAATACACTGATGGCTCATTTGATGCTGGAAGGAATTTGTTTTGACATTCAAGTTGGTAGCGTCCTAGGAATCGAAATTTCCAATATAAATTGACAACTTTATCATCTTTCTAAAGATTGCTACAAACCTACAGTGAACAGCGAATGAGATTCGAACCCACGCCAATATATGCGAGAAAGTTTGCCAGTTTACTTTCGGAAGGTCGGTGGTCTCTTCCCGGGTACATTGTATCTGAGTTCTCTCCTCCACCAATAAAAACTAGACGCCACCAGATAACTGAAAAATTGTTGAGTTTGGCTGAAAACAACAAACAATCAATCAATCATAAATTAAAGTAGATTTTCTAAAAATAGAAGTTAGCCCCACCTCCCCCAAGTCTCAACTCATCTTAAGGCCATTGATATTGTCATAATCATGCACAAAAACAATTGTCACAATTAAATGAAATAAATGCCTCAGAAGTACAGATAAACAATTTCTAAGATTTAATACATTTTCACTATATAGCCATATTATCCCCACCCCAAGTGTGAAGCATTCATTATCTATAATAAGTACATGTAGATTAAAGACCCCATTTTACCTGTATCGTGGTATTTGGTAAGCCATCTGGCAATCAAACTTTTAACAGATCTTCAGTGGATTGACAGTCTCTGTGGTCTACAGCAGCCTAAAAAGGGTATTTTAACAACGCCCTATACTTACCCAGTATATCGGTTTTGATAGCATTGACCAGTCCGAAACTGCGATTTTATTGTAATTCAAATTTTTTAAATGAAATCCCTTGCACAATGCAATTTATCATTGTATGTTTTTTGTTGTCTATGTACATGTATTATAAGTTATATAATCGGAAATCAAACAATTATTGGCACATTAAAAACATATGATTTATTGAAATGATTTCTATTAATAATTTATAATAGCTTTTTACATTCAAACCTCGTTATCTCAAACTTGATGGGACCGAGCAAAAGCTTTTAGATATCCAAGGATTTGAAATATCGAGGGTTAAATACTTAAATAATAAGTGGTTGGGACTTCCAAATCACTTCAACATACCCATGGTATTTGAGATATTGATGTTCGAGATACTGAAGTTCACTGTATTTATAAAAGGAAATTATTCATTGAGCCAGTGAATGAGAGTGAGAAAGGAGGGGGGGTGTAGACTAGGTCAGCAACTGTTAGGAATACCTTACACAAACACTATGGCCACAGACAGCCCTGAAGCTCTTCCTGTGTATATCAAAAGTATTATACAATAGCCTGATCCTTTGGCCAGGTAAATAACAATGACCAAAGATAAGCCCCACCCACATCCAGTGATCTGTGAAGAAACCACAAGAGATTTTTTTTTGTGTGTGTGGGAGGGCTTTAGGGTTTTGTGGACACCATAACAATGCATTTATTTTATCTTTCACTACTGTGGAAGAAAAGGACTTTTTAAGATTTAATGCAATTTAACTGCATATGGCCATATTGACCCCACCTTTAACCCAAGTGCCATGATTTTCACAATTTTGGTATGGACTCATGGGCATCATAATTATATATTTAGTTTTTCTCATACATGTGAGGGAGGAGAGAAACTTTGCAAGATTCAAGACATATCACTATATGGCCATATTGGCCCCACCCTAGGGTGTGAATCCCTGACCCAGAGGTCATGAATTTCACAATTTACTAGTAGGTAGAGAGCTTCATGGACATCATAACCTTAAATATAGTTTTTCTCGAACATCTTGGAGCAAGATTTAATACATTTTCACTGAAGAATCATATTGGCCCCACCCTAGGGCATAATCCCCTAATTCAGGGTCCATGATTTTCAAAATTAAAATTGAGATCTTCAAGGACAACTTATCCATTGGGGATCTGGGTTAGAATAGATCCTCAGTACCCCTTGCTTGTAAGAGGCAACTAAATGGGGCGGTCTTTCGGATGAGACCGCAAAAACTAAGGCCCCGTGTCACAGCAGGTGTGGCACAATAAAGATCCCTCCTTGCTCAAAGGCCCCAAGTGCCAGTGACATCTCCATACGAGTGAAAAATTCTTGTTGAATAATATATAATCGATCAAGGACAACATAACCATGCAATTAGTTTTTCTCACACAGGTCTAAGAGTACTAGAGAAGATTTTCTAATATCTAATTTATATTTACTAGCTAATACTACATGACCATATTGGACCCCACCCTAGAGACTGAACACCTGACCAAGAGGCCATAAATATTCACAATTTTGGTAAAGTCTCATGGACATCCAAACATGCACTTGTTTTTTCTCGTGTGGAAGTGGAGATTTCGAAAATCTGGCATTCTTTTTTGTTTTTGATTTATAGTTTTGGCCCCACCCATGAGGCTGTTTACAGTTCCTCTTATTCAAGAGATAATTCACACCAAAAATAGTAACATTGGCCATTTAGTTTTAGAAGAAGTTAAATGTGTGAAATTGTTAATGGACAAAGACCAATGACAAAAGGTCACCTGGGTTATGCAAATGACCCAAAAAATTCAGTATGTGTATCTCGACAAATGGAATCAAATACACATCCTCGTGGCTCCTAGCAATACTCTCCATAGAGTAATGCGATTGATCCATAAATGTGGCAAAAAACAAACTACTATGAAAATTGCATATCTGTACTTGATATTTTCCAAAGGTTGCATTATGTCAAATTTCATTTGCAAATCACAATTAAATTAAATCACAACAAAAATTAGTTGCAAATGAAATTTGACATAATGCAACCTTTGGAAAATATCAAGTACAGATAAAAATTAGATAGTTCAAAATTTAAGACAAGGCTGTCTAAAGGCTTTATTTAGCCTTGGAAATTTTCAACAATTGGCATACAAAATATTTAAAAAATGCACCATGATTAAATATCTTGTGATTATGATGCAATTTTCATAGTAGTTTGTTTTTTGCCACAGAGTACATCATTATATCCACTTTGTCAATTTTCATTTAAAATAAAATTGCAAAAATGTTGTGATATTCTTCAAAACTGAGTCTAAGAGACACCGTACAATCTAATGATCAAATATGCACATTGATAGAACTCTCATTTTTGAGACTGGATAAACAAACTATTAAATCAATACCCCTCCCCCCCAAAATCTCTTATAAATGAAAACAGAAATGCAGCTGAAAAACATTTATTCTCATGTATATAAATACACAAAGCAGCACATCTCCTGTAGTAAATGCATTCATGCTTACTAATGTATCACAATTTTGCAAAAATGTCCAACATTAAAATTAATAGCACACATCATGTGTCACAATTAACAACAAACATATGAACAGTACTAAAACAGAATGTCTTCCCTTTAGGCACATCCAATGCCATTTCCTAACATGAACAGCTGATGATTTCACATTACATGTATGAATTTCCTGACTAGGAGACCTTCTAGAGAAACAATCCAAGGACATTCATAATTAATATTTAAGACCAAGTAAAATTGCTGTCAAACCTACAAACATTGATATACAGAGATGAACTTGTGTGGTTATGGACGAAGCATAGACTGGTTGGTGTCTTGTTTGTTACAATTATACTACAATGGTCAGCATACATGTAGTTGAAAATAAATTCAGTTTCCTGTTTTGACTTGTCTGTTTCATTTTGTATTTACACAATAAAACAAGCTGTGTTGTTTTTTTATATACATATATATATATATATCAGACAGTACCTGTTAAAAGGAGTACATCTACCCACACTGTATTAAAATACTGTGATGACAAAAACTGAAAACTATCCAGAAATCATTTGCATCAGCATTATGAATTTAACATACTGTACAAAACTCTGTTTCAGTGGCTTTGGCAGTGAAGCAGAACCGTTAATTTCTTGTTTTACTAAAATGTGTAATTCTCTACTTACTCATTCTTATACATAAAAAAAGCACTAAATCATGATTATTTCAAAAATGTGCATTAGTACCAACTGTCAAATTTTAAATACACTAAAATAAGTACACATTCAGCATGATATACAAATATTGTTTATTGAAAGTTAAGATTTATCCAAAGCACACAGTACATGGATCTGCTGAATTTCTTGCTTGCAAAATAACACTTCTACATATTCAAACTTTTTGTGTGAAAATTTTCATTTCCCCTCTCAATAACATATTAAATGTATTGACAAGTTTTAAAAAGAAAATACGGTAATAGTAATTTTAAGTCCCCTGCTTAAAGTCAGATTTATTTGATTTGATCTTTTGATTCAAATATCATAGATACCATCAAAGAGACCATTTTGTTACCTTATGGGATTGAGCCAGTGGCTTTGTCCTTTATAATGGAGTTAATCCTAATGTTATGGAGACTCTCACTGGTGCAGTCTAGTAGTTACGATATCCTGCAAATCATTTTTCACCATGTCACCTGGTGACCTGGGCATTTCAAACTTAAAAAACAATATGGGTGATCCTTAAGCTATGGAGATTCTTGGTGTGAAGCCTAAAGCTCAAGATTCCATACCTATACCAAGCAACAATGGACAAAAAATAAACTCAAATTAAAATCCCTTGCCTTCATTAAACTGCAGCAAAACATCTCATAACACCAACATTACTACATCACTTCATAAATACTGAACTAGTACTTAAACTTATAGATGACAGCTAATAACATCTTCCCTCATTCTCCAACAAACTGAATGTTTTCATTTCAGTCTCTCTCTTCTCAACATAACACGCATTCACTAAAAACTACTGACTTTTTCTAACTATCAGCTATAATAACCTTGTGTCTTGAGTATCTTTTAAATAAGGGAATTCACATATCAATACTAAATGTTGCCTGCAAATAATGCAAAAAAAAAGAAAAAAAAAAAAGCACAACATAAGATAGAGTGAAAAATGACATATCAATCAACACCAATTTCAAATTACTATTCCAATTCTACACACTTCTAAAAACTAAACAAAAACCACTTTGCACAAATATACTGGTATGTTTCTATTCACAATCCAATTCAAATTACAGTAGTGATGAAGGAGTAATATTAGAGAGCAATTCCAGCTTAGTCATATCCATTCTGGTGATTTTTACCAGCACAGTATATTACTACACATTATACATAAAGAAAAAAATCACGAAATTAAAGCTTATTTCAAAGCATGTTAAAATTCTTTTAAAATTTTCATTTATTTAGCTGTTTCAATATACTAAATGTAATATGACCCAGTACATTTTAAAAATTAATAATTTTTTCCCAAATGTGTATTTTCTATTCTAATAAAGATGTCATATTCTTCTCAAAGATATACATGTAACTTGGTTTTCTTGTCATCAAAACAACAATCCTCTTTTACAACATGTTTTCCTTTGTAATATATCGAATTAAGCATAAAAAAAAAAAAAACAACAACAACAAAAAAGCAGAAAAAAAAGAAACCCAACTTGGCATACTGCTTCATATGCTAATTAATGCCCCACACAATATACAAGAAGCAAATGAATCGGGGGGGGATACTACTACATAAAACAACATAAAGCTGCCATGTAATGTAACGCATCACAATACGCAAATTATTTCCTAGCTATTTTACATATTCTCACATTCATGTAATAAGACCACTTGGCTTTCTACACATCTGTGAGACATACTGAGTTTTTATCTACACCATAAATCCCAATACAGAATGTACCTGTAGGACACGGCTCTTTCCTGATCTTTATCCTCACTATACTTTTACAACAGAACAGTAATCACTTTCATGAGACATACCATAGACCAAAGTCTCTGAATATTTAAAAAAAAAAAAAAAAATTATGGTTAAATGCAAGCTAACAAAAGCATATGCTGTTAATTTTCATGGGGGCAATGAACAAAAGAAAAACCTTGTGTAATAAATACTGTTAAGAAGTTACAAATTCATAAATAAACTACCACAAATACTCAAGGTAGATGGATTCTGCTCCTTAAAGAGTTAAAACGACTAGACATCTTCATTGCAGTATTTCAAGCTCCATGTGAATACAAGACAAAGATACCCCCCCTAATAACCCAAGAAATGGAATGATCCAAAACACTGTCCAAACAACTAACAAGCTGAAATGTTGATGGCAATAACAAGAATGCACCAATCAAATAAAAAAAATCAAACATCCTGACAGGATGGAGTTTGAAAAGTTCCTCTGGAGTGTTGTGGGATCCATGGCATTATCAAGCCTTGTTCTTAGCACCGTGAACTGTTCTACATGACAAATGATGTCATCATCACAGGCAGCTGCTTTTTCATGTTTTATCACTGCGGTCTGGAAAGCTACTTGGTCTTGCAAATTTTTCTGAGCTTGGCCTTTGTTTCTGTATGGGTTGAATCAATATTCAAATATATATATATATATATATATATATATATCTTTTAAAACAGTACTTCAAACCTTTTGAATAATGTGCTATCATTACATTTATCATTTATGCACAAGAAAATCAAGGACTGAGGGTCTTACTTTCTGAATGCCCATTTGAGTAAAATTTATTCCAAGATTATCATGAATAAATCTGTAACCCAAAGTACCTGTGGATGATTGCAGCCAGTCTGCATGGCCATGTGACCATGCACTGGAGGGGACGTGCCTGGCAGGTGGGAGGGGGGATGGAAGGGTGATGTTCCTCCACCCAAACTTCTCCGCATTGGGCTTGGGGGGCTGAAAGCTGGATAATTCATTCCTAAAATTCCAAAAGAAAAAAAAGAAAAATAATGCACTAATTTGGGTTTTCATTAAAACACCCACAGTTGTATTATTGAAATTCTACTGGAAATCGCATGTTCTAGTAGAAATAATGATCCGATTGAAATAAAAAATAATTAACTTCATTCACAGAAATTCAGGTTCACTTGCTGTCTGTTCTTTGCATGATTTCCTTGGAGTTCTATATACCAGTATGTGAACTATATAAAATTCCCAATAGATCTTTACTACAGACTAAATTTCCCATACAGAAGAGCCAAAAGCTGTCTACTATTGCTACAGACATCACAGATAAGCAGTGTCAAGGACTTCACCCCACCCCTGATAGTTTCTGGATCAAATGCTGGCTAATGATTGGTTTACATCAGTCATGTGAAGGCAGGGTATTACTTAAACCTGATCACTAAAAATTCAATACAACTTCAACACCTGCTATGACATCATGAGAATACTTATACCTTGTCACCAGAAGTGAAATACACAATCAGCACCTATTATGAAATCATGAGTTACCGTTGAGATGTGAACAATATATGTGTGTGTGTGTGTGTGTGTGTGTTCACTTCCAACTTTTTCATAAATGTTCAGTAAAATATTTAAATCTTTTCGTGGCCACCAGTGGGGTAAATTGACTAGGTATGGGATGATACCTGGCCAGGTACGAAATTTAGGAACCCAGTATCATCCCATACCCAGTCAATAAATGACTATGTAACTAATAATGCCCCCGTCAACAAAGCTGTGGATGAAGGGGTATTGTGGAATCACTGTGTTTGTTTATATTGTGCCTTTGTTTGTAGCTTCCTTCTTTTTAATGCTCGAGATCAATGTGGCAGTGGTATCTGAACAAGAGCAACACACACACACACTGCAAAAAACTTCCTTTGTTCAGTAATACAGTAGTAATCAAAGAAAGCATTAACATCTAAAAAACACCATTCACTGGTCAATAAATGGCTCTGGCTGTGTTCTTTTGCCACTCTAATATCAGAGAGCATAAAACTGCATAAAATTGCTTTCTTGAATACCAAATTAAAGAAAGATTTTCCTCTAATAAAGAATAACTTGAAAAGAAAAAAATATTTTCAAACAAGTAATAATTGTAACAGAATGCTATTAGGAAAGTCTCCCAAACACCAATTGAACCCCTACCCCCAAAAAAGAAGATAAGCATTACATTCATTTTCTGCAAAGTAAACAAACTGCATATTGCATTCAGACTTTCCATGCAAGTTTGACCTTGAAAAATCAACTTCTTCTATCACTGAAAACATGTTTGATGATCCTAGCATTATAAGTGCTGTTTTTATCCAATATGCAAGGTGCCGACAGGCAGATGCATTATACCATACCTTAATATGACCCATCTATGATGAGCATATAAAAACCTGAAAAAAACAAAAAGGGAAATTGACTGACCTGGTGATAGCGGCCGTGATGTGTTAGGGGAAGCATAGGGAATGGGACTGGATACCGTACGGGGTCTGGCACCGTGACCTGGATCCTGGTGTTTGGCCATTTCATTAAAATGCCTGAAAAATTCAAAGCATTTTCAAAAATGCCAGCAAATTCAAGAAACATTTCTTAACAAATTAGAAAACAAGACATGTTAGTAGAACACATGTACATTTTCTTTAATCAAACTCCATGTTTAAAAACATGGTGTCCTAATGATCTGATTAGTGAATGAAATTTCTTGAATTACTGACAGGGAAATTGCATACAAAACAAGAGGCCCATAGGCCTTATCAGTCACCTGACTTAAAAGTATCACTAGCCCCAAGGGTTATGAAATGTAGAAAAAATATCCTGTTCAAGCTAAATTCTAACAGTCAGCAAAAGTACAAAACAAAATGTTTTCTTAAAGCTTAAATCCCCCCCAATGAAAGATTTTACATAATATAATATATGCAACATTAATACAATGATAATTGATTGACCATCCTAAAGTGAAAACCATGAAATTGCAAAATTCACCATTTTGGTACATCCTTTACTGCTTTTCCTAAACGTGCATTTAGTTTTTATACCATATCAGCCAACTTAAAGAAGTCTTTTCAAATGACAAATCACTGTAATAATTTTGGCCCCACCTGGAACCAAAACCCTTACCCCTAGGATCATAGAATTTACAATTTTGATAAAGGACTGCCTACTTCTTAAGTCTATTTACTTGCAATTTAAAATCAACAGCATTATAGAAGACATTATTTATATGTTTTACACATATACACCATATATAATAGGTTTGGCCATGCCCTGGAGTAAAAACCTCTACCCCAGGGATAATGAAATTTACAATTTTGGTAGAGGCTCTCCAGCTATACATTACTATACATTTAGTTCTTACAGATGTGCAATTGCAGTGAAGAGTTTTGAAAAATTGCCAATTTTTGGCAGTTCATTTCTCCCCTCCTAAGGCCCCAGGGGTGCAGAAGCCCTGAAATTTACAGGTCCCTTGTCCGTAAAATGCTTTATACCAAGCTAAAAAACTGGAATGGTAGTTATCAAGCAGCTAAAAATGTTCAATTGTAAACACATAAATCTAATCTCTAATCATTTTAGCCCAACCCCGATACCAAAACAGCTACTCCTAGGATCATCAAATTTACAATGTTTGTAAAGAACCACCTGCTCTTTTTAAGTATCCATATAATTTCAGTTGTACTTAAGATGTTATTTAAATAGTTTACACATAAACACTATATATACCAAATTTGGTCCCACTCTGGTGTCAGAACCTCTACCCCTGAGATAATGAAATTTACAATTTTGGTAGAGACCTTCCTTTTCTATATCACTATGCATTTAGTTTTTCTTACAGATGGGTGGTTGTAGAGAAGATTTTTGAAAATTGGTCAACTGCCCCTCCACTAAAACCCCTGGGGTGCAGGAGTCCTGAAATTTACAATGTATGTCCCCCTTGTCCCAAAGAGATTTTACACCAAATTTGAACAGAATTGGAATGGTGGTTATTAAAGAGAAAAATAAAAATGTTCATGCACAAAGGAAACTGACCAACTGTATTAAGTCACCTAAAGAACCATGTGACCTTTGACCTGAAAATCAATAGAGGTCACCTCTTAACCATGATCACCTACTTATGAAGGTTAATGACCACTTGACAGGGGGGTTCTCTGAGAAAGTAATCAGTCTAACAACAATTATGCTAGAAAACTCTTTGACCTTTGGAGCTGAAAATCAATAGAGGTGATCTTCTTGTCATGACCAACTCTGTATGATAACTACTGTATGTATGCTTGAAAGCTAAATCCAGAGGACATCTGCTTCTTATGACCTTGGAACCTGCCTATGAAGCTTATCGACCAATTAGTACATGCATGCTTAATAAAAATCATTACCTTTGACCTTTTGATCTGAAAATCAATGGAGGTTGTCTACTAGTCATGGCCAGTCTGTGTTTGATATATGATGTATGTTAATCAAAGGGTTCTGAAGATATTTAGTCAACAACACATAATGTACCGACTGACTGACCAACATGTGTAGGGTGGGAAGGGAGGCATAGACCGTAACAGAGATAGCAAAAACAGCAGAATCATTTTGATAGTAATACTAAATGTCAGTTGTTAATGAATTTCTACAAAGAATATTTTAGTAGATAAATAAAAGCTGAATAACAGCATGCTGCATTACATACAGAACAATACAGTAAATCAATTCATTTTCATAATTATTGCACGATGTCCTCCTTCGGAGATATTTAAACATCTTTTTATTCAACTGTTACTATTACCTCTCGTCGTCCATCTCTAAGCTGGATTCACTTTCAGACAAGTGTCGACACAAGTTCTCTCTCCTCTCCATCTCAAGCTGTAATTTCCTCTGCAATCTTAAATTTTCTTCCCTAATGTGTTTCTCTTCCTGTGCATATTGTGCCATTTTTTCTTCATCTAAAAAAGAAATGCCTCTACTTCATAAAATCCTAACTGAGGCCAAAATAAAATGTATGTGTTTCTGGTTTCCCAACCCTACTTACATTTTTGCTGCCAACCCTAAATATTTTATTGAAGATAATATATACAAACTTAAAAAAAAAAAAAATTCGCAATTTTCAAACTGGAATATTTTTCTTTTCACGTTGGGAGTTTCTCTCATTTACATTTTGACTACTATTGATCTTCAGAATGTTGGAGAAGTATTTGTAATGTATGCAGACCTGTATTCAAAGCATATCAAAAACTAAAATTTTTCAATAAATTGTTTCAATAAAATGTTTTACCTACCTACCCTACCTAAGTTTCTGGGGGAGTGAAATAGGAAACACAAAATGCACATTTCACTTTGGCCTGATAGCTTAAGGCTGGTTGTATCTGTACTACTGGACTGTAATGATTTTATTAAAGCACATCTTTCCTCTTATTTCCTCAATTTTCATGACCCCATAGCATATGTTGTGTACAATGACTATGCTTGCATTCAGCTGTTGATTATGCCTCACCAAATGAATATGATATGAAGAAATTCAATACTCACGTTCTATCTGTGCAGCTCGGAGCATGGATTTAAGATTGACCACCTCCTTACGTAGTTTTGCGATGTGGTCAGTGATGTTTTGAGCTGTATCCCCATTGTTGATGTCCCGAGGGGAGGGGGGCCCTGTAACAGGCTGATCCAGTTTCTCTTGTAACAACCTACACACAAACATTGAAAATTAAGAAGCATTGGAACAAAGCATAGTCCATGGCAGTACTATCATTCAAAAATGGTCAAGCAAAGACATTACCCTCTTTACCACTTGTATGCAAATTGAACAAATTTACACATTACTCTAAATATGTCACTCTGTCTGATGAGTAAAAGAATAGCAAAGAATTAGGTTTCTGATGGTTCACTAGAGCTCAAGGTCACCTTTTCTCAGTTTCCAGTTTATCCATGCGTTTCCAGAGCCGATTAACCAGAGATTCCTGCTCTTGCTCCAAAGCGTTTTCTAACTCCACTTTTTCTCTTCTCAACTGATAATGAAAAGAAATCAATCAATGTTTCAATTATCAAATTTCTTTCCTATATCAAATGACAAACACATGTGATGGTTATGATCTCAAGTTTTATTATTTACAGTGTACAGCTGTGTTTTATTTCACAGATTGAGTTACAACTGTGTTTTCACACACAATATTAAATTTCATACAAAGCATTTACATGTCAAATAAACAATCGTAAGAAGCCTATAAAACACCTAAAACTTCATTTGATACTTTTACTTCCAAGTTTAATCTTGATTGTTTGTTTTACATGTATTGCTAATCTATTATTAACCTTTTGACAACATAATATTCTCAAAGAGGACATTAACACAAACACAACCCCGTTAACAACATGTACATTTCCTGTTGAAAAACCCAACCATAAGTGTACCCTTAGAGATATGAATGTTCTTCTGGTGAAATAAAATTTGCCATGCTCCTCCACTCTATCAGTTGAAAAATGCACACCGATGCCTATTTATTTGAACAGTATGGGTATAAAGCCTTGTCAAAGTGCCATTTGATATTGATTAACCTCTTTGTGTATCAATAAAAATGTCTGGATGAAATGCCACATTATTTTCTATTTCAATATCATATTATCAGCCTCCATTACATGGCTAGCATAAACCATTCCCAGGGTCGACTCAAAAAATTTTATTTGTCAATTTTGCAAAGGCAGACAGTAGATATAAAATTCGTGGTTACTATTTCTACTTCGGTGTTTTCTTTCCTACTGAAGTGATCTGTTCAGACAATGTGTACCAGTCTACCCTGTTAAATGACAACATGGAAAAGTGTTGATACTTTGTACACTAACTCACAAATTGCAGTTTACCTTGGCATTTTACTCATTATCGTGGAAATGCAACATATCAGTCTATATATAGTTTTAGCATTCTAGAACATGTATTTGGTTTACTTTGATTGTTTTATCAGTCTATATATAGTTTAAGCATTCTAGAACATGTATTTGGTTTTCTCTGATTGTTTTGTGTCATATGCAGCTCCAAATCTACCAAGAAATTTCAATGAACTTATGACCTCTCTTCAAGTACGTAATTGTTTTGTATTTTTTTAGAATGGGCAAATGTTTAACAAAGACTCTTTGAATATTGAATTGCTGATGGCTATATTTGTAACACGAGTTTCACTAGTAATCAGGTTTCAAATGAATACATATTACAGGGTACACGAAATTCCTCTGACCTCAATATTTATCACTAATCATAGTGTGATAAAGAGTGTACCAATTTTCTGAAAATCTATGAACTAGTCTCATAGAAAATATCCCGACAAAATCATGTCCCACAGACAGACAAACCAGTGGTTTTTCCTTTCATATAACAGGTACCAATAAATGGTATTATTCTTAATGCCAAATACTGTCGATTTTTCCTAATTTTGAAGCTTAAAAATGCTCAGTAACAAACTGTTATAACATATTTCAAGGTTCGTAATTTGCTTTGTATGTCGTATGAGTTATCCAATTTCTTTACTTCCTCTTGAATAGAGAGTAGAGGTTAATAAAACAACACTCATTTGTAAAATTGTAAATAATGAATAATAGTTTATTTTTGAAGATATGGCTTATTCAATGTTCATTTTAAAATAAATGCTGCACAAGACCCAATTATATGAGATTATATGATTCAAATTCTAGAAATTTGTGATGCAATTATGTCACTTTGTTTTCAGTGTGTTCTGTGAGGGCAGGGGAGGGGGATCCACAATTAATTAAATATGAGAGGTGGGAATCCAAACCCAAGGACATGAATTATGGGGTGGGGATTCCACAATTAATTAAATATGAGAGGTGGGAATCCAAACCCAAGGACATGAGTTATGGGGGACGGGGATCCACAATTAATTAAATATGAGAGGTGGGAATCCAAACCCAAGGACATGAATTATGGGGTGGGGATCCACAATTAATTAAATATGAGAGGTGGGAATCCAAACCCAAGGACATGAATTATGGGGGGGGGGGGGGGGGGGGGGGGGGGGGGGGGGGGGATTCCACAATTAATTAAATATGAGAGGTGGGAATCCAAACCTAAGGACATGAATTATTGGGGGGGGGGGGGGGGGGGGGGGGGGGAAGAATCCACAATTAATTAAATATGAGAGGTGCGAATCCAAACCCAAGGACATGAATTATGGGGTGGGGTAGAAATGAGAGATGTTTTTCACCTGTTCCAAGGTGCTCTGCTTGGTCAGTGTCTCCCGTTCCAGTTTTTCTATCTTCCTCATCAGTTTGTTCACCTGATATTCCTGTTCCTTCTCCAGAGTTTGTTCTAGTTCTACTTTCTCTTGTCTCAACTAAATAAAAAGAAACATTCAGCATGAAAACCGTACAATATGTATCTGTGACAGTCGTGAGCTTCATTTGACATAGATATGTAAACCAACAGAAAAACACTTTAAGAATAAAGGTTGTCTCCAAGATGCCACCATGATTCAATAAAGAATGCATTACAAATTCCTTACATAAATGAAGTACAGTGAAACTTCTCCAAACTGGCCCCTCAGAAAACCAGTCCTTCCTGAATTTTACCCATCTTATCATTTTCTTACAAATAAATTCTCACAAAACCAGAAACCCCTGAAAAAAGGACAATGGCCACTTTTTTAACAAAGTCAGCTATAACAAATATGTTTAATTTTCCTAGAAAATAATAACCTGAGAGGTGATCAAAACCAGCCAAGTGTGAAAATTATCAACCAACCAGGTTTTAAAATGAGTGACTGGTCAGGTGTGAAAATTACATACTGGCGGTGTGTGAAATGCAAGAGACCTTATTACACTGATGGTGAGTCGTGTTCTTGGTGAAGTGAACAACATGCTTTATGGAAGTTCAAAGGTGGATGCAACCCCAATCAATCAGGAGATTATGAACTTCTACACCGCTAGCAACTGCATCATCGTAGCATCAACAAAGTATTTTTCTGGCACATTCACAACCAAAGGCTAAGGAACTTGTCAATGTCTTCCATATATTGGAGACCAAAGTAAATGGAATGTAAAAAAAATTTTTTAAAAACTTGAAAATGTGGAAACAAAGGTGGTGAACATCTGTGAATAAAGAACGAACACACAAGTGTTAATTTTGTTTGTTTTCTTAATGTCTTGTCGAAAATTATTCACTCACACTGAGACGTCACCAGATGCAGATGAAGTAGCACAAATAATAATAATAATAATGATTGGTTTTTATATAGCGCTATTCCATCATATGCTGCTCAAAGAGCTTCATAATACACAAAATAGACCTATGCTTAGCTCTCAGGGCATTTAATGTGCCAATGTCTGCCGCAACACAAAACCTCCGTTTTTAAGGTCATATCTGAAAGACCCATGATTCTCACTTCTAAATGCTGAATATTTGGCAAAGGAGCAATCACTACCTATTTTTACGTCTTAAATTAGATAAAGACATGGCACAAGTGGGGCTCAAACTCATGACCCCTCAGTTACAAAGCGAATGCTCTAACTACTGAGCTACCATGACCAGTCATGAATGTTAATGATTAATACAGAAAGACACATGAATTTTTTTGGTCTCCATAGAATAAAAATTCCTAAGAAATACTCAAATTTCATTTTTATTAAGTGTACTACTGTATTTTTCACAAACTTTTAAACAAATTGTTAATTACCTAAGTGAGAAAATAAACAGAGTTTGGGGCAAGACTTAAATGTCAGAAGAGGAATGTCAAAAAAGAAACCTCTTTGAAATTCAGAATTATGGGGTGAATTAATTAGGATTATGGATTATGGGATGAATTAGGATTAACTTCATAACTCTGGTATAAGTCAGTTAATTAGATGTCCATCGATAATTATTCATGATGACAATTTAGATCCCAAGGACCATACTGTACGGTGTCTACTTTGGCAGCTTCGGGATAACTACAACATTGAAATTTCAAACAGAAATTGTTATTAAAAACTATTTTCTTCATAACTGGGTTTTATATGAAGATTGGTGTTTGTTTGGTAGGGAGAGACAATTGATATAAATCAGAATTACATGCTAAACTATTGGTAAACCAGTCACTTGTGTAATCTGATTGTTTCATTCAGTCCAGCTGGTTGGACGGCTAAGAGAAGTTCCACTTTATAGGCATAAAAATCTTTTACAGGTATTCAGCATATTATGACAACCATTATAGAATTATAAATGTGTTCTACGTCACTGGTATATGCATCTGAAGGTGTTGTGTTTTTTTTTACTTTATCAAACAACAAGCTGTTTTGTCATTACAGCAACACTAAACAACCTTCAAGTGCAACCAATGACCCCAGACACAGACTGATTTAATCCTTAATAAAGCTTACACATCTCTACTGCTAAAGCATTCATCACATCACATTTAGTTTCAATTGAACAGTAACGTTCACTGACCTCTAGATAAATAATTGGATGGATTAAACTGACACATGGAATAAGATGATATCATATGCTGTGATTCGTTTAGAAATTCAATAACCACTCTAGACATTAATATATGTTATTCACATAAATCTAATGACTGTGTTGCATGCAAACAGGAAAACTGTCCATTCACATTCACATTTGGGATCTCTCGTCTGATCAAAACACAAACCTGATGCAATTTTCTTGAGAGATCATTGGTTAGAAACTCTTCCTCTTGTTCATAATTCATAGCTAGGGCCTCTTTTTCTTTTTTCAGTGCCTGGATTTTCTTCAGAAGGGTGTTGCTTATGAATTCCTCCTCCTGCTCAGCTCTGGCTTGCTGAATAGAAATTATGTCATATGAAAACTTTAATACAAGAGTCCAAAACCTGCCTTCTTGGTCACCTGAGTATTACTTAAAGGTATCAATAGCCCCAAGGGCTAACAAATCTGCAATAATTTTCCAGTTCTGTATATCTAAGCTAATTTTTTTAATATTCAGCAGCAGTATAAAACAAGACATATTCTTAAAACAAAAGTGCCCATATTGATGCAAGACATTACATAATATTTGTACATTATATCAATACTCGCTCTATAGTAAGAACCCTTACCTCAGGATCCAGATATTTACAATTTGGGTAGAGGCCTTTTACTTTTATCTGGTGTCAGTAAATTGTAGAGGTTTATTTAAGGTAATGGACATTTTTTTACCTTATGGTTACCTGAGAAATAGGTGTACTCTATTTAGCATAGATGTTGATTATGAGGAGTATTAAGGGTCTGGAGAGACACTAATCTTTATACACTGTTGTTGCATGTTAATAAAGACCAGTGTCAGTCACAGAAATACACAGGAAATGGAGGGAGACCTCTAGCCACACAACACCAGAATACTGCTGAATAAGATAATCAAAATGAATATTGAAATCGCAAGCTAATAATTATACTATAGAGATGCTGTCATTATGACAGCGATATACTCACACAGAAGTATTTGCCTTTAAATATATGCTCTCTGTCATACTTGTGTAACAAGCAGAGCAGCCAAAATGGTTATTTTGTACTTTACTTGTATATACACATGATCAAATTTAGCATGAAATGCTCAAATGAAAATATGACCTCTAGGCCTCTGGGAGGAATAAGTCACTGCTACAATGCCAGAAATACACATATCAAGATGATTATTCTGTTTGGCAAGTACCCCAGGGTCATCCCCACCCCACTCACTCTAGTATGACTGCTTAAATACCTTCAAAACATGAGATCCTCATCCCTATGGTCAATACCATATACATTCTTGCTGCAAATGTCAAGAGGCATTGAGTATTCTGTTGGGCAAGTGCCCTGAGGTCATCCCAAATCCTATTTCATAATTGTTAAGAGATATATAAAACAATTGAGGTCCTGACCCCTAAACATGTATATACCTGCTTTTGTGATATAACCTTAAAGTTTATTACCCAAAATGTTTTTTCAGACGAAGTGCTGAATGTTTAAAATTGGCATGTAAGATGTCAAATGCATATGCAGGATGCATCTAATGAAATTTTTTTGAAGGTCCACTCCGACTGTCCATACACTGCATTAAAATAGGTGCAATAGCATGCTCTGTATATTGGTAAGACCTGTTAAAGTAAAGTAAGAAATTCTGTTTCATGTAGTCTAAGAGATGAAAGATTTATGGCAATATTGAAAAAAAAAAAATCATATACAAAATATCCCAAAAAGTCATGCATTAAAAAAAAAAAAAAAACCAGCAGTGGACATGTAATCTAAAACATTTTCAAAACAGACTAATGTTAAACCTTCACTGCTTTATGATTCAAAGACCCTCACTGCTTCATGATTTAAAGACTCAATTTTTTAAGTCACTTTCCTTGAAATTTATATGGACTACGATTAAAAATACCAAAATATATCACATGTCGATCAAATACAAGACAATGCATCAAGACCTGACTGACAGATTCGTCCAGTGCATCAACTGGGGACGTGTTCCTAGCAATTAATTGTAGGCATATATACCCCTTTTTATCTACCGCAAAAATAAGTTTGCAGTATTTTTTTTTATTTGTGAGTCCATAATTACTGAACTAAAGATTTAAAAATTAGAAATAAATCAGTCACGGTCAAATTGTATCTCGGAGAAAATGTTATCAAAAATCACCGTACAAATTAGCAATGATGCAAGCGTTATTGATTAGATAATGATAATTAGAATTTGAGAACCAGAAAAAAAAATATAAAAAGAGGCCCATTGGCAACATCACTCACCTGAGTTACCTTGGCCCATATTTAAAGAACAGTTCTAGTGGCCCAATAGAAATAGAAATGGCAAGAAATGTTGGCTAATATCCTCACATTAATTTTCAGGTCAAATCAATAAAATTAATGATAATTTCAAATCAAATTCAAAGATATAAATAAATGGATATATATTTTTAATTCTTATTTCTAGATGATGGATTCAGATGGCAAGTGATTATTTCAGTAGGAAATATGTTTATTTTAATTGTCTTAAGCTTGATGAATATTACGTATTAAAAATAAAGTCCACCTCTTTATTTTTCGTTTTCTTCACATATAATCATGAATTTTTTCCACTAGCTCCTTTTTACGAGTTCATAAATAAAATATACTGATTGATGTGTGTATTAGAGTAATGTTAAACATTTTTGGACAACTAATTTTGACATTCGGGCAAGCGGAAGTTTGAGGTTACTTGCCCAAAGGACAAGTTAGATAAAAAGTTAATGCCTATCCCTTTGAGTGCAGAGAGTGTGACAGACACAGGACACCTACACAGTTGGATAGAAAGGCAGACATATGATGGACTAAAAGAATTCTTTACTAGTAACGAGTGTGGGGTTGGGAAATTCCGCTGAGGGTACAAGATTTGAAGTCTAAGATGAGACTTTGTCGAGTCCTAAACAACAAATTTTGCCACAATCAGAGGTGAAATTTCTCTACACTACAAAATTAAATGATAAAGAATTATTTTTATTACATTTTATCCACAATTTAGTGCATTTATTCATTAACTTTGATAAAATTCAAAATTATCAAAATCCTTACTTGAACTTGAATGAAAAAATTAATAAGTCAAAATCAGAAAAATCCAAGACTGTCTCTACTATATCACATCACAATTTGAAGAAAACAATAAAACTAAAAGTAATATAAATCAAAGAAAAAGCATGGAATCACAATCAATCATGTCATGTAGAGAATCTTCTCACATGGGTTATTATGTCATCTCACACAGGTGATTATGTGCAAAAAGGGCTCCATCTGTATCAATTTGATTTCCAGATGACTGTAATATCCCAATAATGAGCTCTGAATTGTGTTCTCATAAATTAAAAATTCAAAGAATTTCTAGTTATATATTTTCCAAAATTAGCTGTTGTTGGCACTTGTCATTAAGATCCAACTTCTTTTAAGTTAGTAGATTCTTTTTATGGTTGATGTTTTATGACTTATCCAATTGTATAATGTATCTTATCTTTTCAATACTATCATCCTAAATTCATTTCTCACAATGAATGCAATAACTTATATTCGAAAACAAATCTACAAATCATGCAATCTGAATCAGTTTGATCTTGCCTGCTTTTATCTATGGAGTTATTTGATTACTACAGGAATGTACGCATAAAATCAGTCAGTGGCCATACAAAAAAGCTCATTTGATGATCGTCTCTATATATCCTCTACATCCTTTTCTTGATTACTTTAGCTACCATACTTCAGCAGCCTCTGATTTGTTATAACATACACGTCTGAGTGGAAATAAAAATGAAGATGAAATATCTACAAAATATATTGAATTTACTGTTTTACTGAGAAAAGTCACTGAAAGAGGAATTTTTTGGGAGATAATTTCTGACCTTTCTACATGATACATAAGAGAGTCTCGGTGAATTGAAATCCCACACAGTCTCCACGCTTCCAGTCTAACAATGATCAATATTCAAAAAAGACAGACAATTATCTGATTATTTCTAGTCTAGACAAATAAATTTACTAAGTCCTAAAAACATATTTTACTATTTCATCACACTTCCTCAACTTCAAATCTAACATATTTTATTATACCACTACATTTCCTCAATTATTTACGACTCTCTCTATATTGTGTATATTTTAGAGTTTTCTTAGTTCTCTATGTCACAAGAATCGAATCCACTCTATCTTCCTTCCCTTTGTATATATTAAAACTTTGTACATCACAATATAAAATAAAGATTATACATTCTTGGGTATGTTGTGTAATACCATTTCTCAATGACATTACATTATCTGTCACTTTGGTTCCTTTATCAGACTGCATGCAAATGTACTTGCAAAATTGAAGTAGCTGCAGATTTTTGAGAGTATGATCACATGCCTAACAAGAGGTCCATGGGCCAAATTGCTCACCTGGGTCACCTTGGCATTGCTGTTCTTCAGAAGATTTTTAAAAGATCTCCCTCTTTAATGATCCCATGACAAATTTTGACCCCTACCCAGCTATACAAGGTTGTGACATAGCTGAATTTAAATCCATTTGTTCCATAAATTTACAACCCTAATAGCAGTGAATGGGCTATAAGTAAATGAAACTAAAAAATTCTAAATTTCAATTTGTCAGTTACTTGTGTATGAACTGGAAATATCCCATTGTATTGGTATATCATGATTTTTTTGCTCCCTAGTAGATATCACAAGGAAAAAAACTATTTTTAAAATGCATGTTTGCATTAGTTGCAATTTAAATTTATCATAAATTATTAATTTTTAAAATGATATCAAAGATAGACACAGGAATATGCACTTTATATTGTTTAGAGAAACATTTTTTTATCTCCTTGATATGAAGATTCTTGTACTATTCTGAAATAGGATTTTAGTTTGCATTGTAATAATACAGCTATAATTCATATATATTGGCCTGGTTAGCTAAATAACTAGTTACACATGGGTTCCCAGTTTGTCTCCAATTGATCCAGATATTTTTCTCTTCAATTTGCTACAGTACCTTAGTATTAATGTTAAACAACCTGATGTAGTAAGAATTGACTTTCATTTTTTATTTGCCACAACCAGGAACTATCAAAATATGCAAACTCTAAAAGAGACCTAGGTAATATACCCCAATACTTTTTTTTTTTGTGGTAAGAACGAGATAGGATGAAGGCGAATTAAATATATATCATTGAGAAACATCGTGTACCACTTTAAAACATTAATGCCTTTGTAGCCAATTCTGACTCTTGATTTTTGAAAAGAATCAATACCTGCTTTTATAAAGGGGAATATAATAATATTCACATCATACTGAGAGATAAACAAGTGACTTAAAGAGTACTTAATTTGGCATAGAGAAATGAAATTTTATGTGAAATTAGATAAAATATTTCTCACTCATGCCAACTTGAGTCTTGCTGTAGGATCTTAAATATCAATATGTTGACAACTTATGTGGAAGACTGAACAATGATTTGTTAATGTTTGCCAATCAGAAGAAATAAAATTCACAACTGAAAGTTACCACCTAGATAGGTCTTGTTCATCTGAAATGGGAATGATTAAATACACCAACATCATATAAACTTTGGAGGTGTTCATGAAAAATTTCTTTAACCATGTTTATTGATGTGTTCAAATGATTCAATGGTTGTGAGACTCAGGACACAGTGCACATTAATAATTAAAATACAAAAGAATCTGTATTGCTTTATCACTGTCTGTCAATGTTTTATCAAAGCATAATTTCTATGTAACTATTCCAAAACATATGATATTTCACAGAATATTACATTATCTTATACCTTGGCATGAAAGATTTGTGTACACTGGCTTGACTATAAAAACTGACTTCAGCAATTTTTCATTTTGGGCTGATCTGGGGCCAAAATTCAGCCTCAGTAAGTACTACACAGTACAACTTTCTAAGTCTGGTCAAACAAGATGTGTGAAACTTTCAGTTCATCATGTGTTATGACTCTGTCTTGTAAATGGTATGACCAAGGTCTGACAAAGAGACAAATCTACCAGATTAGGAGGCATATTGTCTGAAAATACCCCCTTCCCCCAAAGCCTTCATTCTCAGAGGTATAAGACTTTCTGGGTGTAAAATCATATATATCATATTTAATAGATGAGCCAGTGAACATCACACAATATGACTCTACCCAGAATTGCTGTTTGTATGAAATAATCCCCCTTAAAATACAAAAGTATCAGTCATGGTTCAGCATACTTAACAAATAATGGTTAAAACTCAGAACAATATTTTGTAACTATTAATAAAGATTAAATAGATAAAACTTAGTAGTGTATTTCTATGTATATACTATTAAATGACAATGTCTAGTGCTAGATTACCTTCTTTTTTTTTTAAGGAAAGAGATCTACAATTTGAATCAGTGTCATGTGACTGTATGATAGGAAAATTCTGGTAGAAGTTCTATCAGTGTCACTGTGTGGTCCCAAGAGTCACTGTATAGATTAACTGAGTCTACACTACATGAAACCAATTGCATAAAAATTATGACAAATTGCAGTCTTGTGGTTCTTCCATTTTCCAAATATGTACTTTTTGTCACTATATTTTCCCCTAATTTTGAGGGCATCAGTGCCAAAACAATGATTTATAGATTAAATTCCAAACTCAAATTTGAAAACTGTACTGTAAATAATTATTTACAATAACCAAATATGGTAATTTTACAAAAATTCACAATTTTTAAAAACAACATCCCCCACCCCACAGTTGAACCTTAATTGATATTATTTTCACTTTTCAATAATAATCATAATTAACTAGATTAAATTTGTCTCAGAAGATCATGTTCAGTAATGATTCTTCATATGTAATGTCCATTAAAAAAAAACATATTTAACTTTTCCCAGAGTATATCTACATCCTTTTACTCTTAATGTCTTTAAATAGGCCACCTTGCTAGTTTATATGATGTCAAATAAGTTGTGCATAGAATATTCAAATAGCAACCATTTTATCTCAGTTACAATTCTAAACACTTCAATGTAGGAAGAGTTCCAGTGACAAACATTCATAGGACTCTGACCCTTTGAAAATGCAGGGTTGTGAATTGCGATTCAATATTAGTTGCCTGAATCAGTTTTCTCATAGGTACTAATTATCTCCTGAATTGAACAGGTTAGAATTTACCAGTACAGTAGTTTCAGGGAAGATGAAAATGTTCATAATTACAGCAGACATACATACAGACACAATAACAAAATCTGATAAAAAGAAAAGCTAACTGATTTACAGTGGACACCCAATGAACGTTCACCCCAAGTAAACTAACAATAACAAGAACTTCTGGTATAAACAACTAGAAGGAGTGTAAAAAAAAAAAAAATCATGTTCAATTAGACCAAAAAATATGAATGATACATCATTCAATTCAGTCACATGTTTGGTTCAAAAACCTTCATTAGTGAGTTCTCAAACACTGACATAATACTGTCAGGGTACATCAACCAATTCCATATCAACATCTCAATTTGTGGCCATGTTAGTCTCAATGACCAAAGCCATATGACTCATTATGTATTCATCTTGCGTAATATAGCTAAGGACAGCAACACCACGCCATGACAACATGAGAAACTTTAAAAGCATTAACCAATTTTACTTCCATTGTATACAAAAATTGGAAACTATATTAAAAATACAATAAATACTCACAATATTTACGCTGGCTTTTTGGAGTTCTTTCTTCTCTTCTTGCAAGGTCTTGCATTTCAACTTGTACGTTTCTAGTTCTATCTTTAGAACCCTATTTTCTTGTTGAAGAGACTCAATCCTCTTCTGAAGCTGTTCAACTGCAGCTGGTGATGGTGGTTTGAGAGTTGGGCCACCGTCAATGGAGCTTGTATCACTCTCCAACTCGCTTGCACTATCCGCCATAGTTATTTGTTTGGCTAACTCAACAACGTGAGGAGCCGCAATTTGTAATTTAAAAAAAAAAATCATAAATTAAAAGATAAGTTTTTGTCATGATATATTTTTCTATTTAAATTTTAATTTAAAAAAACCCCAATTCAACAGTTGAAAAATTACGAAGAATTAATAATTGAAATACGAAACAGTGGAGAGGAATGTAAAATGAAGGCGCGGATTCAAATTTGATAGGAGTTTATTTATTTTGGGCAGTAATAAGAAACAATAAATAATGGACATGTGGTAGTAGTAGTGGTAGTATTGGTAAATGTACATAGGCTTCAGCTACAGTGTGTGTGTGTGTGTGTGTGTGTGTGTGTGTGTGTGTGTGTGTGTGTGTGTGTGTGATAAAAATATCACAAAGCCGATCATTGAGTATATACTCGACTCTAGTTTCTTCAGTTCTTCAGGAGTACAAAGCCGATTCCTGAAGAATTGAAGAAACAAGTCGATATGTACACAATCGGCTTAAGTGTACTCCTGAAGAAACTAGTCGAGCATATACTCAATCGGCTTTGTGATATTTTTATTATACTACTTCTAGTGTAGTTTTTCTACACTTATTTCTGGATTACACACACACACACACACCATGTACATCGTACTATATAGATTATTACATTTTCAACAGTAATATACTTCGATTTATCCATTGAATAAAAATGATATTTTCAAACTGTGAAAGTAACATGTTATTTTCAAACTAGACTTTAAAATCCTTTTGTAGCCCTGCCCTGGCTGGCCCGGGCTGGCTGGGGACATATGCTGTGAACAAATTTAATTATTCAGCATCAAGGAAACTTTTATAACAGTTTCAGCTTTTCTCCTTTCTTAGTCCTAAAGAGGAACTGAGAGGAATAATTTAAAAAATACCATCCTTATTCACTATGTCTTAATTACCCCCCCCCCCCCTTTGAAATAAGGCATATAGTTCTTCATTTGAACAAACTTGAAACCCCTTATTAAAGGATGCTATGTAGCAAATTTAGTTCAAAGAAAGTGGCCCTGTGGTTCTTCGGAAGACAAAAATGTGAGAAGATTACAGAAGACAAAGTTGTTTGTTGTTTTACGTCCCATCTAAACAAATATCAATCATAGACGTCACGATGCACCTCCAGGTGACAATCACACTACTGGAACTGACAACGACATGAAAAAAAAAAAATGCAACTCTCAAACGAGGCAATAAAAGGCAATCATAATGAAATTATATATGACCATTGGCCTTTACTAATGACCATCGTCACGTGATCTGCTTATAAAAGACAAAAACTACCACTGACCACGGCATAAACTACTTATAATAATTTCATGCGAATAGCGGTGGTGTCATCTTTAGAGTCAGTAACCTAACGCAGTGTCAGTGGTCTTTTAATTATTTCTTACTTAAAATGTCGTATTTGCAAGTGACCCACGATTTTGCGGGGAAACACCTACAGATATTAACAGCTCTCATGGCGTATCAATTTATGATTTAGTCGATTAGCTCCACCATCCACAATGCCTGGAAACGGAAACTTATATTTTACCCCCGTTTTTAACATGGTCCATTGCCCGTTATTTTTACGTATACATGCAAAGAAAGACTGGCTGATTAACCCCCACCCCAACCCCACCTATTTTTATAGCAGTATTGAATGCCAAGAGTGTAAGCATGAACTGATGTGTTTTGAAATGCATATAGTGAAGGACAAACACTGTCCCACCCATACCCACTATAGGGTTCTGAAGTTTGAGCTCAAAACATCTTTTTGCTTTTACTTTTATTTGTCAAGAATTGCGAAGTCAACTTTTCTGCCGGCGGTCCCCGAAAACATTGCTGTGTGTCTGTATTCATGGACACACTGACAAATTTCGGAAAACAATTTAAATACGATGACATTTTGAAAATATCCATGAAATGTGAATAGATTATCGTCTTTCTTTTAGCTTTGTGCTATCTCATGAAAAAACTTTTAATTCGAAAATAACTGTAGGTATTCTTAAATCAGAAATGCCAAAATCGAAAACATAGGGTACCTGCATTCCGGCGATAAAACAATATAAAGAACCGTAAACCGTAGGTTTATTTTGTATAATATGGTGTGTATATGAATAATTTTATCATATTCATCATCTAGGTGATATATAGTACCGGAATTGTATTGGTTTTCTGGAGTATTGTAGCAAAATTAACATAGTGGATTTTATTTATAGCGTGGGACCAGGGCGCCACGTTTCGTTGTTTTGGGGGGGTTTTTTGGGGGTTTTTTTGGGTTTTTTTTTGTTGTTGTTGTTGTTTTTTGGGGGTTGTTTTGGGGGGGGGGGGTGTTGCTGTTGTGTTTGTTTTTTGTTTTGTTTTGTTTGTTTTTCTTTCTATTTTTTTTTTTGTTTTGTTTTGTTTGTTTGTGGGGTTTTTTGGTTTTTTTTTTGGTTTTTTTGTTTTGTTTTGTTTTTTGTTTTGTTTGGTTTTTTTTCGGTTTTTATTTTGTTTTTTTGTTTTTGTTTTGTTTTTTGTTTTGTTTGGTTTTGGGGGGATTTTTTTGTTTGTTTGTTTGGGGGGGGGGGTTGTTTGGTTTGTTTTAGTTTTTTTAGTTTGTTTGTTTTTTGGGGTTTTTTTTTTTGAGGAGAGGTGGTTGGTCTGAATTTGTTATGTTCTAAAGGTGAATGTAATTTAACGATAGTTTCAATTGAATAATTTTGTATTCTTTGTTCATAATATTTATGGAAGTTTTAGTTTTAAGGTTTATCATTTAAAATAATAATGATAATAATAAGACAAGTCATATACACGCCATATTATACAAAATAAACCAATAGATCTTCAATAGTTCTTTATATTTATAAATAATTCTCCAGTAACCAATATTTCTTGCATCTTCAGAAGGCAAGTGTCCTGCTAACTTTAATATCCGCATCTGAGAAGTGTCCGATTCACCTATTCGCACCTGAAAAGTCTGATTCGCTTATTCGCATCTAGTTTTAGAAATGGATGTAATCGAAGCGGGCACTCAAGGCTAACAAAAATCTAGGTCTTCTTAAAAAACTAAAATTTACTTTAGGAAGAAATACTCTTTTAAAAATGCACACTACTTTTGTAAGACCAGCTTTAGAATACGCCTATATTGCTTGGGATGGATGTAGCTCAACTGATAGTAACCTGTTAGAAAAAGTCCAATTATGTGCAGCGCGAATTATTACTGGGCTTCCTATACTAGCCTCTAGAGATTCTCTGTATTTAGAAACTGGTTTGGAACCTCTGTCTTTTAGGCGATCAACTACTGAATTAGTTACCATGTACAAGGTTCATAATAATGAGATTCTGCAATATCTAAAAGAAACAATACCTAGCAAAATAAACAATATGTCCACATACAATCTCCGCAATGGAGAAACTATACAATACCAAAATGCAGACTTGGAGTTTATAAAAAAAAAAAAAATCATTTGTACCAGACACTGTATCAAAGCGGAATTCTCTCAGTATCGAATCAAGACAGTTAAACAATTTCGTAAAAGTATTGGCTCTAATAATATCAACCATTCCAAACCACCTGTATATTTTTCATATGGTTCTCGCTTGCTAAATATAATCCATACCAAACTTAGTAAACACACCTGTGTTTTAAATTATGATCTACATATACGCAAGATTGTTGATTCTGTTCTTGTGGCATGCGTAAAGACACACATCTTTTTCTTTATTTGTAACACATCCAATTGCTAGATATAAATTAGTGGATAGATTGCTAAGCTTAAATGATTTGGTTATTATTCATACACATCTTCTATTTTGGGGTGATAATGTCTTATCTACCGAACTAAATAATTGTATTTTTTCTTATGTTCAGACGTATATTCATGAAACTAAAAGATTCAGCTGATGCTCATATTGTACTGCCTATCTATAGAATATACCCAGGTGTTCTCTGTATACTAATTTTCAATGACAATTGTGTATTATTACATTTTAAGGAGAAGAACTCGTATGTTGCACGACCTTGCTTCTGATCCTTTTTATATGAAATATGTTCAAATAACATGAATGCATTTCAACAGCTTTCAACAACAGTATACTTCACTCCATGGTGAAATTTCAGGGAAGTTATAAGTGGATCAAAAATGGGGACCCTGATTAAAATTAAAATTACTCTTAGATGCCTAGGACCCTCCACCCACCCCAAAAAGAGAAAGAAATACTCACTCCCTGAAACAATATCTAGATCCGCGCATACTGAGAATCATTGACAGGGACCGTGTCAAAAGTTGATAAAATGTTTTTCAGATTATATTGTTAACTATCTATGACCTACTGTGTAAAATGCTTTAATTTGTTGTAAAGATAATTTTTGATAGGAGTATTTCAAACATATTCCACAATGATATTAATCAGCCTCCTAGCTCCAATAAGCAGCAAAGGCGGCAGAAGGGCCTTGAGCAGTGAAGTAGACCTCTGGCTCCCCCCCCTTCCACAAAAAGACAAGTAATGTCAGTAGTGCTATTTAGGGTTGTTCTCAGAATACTTTTAAGTAACACAGGAAGATCGGAATTTGCAAAAGTATTATAATGATATTCCGGATGCTATAAGCTCACCAGAACAGGTTTTAATTATACTCCGCGTTCATGATTTCCAGTTTGAATTGTTGCATTATTGCTGCTGCTGAGGCGGCGTACGGTAAATTGCATACTGTGAAATTTGTTTATTTTAGTTAATATAATTCATTTCGTTGCTTCCTTAAGTGCATTGCATAGGAGAATATCCAATATTTTTAAATATTATTTAAGGTTATAACGAACTAACCGTTCGAGGAAAAGTAGACCAAGGAGCGGAATTTGCCCCCTCGGACGATTTTCCATCTAAACAACCATGTTGACTTTGAACAATTCAGACGTAAGTTATCGTAATACAAATTAATGGATTTGATGGGGGGAAAAGTTTATTGTTTATATAATGTTGCATCTTCACAAGTCAAGGATTATTGATTTGTTACATCACACTTACCCTGGCCTTGACGAATGTCGCTATCAAAAACTCGGGCACATCAGAGCAAATTACGTAATCCACTATAATTGAAACATCCAGTGAAATCGCAGCATCTTTATTGTAATTCCCATCAGTTTGGTTTGTTTTACATCAGCTTACGGTTAAAGTTCAGCTTTTTACAGGTTTTACAAATTACAATTTAAAAATTATATTAATATTATTTATAAATGGCAGCCCAGCAAACTTGTTTTGTTGTACATAGATACAAATGAAATAGCCTTCTGAATATGGAGATGGGAAAGTGATTTCATACGGCTGTGCCATTATAATACTTGCGCCACTAATACTTATTAATTTAATTTAATAATTTATAGATGGTAGATCAAGTTTGGAAACCATCTTGTTGAAGACATTTAATCTTTTTGAGTACTAAAACGATTGAAATAACCACAACTGTATGTATAAGTACATGTGTTTTCATTTGAATATCTCTCTTCACGTTATATATAGAACTAGGTTCTAGTTGGTTTCACACTTTTCACACTCTCCGTGTGGAATCTATCAGAAAACATGTGACAAGCCCAACTTTTTGATAATGACATTTGTCAAGGGTTATTATTATTATTATTCCTCATCTACACCAATTGAAAGTTTTTGCAATCACTGAAGATATTACAGTGCATGGATGACTGCATGCCAAAAGAAAAATAATGGAACTGGATCTGTAGTGGTCAGATTTTTTCTTAGTACAAAATTTTTATTCATATATGTATCATCATATGATATGCATATATCCTTACACAAAAGAACATTTCTGTTTGGTTTAAAGTAATTTATGTTTTGAGGGTTTATTTTGTTTTAAAACTGTTCAAATTGTGTAGTGAAAGATAGTTGTGTCAGGTTTGTGTTCATACACACAGATATATATATATAGAGAGAGAGAGTAACTTTGTTTATGACTGGGGTTTACCCCTTGTATATCCCCACAAGAAAGTTAAAGCCAGTGCTGAGGAAATTTAATCAAAGTACTGTAAAATCAAATATTTTCATAGAAGTTTATTTTGTTTTTGTAGTATGTCTCACAATGTCACATCCCAAATGAAAACTGGGTGGCACAGAAGAGTGAATGGCCATTATAAGACTTGCTTTTGATCATGAAAGCAAGACCACAAATATACAAGCAGTATTTTTATTCAACTACAAAAAAAAAAACAACAACAAAAAACCAACAAAAAAACCAACAAAAAACCCAGCTAATTTTAAAAAAGAATTTGCTTTTATGGTTGTAAATTGTTCCTTGAAATTTCCTTTTAAATGTGACATTTTTATAAAATTCTAAAATGACATCATTCAGTTAAATTCTGTTTTACTAAACGGAATGGCCAGGTGGTTGTCCACCAAATTAAAGTCATTACATGTACCATGAAGTGTGGAATGTGTTGAATAGTGATATGTACATTTGACAAGTTTGTCCAGTCAAAGAACACATATCATTTCAGCTAAATTTTCTTACAGAAAATGGAATGGTGGGTGAAATTCAGAAACCCTAAGGATATACTGGAGAAGCATCCAACTTTTTTTGTGGTAGAAGTCTACATGATCATTAATTCTGTACTATGTCTCTGCCATGGTATGTACAAATTTGAGGATTTATGATGCATATTTAAGTGCTTCACTGATTCAAATACACTTTCTATTTATGCTGCACATGCTTTGAAAGTTTTAAAAAAAGCAGTATCTCATTGTGATAACATTCTAAATTCATAATACATCTCTCTATCTCTCTCTCTCTCCACCCATTGCTTATTGATATTAAACTCCATGGCCAAGTGGTTAGAGCATCATGCTCAAATCCACAGGCCTCTCACCTCTAGTCGGCGCAGGTTCAAATCTCGCTCGCGCCGATATATGTGAGAAAGTTTGCCAGTTTATTTTCGGAAGGTCGGTGGTCACTTCCCAGGTACATTATATCTGGGTTCTCTCCTCCACCTACAAAAACTGGACGTCACCAGATAACTGAAAAATTGTTGAGTGTGGCGGAAAACAACAAATCAATAACAATATACATAATAAATGCATCTTTTCAAAAAGTTGAAATAAAAGAACGAAGTATGGATGTTTTAATCATTAACAGATAATTTTCAGTTCAGAGTCCTGGTTTGGGTAGTCTAGTCCTTGTGTGTATATCTGTGTAATGATTTTGTATTTTGATACACAAAGGATGAAAAATACAGACAACTTTTCATGATGTTTTAATTGGGTGGGGGGCAGGGGTAAGGACTCCACTTAAGTTTTGATAAAAATACATTTATGTGAATATTTTGGTGCAGTTTGATTTCCCTGATGAATAGTTGTGGGCCCCTGTTTTTATACGCCTGTCTCAGTTTAGATGGTATGTTTTATGATAATGCCTGTATAGGTTTTTCTTTTTCTATTATCTTTGACATGTATGGCAGGAGTTTTGCTGTAATATTTTCGAAATTTTAATGTTATATAGAGATACATGATTTGTTGTCTAACTCCTCCCACAGACCTTATCTTATGGTGTTTATATGTGTATTGAAGATGTGCATGTGGAAAGGATTTTGATTTTTGATTTTGAGAAAATTACAGGCTGCTGAACTTGGTCAATTTTAGGAAATATCACATGGTGTGTCCATCTAACTTCATTTATTCATATACGTTACAAAAGAAAGTATGCCATAGCTTGATGATGGCTGATACTAACTGAAAATTAAGTTCAACAACTCGTGTTATTTTTGCAGTGTTTGCTAATCAATGTCATAGAAAACTAACCCCTTTAAGGGGTCACGATTTGAACTGAAAATTTTCAGATTTTATTTTTCCATTTTTAATGTTTACAATGCCCATCTAAGATATTTCTAATGGTCAGCAAAAATTGAATGTCAGTTGTCGAGATGCACGAGAGACACCGAGCTAACAATTCTTTGTTATGTAAACAGGCTCATGTCGTGTTTTTTGTTTACATAGGTTAGATATACTATTAAAAGTTTTGTTTAAAACAGATTTTTCAATTTACAAGTTAATTCTAAACACATTTAAACAGTTTTGAGTGTTTGTCACATCTCATTTTGTTTTAAATATGATATTTTCTATTAACCAATCTATATGTAAACAAAACATGGCACAAGCCTTGTTTACATAACAAAGAATTGTGAGTGTTATATCTCACTTGTAACTCAATAACTGACATCCAATTTTGCTGACCATTAGTAATACCTTATTTTATATTTGTTAACATTAAAAATGGGAAAATAAGATTTGAAAATTTTCAGTTCAAATTGTGACCATGCCCCTCTAATAAAAACACCCTACATAAGCTTGTGACGGGCATATTATATGTAGTTTCCAATACTCTTGTGTATTTTTTTTTTCTGGATCAGCGTATAAATCCGAAATAAACAGAACAAAAACTTCCAATTTCTGAGGAAATAAATTTCTCTCAAGTGCACTTTTTTACAAGGACATTTCGCTGTAGTTTTTATGAGTATATGTACTGCTTTTCTGTCCTTGGTATCAAATAGTGTAAGCAGGTGGATTAAGAATTAACTGGTCATTTGCTTTTTTTCAGCTCTTCGCAATGGTGGGCGATACAAGTGGCTATGGCTGACCTGTATTCTGCAGGGGTTGACCACAGAAATGGTCAGCTATTTCCTTCCGGATATCGACAACTTCTGGCACGCTCAAGGGATGGTGATGTTTGCAGGGCAGCGCTTACCACTGTATATCATGGTGCTATGTAGGTTTCTACTACAATTCACAGCAGTGGATTCTAAGAACTCTAATAAAGAATTTGAATAAAGTTTACTTGATATATAACTCAATCTTGAGGCAGTGCATGTGATGTTGCATGTAAATACCATGTACTATGATTTGATATTTTTCACCTTTTCGATACTTTGAATGTGGTACATAATTTTGATTTGTATTCCGTTTGGTATGAACTCGCACATTATTTTAATTCTCTTTCTGAATTTATAGATACCTTCTTTTACTACACTGCTGTGGTTGGAGTTTCTCATCTCAGACTTCCTTGGTGGGCAGAACCATTTGCAGGTAATAGATCAACTATGTACATGTATTAGATATAACATGAACCAAAAAAAATATCATCCTCTGACAGTATAAAACAAACAGTACTTAAGTAAGCACATCAACAGTCCTAGAGAAAACTTTTCACATCTCAGGACGGTGACACAGTAGCGATTCTTACCATTCTTCTAGAATACAACATGTATTTGTATAGTGCATATAGTTCACTATTCAGTTTTTGGGGGGGAGGGGGGGGGGGGGTGTTTTTATTTTTTTCGGGGGGAGGCACGAGTTTCATTAGAGTAGTTCTAACCCCAACCACATTCAACACATTTTGTGTATATTTACAGTGTGTATATCAGTTTATCATTTTGTGTATATTTACAGTGGGTGTATCAGTTTATCATTTTGTGTATATTTACAGTGGATATTTCAGTTTATCATTTTGTGTATATTTACAGTGCGTATATCAGTTTATCATTTTGTGTATATTTACAGCGGGTATTTCAGTTTATCATTTTGTGTATATTTACAGCGGGTATTTCAGTTTATCATTTTGTGTATATTTACAGTGTGTATATCAGTTTATCATTTTGTGTATATTTACAGCGGATATTTCAGTTTATCATTTTGTGTATATTTACAGTGCGTATATCAGTTTATCATTTTGTGTATATTTACAGCGGGTATTTCAGTTTATCATTTTGTGTATATTTACAGCGGGTATTTCAGTTTATCATTTTGTGTATATTTACAGTGTGTATATCAGTTTATCATTTTGTGTATATTTACAGCGGGTATTTCAGTTTATCATTTTGTGTATATTTACAGTGTGTATATCAGTTTATCATTTTGTGTATATTTACAGCGGGTATTTCAGTTTATCATTTTGTGTATATTTACAGCGGGTATTTCAGTTTATCATTTTGTGTATATTTACAGCGGGTCTATCAGTTTATCATTTTGTGTACATTTACAGTGGGTGTATCAGTTTATCATTTTGTGTATATTTACAGCGGGTATTTCAGTTTATCATTTCGTGTATATTTACAGTAGGTATTTCAGTTTATCATTTTGTGTATATTTACAGCGGGTATATCAGTTTATCATTTTGTGTATATTTACAGCGGGTATTTCAGTTTATCATTTCGTGTATATTTACAGCGGGTATATCAGTTTATCATTTTGTGTATATTTACAGCGGGTATATCAGTTTATCATTTTGTGTATATTTACAGCGGGTATTTCAGTTTATCATTTTGTGTATATTTACAGCGGGTATATCAGTTTATCATTTTGTGTATATTTACAGCGGGTATTTCAGTTTATCATTTCGTGTATATTTACAGTGCGTATTTCATTTTATCATTTTGTGTATATTTACAGCGGGTATATCAGTTTATCATTTCGTGTATATTTACAGCGGGTATTTCAGTTTATCATTTTGTGTATATTTACAGCGGGTATATCAGTTTATCATTTTGTGTATATTTACAGCGGGTATATCAGTTTATCATTTCGTGTATATTTACAGCGGGTATATCAGTTTATCATTTTGTGTATATTTACAGCGGGTATTTCAGTTTATCATTTTGTGTATATTTACAGCGGGTATATCAGTTTATCATTTCGTGTATATTTACAGCGGGTATTTCAGTTTATCATTTCGTGTATATTTACAGTAGGTATTTCATTTTATCATTTTGTGTATATTTACAGCGGGTATATCAGTTTATCATTTTGTGTATATTTACAGCGGGTATTTCAGTTTATCATTTCGTGTATATTTACAGTGCGTATTTCATTTTATCATTTTGTGTATATTTACAGCGGGTATATCAGTTTATCATTTCGTGTATATTTACAGCGGGTATTTCAGTTTATCATTTTGTGTATATTTACAGCGGGTATATCAGTTTATCATTTTGTGTATATTTACAGCGGGTATTTCAGTTTATCATTTTGTGTATATTTACAGCAGGTATATCAGTTTATCATTTTGTGTATATTTACAGCGGGTATATCAGTTTATCATTTCGTGTATATTTACAGCGGGTATATCAGTTTATCATTTTGTGTATATTTACAGCGGGTATTTCAGTTTATCATTTTGTGTATATTTACAGCGGGTATATCAGTTTATCATTTCGTGTATATTTACAGCGGGTATTTCAGTTTATCATTTCGTGTATATTTACAGCGGGTATATCAGTTTATCATTTTGTGTATATTTACAGCGGGTATATCAGTTTATCATTTTGTGTATATTTACAGCGGGTATTTCAGTTTATCATTTTGTGTATATTTACAGCGGGTATATCAGTTTATCATTTTGTGTATATTTACAGCGGGTATTTCAGTTTATCATTTCGTGTATATTTACAGTGCGTATTTCATTTTATCATTTTGTGTATATTTACAGCGGGTATATCAGTTTATCATTTCGTGTATATTTACAGCGGGTATTTCAGTTTATCATTTTGTGTATATTTACAGCGGGTATATCAGTTTATCATTTTGTGTATATTTACAGCGGGTATATCAGTTTATCATTTCGTGTATATTTACAGCGGGTATATCAGTTTATCATTTTGTGTATATTTACAGCGGGTATTTCAGTTTATCATTTTGTGTATATTTACAGCGGGTATATCAGTTTATCATTTCGTGTATATTTACAGCGGGTATTTCAGTTTATCATTTCGTGTATATTTACAGTAGGTATTTCATTTTATCATTTTGTGTATATTTACAGCGGGTATATCAGTTTATCATTTTGTGTATATTTACAGCGGGTATTTCAGTTTATCATTTCGTGTATATTTACAGTGCGTATTTCATTTTATCATTTTGTGTATATTTACAGCGGGTATATCAGTTTATCATTTCGTGTATATTTACAGCGGGTATTTCAGTTTATCATTTTGTGTATATTTACAGCGGGTATATCAGTTTATCATTTTGTGTATATTTACAGCGGGTATTTCAGTTTATCATTTTGTGTATATTTACAGCGGGTATATCAGTTTATCATTTCGTGTATATTTACAGCGGGTATTTCAGTTTATCATTTCGTGTATATTTACAGTAGGTATTTCATTTTATCATTTTGTGTATATTTACAGCGGGTATATCAGTTTATCATTTTGTGTATATTTACAGCGGGTATTTCAGTTTATCATTTCGTGTATATTTACAGTGCGTATTTCATTTTATCATTTTGTGTATATTTACAGCGGGTATATCAGTTTATCATTTCGTGTATATTTACAGCGGGTATTTCAGTTTATCATTTTGTGTATATTTACAGCGGGTATATCAGTTTATCATTTTGTGTATATTTACAGCGGGTATTTCAGTTTATCATTTCGTGTATATTTACAGTGCGTATTTCATTTTATCATTTTGTGTATATTTACAGCGGGTATATCAGTTTATCATTTCGTGTATATTTACAGCGGGTATTTCAGTTTATCCTTTTGTGTATATTTACAGCGGGTATTTCAGTTTATCATTTTGTGTATATTTACAGTGGGTATATCAGTGGTCTTGATAGACCTGCCTTATGATATCATGGGCATTAAACTGTTGTGGTGGACCTGGCATGACACGGACCCAAACATCTATGACCGTCACTACTGGGTTCCCTGGACTAGCTACTATTTCCATGCTACATTTTCTGCAGGAATGACTTTTGTATTTTATGGAGTTCATAAGCTTCTGACTAAGAGTGAAGAAAAGCTACAAAGTGCGGGGTAAGGGTGATTATTTCTAAAATAAAAAATTTATATTCCCTCTCTCAGGATGTATGTTCAAAAGACGTGTGTGCTGATAATTTTCTGAGAAAATACATAATTATTTAGCAGGATTCATATTTGAATGATGTTTCGAAGCAGCAGTTTTCCATTAGCATCAGTCAAATCTTTTTCCTTATTGAGAAGGTCTGATAAATGAGAGTAAAATACAAAGTTTGATGAATCTTCTTTTTTTTTTCTTCAGATTTTTTAAGGAGTTGCTGGCTTGCTTTCTGGCAGGCATTTTGGGAATGCCTTTGGGAGTAATCCAGTTTATGCCAGTTTACCATCCTCTCCATGATAGCAATAACATCCACACAGAGGTGTGTGTTTTTATCCAGATGTCCGTGTATGTCATGATTACTTGGGCAGGTGACAGAAAGGCTGCAGCCAAAAGACATGAGCTGGTGGAAAAAGAGAAAACAAAAAAGAGTAAGGGCCTACAAGCTGTTAAGATTTAGAGCTGTACTGTGGTGCACTGTGTCAATGACTCTATGGTCTCATGGGATAGATGACCAATGGAATACCCTACACTCCCAACAGTCTGAATTATTACAAGTAGTATATGACTCTAATCTGCTCAGGACCAAATCAGGAACTCTGAAGTGAGAGAGGGACTATTCTTATAATCATGGATGTAATGGTGAAAACATTAAAAAAGTTGTTTTACCTGTGTGTTACCTGGGTAAAAACATAGAGAGTTCTTTTAGCAATTTTAATGGCTATGACATTGTACCTCTGTATGATTGGGACATCACTCATGGTTTTGTTCTTGTTTACAGTGATTTTACAGCCAGATTGTTATGTGAAGTCATTCTGTGAACATTTGATCTTGCATAATTACAGAGTCCTTCTTCAATGAGGTTGTGCTAGCCCTTCTGGTCCATTACTGCACTTACATCTTCCTGGTGTTCACAGCCAAACCAGAGAATCAAGTGGCTTATGGACTGCACGAAACCATTGGTCCATGTCAGGAAACTACCCCGGTGTACACTGCGTTCGGTCATGTAAGTACAAGTCATGTCAATAGGGCATTAAAGCAAGTCAACAGTTACATGCAACAATGGAGGCACAGAACCTGTAGATGTATGATAATTACCAGTATTAGTGTTTGCGTTGATTGTTATGTAGATGTATGATAATTACAAATATTAGTGTTTGCGCCAGTCGTTATGTAGAGGTATGATAATTACAATAATTAGTGTTTGCACCAGTCATTATGTAGATGCTTGATAATTACCAGTATTAGTGTTTGCACCAGTCGTTATGTAGATGTTTGATAATTACCAGTATTAGTGTTTGTGCTGGTCATAATGTAGATGTATGATAATTACCAGTATTAGTGTTTGTGCTGGTTGTAATGTAGACATATGATAATTACCAGTATTAGTGTTTGCGTCGGTCGTTATGTAGATGTATGATAATTACCAGTATTAGTGTTTGCGTCAGTCGTTATGTAGATGTATGATAATTACCAGTATTAGTGTTTGCGTCAGTCGTTATGTAGATGTATGATAATTACCAGTATTAGTGTTTGCGTCGGTCGTTATGTAGATGTATGATAATTACCAGTATTAGTGTTTGCGTCGGTCGTTATGTAGATGTATGATAATTACCAGTATTAGTGTTTGCGCTGATCGTGATGTAGATGTATGATAATTACCAGTATTAGTGTTTGCGTCAGTCGTTATGTAGATGTATGATAATTACCAGTATTAGTGTTTGCGTCGGTCGTTATGTAGATGTATGATAATTACCAGTATTAGTGTTTGCGCTGATCGTTATGTAGATGTATGATAATTACCAGTATTAGTGTTTGCGCTGATCGTGATGTAGATGTATGATAATTACCAGTATTAGTGTTTGTGTCGGTCGTTATGTAGATGTATGATAATTACCAGTATTAGTGTTTGCGTCAGTCGTTATGTAGATGTATGATAATTACCAGTATTAGTGTTTGCGCTGATCGTTATGTAGATGTATGATAATTACCAGTATTAGTGTTTGCGCTGATCGTTATGTAGATGTATGATAATTACCAGTATTAGTGTTTGCGCTTGTATTTACATGTATATAGATGTACATGTTTATGTACATTGAGTGATATATTTGACAAGGTGTTTGTGGTTTGATATGACTGGAAGCAAATTGCCAATTTTATTGAATGCAAGTAAAATCTACAAAACATGTGACATGTGTATGCAGATTTTATCTCATATTCTTGTATATATTGGTGTTTTATTTGCTTAATGTGGCATTGCAACTCAAATTGTGAAGGTTGGATGTTTTCTACTTCTTCTTTGGCAGGTTCTGGAGAAACACAAGTACCTCTGTGTGGAGAAATATGATGAAGCTGTGTTTGACTTTCACTGTGTAAAGGATCTCCCTAAGCCTGGACAGAGCTGGTACACCATCTGTGGCACCAAGTACCCCAATCATCTAGAGTACATAGTCATTGTATGTGGAGCCTGTTTGTTTGGCATGGCTTACTACTGGCAGCTCTTGGTGTGCTCTGGTCCCCAGCCACTGGGCTCCAAAGCAAAGAAAAAGACCAAACAGAGTTAGAAATTAGGACTAAATTGATTACAGTTACACTAGTACACGTTTCTTCTGATAGGGTGAATTACATCTATATATCGTATAACGGGTATTTTCTGTGGTTGTCCATTTTTTGTGGAATTTGCGGATATAAAAAATCCACAAAAATTATATCAATACATATATGTATAGATAGGTATAATGCGGCCGCAGAAATTGGAAACACAGAATATTATTTGCTACCTTTGAGGGATGGATCACAAAATTTCCACCCACAGAAATACCTGTTAAATGGTATGAACTATATTTAATAACTACAGCAATTCCTTCAAAATGGCTTGGTTGAATGATGGTCAAGCAGACTTGATTTTAAGATGATTTCTTGCATACCTAATCAGCATGGATTTAATTTAAAGATGATTAAAGAAGATTCCCCCCACTTTGAGGGTCATTAGATTTATGCCAATGTCACTTTAATTTTAAACAGACTGAAAGCACTATGTACAATATGGGCATGATTTGGCCTTTCAAATGACTTTCAATTTCTTAAAGTTTATTTTAATGAAGGGCATGTATATTAATGAAGGGCATGTATATTTCTAGAAATGATACATTACTCATTTCTAGAAATATCAATTGCACTGTTTCTTAAAACAAAAATGAGCACTTAAAAATGATGTTGTCAACTGAAAAAGAACAACAAACGATTGTGTATCACAATTCATTTTCGGAAATTCTACTGCAAGAATGGTGTAAGGATGGTGGTGAATACATGTATATTTTTTGGTTTTGCGAAATTGGAAAAAGCAGACATTTAAACTTTGGGGTTTCACAAGAATTTTCACCTTGAGGGTTCAAATCTGGCCCAAGCAATTTATAGTCCTTTGTGGTTTCTGAATGGTATTTCAAACACTGACTTTATCCACAAAAACATTTGAAGACATGAACCAGCATTTTTTTTTTTTCCTGGAAAAGATGTACAGTGTAAACAGGAGGAAAAGATCCCTGTTGGTTTTGGGACACTGCATCTGAGGTCAAAGTCCCTGATTGTTAATGTAAACTGAAAAGTGTGAAAATTAGAGGGTTTCCTAATGAGCAATACAATATCGTAATTGTGTAAAATGAAAATGCACTAAAGAAGAAATCACCAACATTTCCAGCTATAATTTAGAGAAAAAAATTTATTGTGTACATAAATAGCAACTGGTTAATTACACTTTATTAATTAATCTTGCAGGTACAGCATTAAACATACTGTATATAGTAGACTCTTTCAAGTTGTTTCTATGAATGATTGTTTTGGTATTGTATACATGTGTGAATGTTTCTTCATCGAAAATAAGAATATATGTCATTTAATTTAAAAGGTAAATGTCCTAGTTCATTTGGCAAGGTGTGTTTGCATTGAATGCAATTTTATGACGTTTTGCTTGACATATCCAAAACTGAGATTCTTGTCAGTATTTTTCCAAATAAAAAATAACCATGGTGGATTCATTATTTTGTTCTGCGAGAACTAGTTGTAATAAAGATGTAGCACAAGTGTAATGTACATGAATATGACTGAGATTCAGGGCAAACCATAGCACTGAAGGTCATCAAACTCTCCATAATAAAATCTATTGATTTTCAAGGTCATTGGAAGGAGGTAGTTAATATTCTTGTTGTCAAGATCAGAAAAAACTGAGGTCATCAAACTTTTCATGTCTATCTTATTCCCTTTGTAACAGGTTGAAATACATTGATAAGAGTGGATGTAAATATGTTAATATCCTTGTGGGAAATATTCACATTCTCTCACCAGAGGGCGCATTAAGCAAGCTTCACTTAAACCTCTGTCAATGCTTAGAATCACATGAAATCACGATACCAACAGTCATCCCCTTTAAATGTTCTGGCAACCGATGATACATCAGGCTCTTTTCACAGCCCACTGTCACCTTACTAAGTACATCTTCATGATTTAGCTGTTTGTCTTACTATTTTCCAAGTGTCCAACCCTCAGATGAGGACAACGGACTATAAAACGGATATGATGATGATGATGAAGTGTCATTGTATTTTTACAGCCTTTTTTCATATTCAATTCAATATTTACGTCAGATCTCCACCACGTAAATGTCTTACATTCCTACGTGTATTTTAAGGTAGTTCCAAATTCAAGATAAAAAAAAACCCAGCAATTTTAAACACTCTGCAGTGAACATCAATTTAATTGCACCAATAACACTTCATAATGAGTAAATACTTAGTCTAAAACATACATGATGCATATTAAAGAGTTTTACAAGATTTCTGTAAAAAGCCATTGTAGTTGGAGCAGCGCATGGAACTCTGGGAAGAGAATACAATATTCAGAGCAAACCACAGAACATCATCATACTTATTCTCCATATATGGTGAGAGATTGGACACCATTTTTTCACTCATGGAGACATCACCACTACCGGTGAAGGGCTGCAAAATTTAGGCCTATGCTCAGTGCATATGGCCTTAGAGCAGGGAGGGATGTTTAACGTGCCACACCTACTGTGACACGGGAACTCGGTTTTTGCAGTTTTATCTGAAGGATCGCCCCTTTAGTCGCCTCTTACAACAAGCAAGGGGTACAGAGGACCTCTTCTAACCCAGATCCCATGCCATGAATTGTAGAATTTACTTAAGATATTATTTTACCACTAAAAGTTCAAAGTGCATTCATCTGTAATCAACAACGTTTGAGTACAATACACCTTCTTGCAGTCTACCTTTACAGGGCTTTGTCACCATTAGTGATACAGACATTCTTCCACTATTAAATGAGGAACACAATAATAACAAAGTATTCATTTTTTAATTTTTCAAAATGTGATTGAAATATGCCAAGAACTTTAATCAGTGAAGCACCAAAGATCAAAGGGTACAGGCTATATATAATAAACACAGTCAGTACACTATAGAATCCCCCCCCCCCAACAATGTTATAATAAATACAGTCACTACACTATAGAATCCCCCCCCCCCCCCCCCAACGATGCTATAATAAACAGTCATTATACCTTACAACATTTTTCCCCAACTCTTGGGTAGGCAGTATAAGCAATGAACAGTGGTATCACCAAAGTTGTTCAAAATTGATCTGGTCAAAACTGTTTAAGAAGTCTTTTTAATAAATACCAGTAATTGAATATATGATCCTAAGACAGGTTAATTATAAATGTAATCACACTTCATAAATATCAAGCTTTAAAAAATCTCATATCGCATTTCACTTTTATAGCAAAGTAAAATATTCTGGCAACTCTTTTTTTTTTTTAAATACAAAAATATCTCTGATTAATTCATTAAACATACAAAAAAATAAAAATAAATAAATACAGAACTTCATATGAGAAAAAATTGCACACAATGCATTAACACAAACATTGAAAAAGTAGTGACTGAATATGGTATTACTTGCATTAACAAAGTGCATGAACACCCAGCAGGTATACAACACGTCACTGTCTGTCTATATGGATACATGTATGTGTATAAAGAGACGGCAAAATAATACAACAAAACTACTGAAAACATCAAAACACATGTATACCCAACATTGTTCACCTCAAATAACACCGTACATTATAATTCTTATCACAGTTCACGCAAGCCTTTCTAACTTCATGAGCAGTTTTAAACATCACGATACTGCAATCTTTGTAACAATTAATACTTGATAACCATATATACAATATATACACTGTACTTCTTAAAACCAAAACTCAAATGCCTCAAATTGTAGAAATTGTAATAGTGATGTGTTACACGAAAGTGTTCTTCTGAAATCCAATGATTAGTCCTGTACAAGTCCTGCAGTTTTCTGTTGTAATGTTCTCACGATTACATATCCAAAAAATGTGTAAACTACGACCAGAAATTTTTATCAAATATTTAATTTGAAGTATAAGAAAAGCAAGTTTTGTGTTTTCTAATTCTATGAAGGAGGATCAGTATATCGACCAAGTACCATGTTCTGCATAAACTCGGGAACCTGAAAGTAACAAAATTATCATAACAAAATCATCACAAAACAACACAAATATATAATTATCTTAGTACCAAAGTTATAATTGATGATTGTTCCCTACTCATATATACCAGGGTGGAAACAATACAAGTCCAAATTCTCACAGTTAAGGAATACAGTGAAATCTTCTCAAGCTCAGAGCTATTGTTTGAATAACTTTTAACACACACTGTCATAAAAGTTTAAAAAGGCTGTCAGAGTTTTCTGTTCTGATTAACTGGTCACCATGACATAACCAAACCTGAATTCACACAACATGGGAGATGTTGCAATACCAATATGGCTAACATGACCTTGCTGTTCTGGAAAAGCCTTTTTGTGAAATTTTTCCTGTATACATGCATTATGTAAAATATTATCAATACCGTCCTATCTTTCTTAACCACAGGACATGAATTTCATGACTTTAGTAAAAAAAGTCAGTAACTCATTGAAATAATGTAAACACTTTCCCTACAAGATGTCACAAAAGATAGATTTTTTGTTATGAAATGCAACGCATTTTCAATATCTGGTATATTATCATCTTTTCCTCAATCCAGGTTTCCTGGATTTCAAAAGTTTGATAATTTAAGCAAAGAGGACTTTTACTGCATGCTCAATAATATAATCATATAAACAGAGACTGCTATATACAAAGACAATTTTTAAACACAGTGCATCTTCAATACCTGTATATAATCAACTTAGCCCCACTAGGGGCCTGAACCCTATATGGACAAATTTTTCAGTTTTCAAGAATGGTACATTGCTAGTTATAATCATATGCAGTTTGCCTGCTTGATTTTCAGGAATAAAGAAGATTTTCTTTATAAAATATTTGCATTTTCAACATGTGATCAACAAAGCCTCGGAGTCGAGAATTTCACTATTCAATGCCAATTATAATCATGGAAAAGTTTTGGAAAGACTGATTGCTCATTATAATCATATCAATAGTCTTGACTGCTTGATGTCCAGGAGTAAAGATCTTTAAAAATTACATTAACTTTGATGGTTCAGGTCTCAAGGAGACCTTCTAATGGATGTCATATGTATGTACATATATGTATCGAGAAGAAGTTAAAAATGTTCCAGCTGTTCATGCATGATGGACAATGACGGACGCTGATCAACTGGAATAGGTCACCTGAGTAAACTCGGGTGACCTAAAAATGTGTCGGGAGATGGGTGAAAACTGCCAATAAATTTCTTGATCAATGGGTCATAGGTCAAGCTAACAGTTAATAATCAATGATGGATACAGTACAAAGATCTTTCAGCCTCATACATCTATTGTTGGTGAGACAACTGAGAAGATGTACCTATCAACCTAAAAGTCAAAGGTCAGGTACCCATTCAATAATGCTTTGGTGTGAATGGGTACCCAGTTTGGTGGTGACCTTGTTGAAATTTTTTGATTTAAGAATTGTATAGATGTTAAAATATTTTAGACAACAGACAATTTTTGGTCAAGAAAACTCCTATACATGGAATCCTCAGCTCAGATGACCTAACAATCACTGACCTCATCAGCGTTGTTGAGTGCCTGATGAATCATCTTCTCCAAGTTCCTCATCATGGAAACCTTCTGTTGAGGTGACAGTGGGTAAATAATGTTTCCAATTGGTCCAGCCTGGAGGATACAGAGAAAAGGATTTTTTTTCAGTAATTTGAGTACATTTTAAACAAGTACGGCTGTATCGTAATCTATTTCCTATATTGTGTGTAAATTTCTAAAATCATACACACCTACATCAGATAATCATTCTACTTTCAAAATTTTCTACAAGTTACATGTACAATATATTGTAATTTAAAAAATGAATCAATCTGTACTTCAAATGAGTTATATCAAATATGGTAATATTCACATATGGTAAGCCTTTGTTAAGGATAATAAAAGCATAATCATTCTGTGTGCCAGTTTATCTGATTGGATTCCGCCATCTTTGCTGATTACTCCGAATACTGTGTACCATAATTTAATTGTGCTGTACTGTACTTTGAAACTGAAAGTAACTTTAGACAAGTCACCTTGGGAAAGTGAAAGTCCATTTCAAAGTTATTAATTTCAGTCTGAATATTTTAAGAATAATCTAACTTGCTGCATCTCACCAATAATTACAAGAATATTAATCATCTTTATGTGGATAACATGAGACCATCTGGTAATGAATGTATTCATGCAAGGAAGAAGTTAATGAAACATACTACATGTACAAACATGGATCTGAAAGTAAACCTGGCATATTCACTGGTGTACATGTGATGTCACGGACATCCCAAGATGGAGGATACTGAGAACAATACTATATAACGAGCTTGGGTGGGATACATTAGCAATAAGATAAAAAATACATAAACTTGTGCTATTTTACAAAATAGTTCATGGATTAGCTCCCCAATATTTGCAAGACCTACTTCAGTCCTGTATTTGACCCCTTAATTCTTATTCATTAAGAAATCAGGACACTCTCAAGTTTAATATTCTATTAACGAAAACAACTTCATTTATGAATAGCTTTATACCTTCAACTTTAAAGTTGTGGAATGACCTACCTTTTAATATTCGAAGTCTTCCAACTTTATCATCATTCAAACGTGTCATAAAAAGTATGTATTCCTTTAAACCTAAGATATATTACAACTACGGCAATCGTAAAGCAAATATACTGCATTGTCAATTGTGAAATAATGCTAGCAATCTTAATGCTGATTTATTTAATCATTTTCTTGGGGAAAATCCAAATTGTGATATGTGTCAAAGTAGTTCTGAAACAACACTTCACTTTTTCCTGAAGTGTCCAAAATACTGTAAACAAAGACAAAGATTGATACAGAGTTTTAATAATCAGCGATTACCATTACCTTTAACACTCATTTTGTATGGTGACAAAAACCATAGTTATAACCAAAATGTTGCAATTTTCAGAATCATACATGAATTTATCTTGTCTACAAGTAGATTCATTTAATTAATTTCATTCTCAGACCACAAAACTAAGCTCTTTGTATGGTTTTTTTTTCTCTCCCTTTTTTTTTTTAGTAATTCTTGATATTTGTACCTAAATCACTCTTGTCAATCATACTTAGGTTGTAAATTATTATAGAATTCAAAACATATCATTAATCTGTATTATATTGCTGTTGCCAAACAGTCTGCTCATTTCAATATTATTGTATTCTGTTACAAATTAGCATACAATTTCCAAACACACCAATAATCTACATTTTGCTGTTAGTAAACAGTTTATTGAATCCAATATCATTATAATATTTCATTGTCACTATACATCTGTAAATATACAAATATATTAATCAAACATTGCTCTGTCTGTATGGCCTTGACTATGTATATTGTATGGAGAGGACTTATATAGGCAATGCCTGCTGTCCAATCCAATTATGTTTTCAACATAATAAAATACTGTTTAAATTAAAAAATGGAGGATACTGACTCTGTTAAATACAATGTATGATAATTATCATTTAACAACAGTGATAAATTATTTCCCTGGACAAAATTCTAAATAACTTTTTGCCCACCTTGTACCAGAAAGTCACAGATATGGTATGTCCCTGCTCGGGAACAGATTCTACGTGATGCCACCTGAAACATTATGATGTCATATATTGTAAATAACTACAAACTTTTCACAATCGCTCAGTATTTCACTTAAACAGAATTGGTTCACTGTGTCAACGATTACAGTTACACAACATTATTTCAAATTTCATTTTGAAACACAAATATTTATTTCTAGTACAACTAGGCTCCAGATGGAGCAATGTGAATTAATGGAAGCAAAAGAATGTTCCTACATTTCTCTGATTGTAATTATTCAAACAGCAGTGTCTCACCAGTACATGGGTAGAAACAGCACATCACCTGGACCGACTACAGTTTCATACCCTTTAGCATCCTTAAATTTGGGGAACCTTTTGTAATCTGGATTATCAAAATCAACCTGAAATAAAAAAATCCGGTATGGAATATATAAATACGACTGTTGATTGAGAAATAAAAGAATTTTATTTTACATGTAGCCAAACAACTGAAATTTGTAAAAAAAAAAAAAAAAAAAATACAATAAAAAATAAAACAATAAATAAATATTGTTATGTATCAGTGGTTTAAGGACAGGATACACAAAAAATTTAATACAGAATTTTGTAAAACTATTTGTAAATGTTTTAATATTGCATTAACATTTTTATCCAATGAAACCACTTTTATTTTTACATTATTCACAAATATTTACTTGAAAATCTGATGGAAAAACAATATTAAAAAATTGAAATCCTTCAAAAATGTTTTTTTTTTAATCAGTGCATTTCATGATTTGATTTATTGTTTGATCAAATAATAGAAAATCATGTTTCATTTAAAAATGTTGGATATCCTGCGACTTTAAACACATATAATTCCATCCATCTAAAACATAAACAATATGTCCTCCTCATTCCAAACCACTAAAGGAATGCCTCAGATTCTGATCAGGCCAGAATTAATTAGAAACTGAAAAGATCTCAACCAATCAAAAATCACAGAAACCAATTCATTTTCACCACTCTAAAGAGTAAACACTCTTTACAACATCACTGGAAGAGTTAATCTGGGAAAAAAGATAACTGTAAATATTTTAAACATCATAGAAAATTAAAATTTGTGGACAATCAAATTCCTTGCACTTTGCACCTCTTCAAGTTGCTTACAAAGGCCCTAGTTTCAAAACTATGAGAGGATTCAAAGGAAAAACCATGTTCTTTATTCAATATAATATTTTTTCAAAACAAACTAAATTCAACAACCTGTAATTTTCTCAAAAATTGAAGAAGATCAAAATCCTTGCCACATGCACATCTTCAATACCCAAACGAATATTCTGTAAAACAAAAAGGTCCTAGCACTTGACAATTGCAGGAGTTTGCCAGACAAATTATGTACCCTCATTATAGCATTAATTTTTCAAATACAGGGGCAAACCTCCTGTAAAAGAATTAAAAAAGGCTCCAAATTGCAACATGATTTAGAAATAGAAACCCCCAAACAGAAGACAGACATTACTGTACCATAAAGATGGGCGTAAAAAAAATAGCACCAGCCAATTTTTGATTTTTGGAATTTCAATTACTCAGAATTTTCACACTAGACAAACATGAACGATTATGGCAAGTTTAGGTACAAAGCATGTACGCTTTCAGGAATAAAGAAAGAAAACACAGAAATACAAATTTAACTGTGATTTGTAGTTTGGACCTTGCACATTAATGTGCGTTATAATATTCTTTAAAATTGCACCGTTTTTATTATGTAAAGAGTAGATAACTCTGTATACAGCAATGGAATACACATACAAAGCATTAGAAACTGTCTGTTGATTATCCTTAGTGCAATATAAAAAAAAGTCATCATAATTCTGGTATTGCACAACTGTTATATAAGGACTTTGTAATCTGTTGCCTTCTCTAAGATAAATCATTTATTTCCAATATAATTGCAGGAGTTCTAGGTGGACAGCTATTAAGTATTAACAAGATCCAAAACTATGTGTATTAAGTATGTCACTTTGAATGTTTTTTGCAATCTAAGGACAACTCTCATCAAACACTCCCCATAATTTGTGTACTCTACCTGACTTTGTCTGTCACAGGGATGATAGGTGGGGTAGGGGTACATACACTGAAACTGGTCCGGATGAAACATAATAAACCGCTTGTGTCCTCGAATCTGGGCAAAAAAATTCTCCTGCTCATCATAATGGGCAGGTGTGACATTTCCTACAACAAAATGTAAACAGCAAAGGCATAGCACATTGTATATTAAAACATGTTTTCATAACATTGTTTTAAATGGTGAATATTCAGGATTATTCAAAACAAACTTTGGCAATATTCCAGTCCTCTAAGGTAGCAAAATTCATCTATCAGACAAATATCTCATTTCATTTTCATAAAGGGGCAGTCACCTTCCATCCCAATGAGGAGTAGATTAGAGGTCAGAGCACCAAACTTATTCTTCTTCTGCTGTTCTGTCACCCAGCTCCAATTAAATCCAAGAAAATCAGCAACAATCCGTTTTCCAACACCCTCATTTAATGCTTGTTGCAAATAAACTCTGTAAAAATTTAGGACTACTTTTGACTATTATCTAATAACACTTGTACTACTGAAAATTCTGTGGGAGTACATTCCCAGCTTAGGTGTACACAGTCACTGGTTATATTTTGTCTTTAAAGCCAGTAGTTCCTCAATTTTACACACTAGTATATACATGTGTACAGACTGTGTACCTGAAATACTCAAGAATTCATTTCAATCTTTTATTCAGTCAGAGCTGCAGAACTGTTATGGTTTTATATTTTAGTCTTTAATGGTCAAAGGCTAAAATCATAATGCTACAATTCTGCAGCTAATTCAGACAATGCTAGAATACCCAATTCTCCAACATTAAATTGGTAGAAACTTTCCTGTCCATTTAAGTAGACAAGTACTCAGTCTCTCATTTAATATCTGATACTTTGAGGAACAAAGTTTTACTATATTCAAAGAAAAACATTGAACATGCAATAGTGCAAATTCTTCCCAAAGTTACCACAAAAAGACATGCAGTGTAGTGAATTAAACTGTAGGGCTTTGAATCATAACTCTGAACCCCAAATTTGGTGCATTTCAGTGCAACACTCCAGACATATATGCACGTCTTCACCCATGATATCTTAGAAATATATACCTGTCTTTTCCCACTTTTGCAGTCTTCAACTTGTTGACAAACTCTGAAAATGTTAAATCCATATGTTCCATTGGTTTCTGAAAATCCTTGCAAGAATCAACTTTTTTGTCATCAAAGTACTGAAAGCGATTGTTTTTGGATTTGTACACAGTAAATTTTCCATCTCCTATGTTTTCCTGTAGATAGTCCAGGTCCCAGTGCAGTGCAGACTGTACTAAACATGAATCTGTTATCACCACTGGCAGCTAAAACACAAGATGCAAGATGTGTTGTTGATTATCTTAAAACTTGAGAAATGAAAATATTCATGGTTATACCTTGAAATGTAACAGTATGTCTTGAACTATTTGAGTCACTGTTGAAATGTAACAGTATGTCTTGAACTATTTGAGTCACTGTTGAATTGTAAGTATGTCTTGACCTATTTGAGTCACTATTGAAATGTAACAGTATATCTTGAACTATTTGAGTCACTGTGAATTGTAAGTATGTCTTGAACTATTTGAGTCACTGTTGAAATGTAATAGTATGTCTTGAACTATTTAAGTCACTGTTGAAATGTAACAGTATATCTTGAACTATTTGAGTCACTGTTGAATTGTAACAGTATGTCTTGAACTATTTCAGTCACTGTTGAATTGTAAGTATGTCTTGAACTATTTGAGTCACTGTTGAAATGTAATAGTATGTCTTGAACTATTTAAGTCACTGTTGAAATGTAACAGTATGTCTTGAACTATTTGAGTCACTGTTGAATTGTAAGTATGTCTTGAACTATTTCAGTCACTGTTGAATTGTAAGTTTATCTTGAACTATTTGAGTCACTGTTGAATTGTAAGTATGTCTTAAACTATTTGAGTCACGGTTGAAATGTAACAGTATATCTTGAACTATTTGAGTCACTGTTGAATTGTAAGTATGTCTTGACCTATTTGAGTCACTATTGAAATGTAACAGTATATCTTGAACTATTTGAGTCACTGTTGAATTGTAACAGTATGTCTTGAACTATTTCAGTCACTGTTGAATTGTAAGTATGTCTTGAACTATTTGAGTCACTGTTGAAATGTAATAGTATGTCTTGAACTATTTAAGTCACTGTTGAAATGTAACAGTATGTCTTGAACTATTTGAGTCAATGTTGAATTGTAACAGTATGTCTTGAACTATTTGAGTCACTGTTGAATTGTAAGTATGTCTTAAACTATTTGAGTCACGGTTGAAATGTAACAGTATATCTTGAACTATTTGAGTCACTGTTGAATTGTAAGTATGTCTTGACCTATTTGAGTCACTATTGAAATGTAACAGTATATCTTGAACTATTTGAGTCACTGTTGAATTGTAACAGTATGTCTTGAACTATTTCAGTCACTGTTGAATTGTAAGTATGTCTTAAACTATTTGAGTCACAGTTGAAATGTAACAGTATATCTTGAACTATTTGAGTCACTGTTGAATTGTAAGTATGTCTTAAACTATTTGAGTCACTGTTGAAATGTAACAGTATATCTTGAACTATTTGAGTCACTGTTGAATTGTAACAGTATGTCTTGAACTATTTCAGTCACTGTTGAATTGTAAGTATGTCTTGACCTATTTGAGTCACTATTGAATTGTAACAGTATGTCTTGAACTATTTAAGTCACTGTTGAATTGTAAGTTTATCTTGAACTATTTGAGTCACTGTTGAATTGTAAGTATGTCTTGAACTATTTCAGTCACTGTTGAATTGTAAGTTTATCTTGAACTATTTGAGTCACTGTTGAATTGTAAGTATGTCTTAAACTATTTGAGTCACGGTTGAAATGTAACAGTATATCTTGAACTATTTGAGTCACTGTTGAATTGTAAGTATGTCTTGACCTATTTGAGTCACTATTGAAATGTAACAGTATATCTTGAACTATTTGAGTCACTGTTGAATTGTAACAGTATGTCTTGAACTATTTGAGTCACTGTTGAATTGTAAGTATGTCTTAAACTATTTGAGTCACTGTTGAAATGTAACAGTATATCTTGAACTATTTGAGTCACTGTTGAATTGTAAGTATGTCTTGACCTATTTGAGTCACTATTGAAATGTAACAGTATATCTTGAACTATTTGAGTCACTGTTGAATTGTAAGTATGTCTTGACCTATTTGAGTCACTATTGAAATGTAACAGTATATCTTGAACTATTTGAGTCACTGTGAATTGTAACAGTATGTCTTGAACTATTTGAGTCACTGCTGAATTGTAAGTATGTCTTGAACTATTTGAGTCACTGTTGAATTGTAACAGTATGTCTTGAACTATTTGAGTCACTGTTGAATTGTAAGTATGTCTTGACCTATTTGAGTCACTATTGAAATGTAACAGTATATCTTGAACTATTTGAGTCACTGTTGAATTGTAACAGTATGTCTTGAACTATTTGAGTCATTGTTGAATTGTAAGTATATCTTGAACTATTTGAGTCACTGTTGAATTGTAAGTATGTCTTGAACTATTTGAGTCAAGTTGAAATGTAACAGTATATCTTGAACTATTTGAGTCACAGTTGAAATGTAACAGTATGTCTTGAACTATTTGAGTCACTGTTGAATTGTAATAGTATGTCTTGAACTATTTGAGTCACTGTTGAATCGCTCTTCACACAGAGTGATACCTGTGTAATCCAACATGCACTTTAAAAAAGTTTCGTGTTGGATTGCAGTAGATGGAAAAAATGCAAATGGAAATTACAACAATATCAGGATTCACCATAAAACGAAGTTCACAGGATTAGATGGTTTAGCTGTACTACTAGATAGAATGATCTATCATTAAAATGATGGACATGTTTCACAATAGAACAATTTCATAATGAAAAATGTACTTGTACACAATTTCAGATGGTTTGACAAGTTTATATATATATATATATATATATATATATATATATATATATATATATACACACACATATATATACAAGTCATGAATAAAGTTCACAATTAAACAGTTTCTAGTGTTTGTCACTTTGTTTTGAACATGGTATTTTCTAATAAGCAATTTATATGCAAACAAAAACATGGTAAAAGCCTTGTTTACATAGCAAATAATTGTGAGTGATGTATCTCATTTGTAAATCAACAACTGGCATTCAAAATTTTGCTGACCATTATAGAAATACCTTCAATTAAGCAGTGAAAATATTAAAAATGGAAAAAAAAAAAAAAAAAATCACTGAAAAATGTCAGCTCAAATCATGTCCATGTCCTTTTAAAGGCTTTTTTCCACCGTTTTACTGATGTAGTGGCTAGAGCATACGTACACTTCAAGAATCTTTATACCAAAGACACAGAGTGTCCAGCCAGCTAGAGATTCGTATTTATACATTTATCTGCTGCTAACTTTGCATTTGAAAATTTAAATTTTGATAGTACTATCTAATACCATTTTCAAGATCTATCATGTAAAAACATAATAAAATTGAAACAAATATCAGAAATTGAAACTCGAGAAATTGAAAGTAAGCAGCAACTTGAGTAAAACTCAGACAGGTGCGCTTCCAAGATTGCGTATGACTGTATACTCTCTGTTTATCTAACATCAATAAGGTTACCCCATCTGCGATACGCTTGTCAGTCTCCGGATTGTCGATACTTAGTCTAGGAATTTCCTCTGTGGCAAACGAATACTCCTTCAGATTAAAACTTGTGTTTTCCTTTGCCATTTTGATGGAAACTGTCTCAATCCCGAGCCCGATTTATTTTCTATATGCATTCACTTAATCAAAGTACTGAAAGTACTGAGAAAAGCAAAGCTGCAGTGATTACTGCTAAATTAAAGAAACGTGTCATAGTACTTACCTTTGACATTATCATAATTTAGTGTACTTTTTCAGTCAGTAAAGGGTTTTTTGTTATTGTATATGTAATAGAGAATGTATGTATTTGTATGTTTTATTTACTTATTTACTTACCTATCTTATGCTTCTACTATTACCTTTTATGTATATCATCTCTTTTACTATTTTATTGTACAACGCCAGTGAATACATGTATGTAAAATTAGGCGTTTTAATCAAATAAATTAGTTTCAGTTTCATAGAGGGATTTTGGGTTGAATAAATTTAATTTTATATTTACGCTTGACGAAATACTTATATGCTTAAAATATTTTACTTTAAAAAAAAAAAACAAAAAAAAAAACCAAAAACCTAGATCTGTTAATTTATTTCTCTAGCCCTGTCTGTGCAAACAGTTGAGAACATAACTAGTAATCAGCTTAAGGCATATGTCTGAGGTTTTTGTAGCGTGTATTACTTTTAATCTTTGAAATTTGGCGGTTGAGATCCCTCAGATAACTTGCTGAGGATTCTAACAGTTCAATATATACATATAAATGAATCGAGTAACTTATTTACAATCAAGTATGTACAATTCCCGACCCTTGGCTACTGGCTCTGTTTGGCTACTGGCTCTGTTTGGCTCCCGGCGCAAAACAGCCCTTAGCTCAATCCGGCTCTAAGCTCCTATAGCTCGGCTCACTTTGACTCCCGGCTCTTACAGCTCGGGTATTGATATAATTAAAACAGGAGACTTATTCAGTCACGTTTGACTTTTAATTAAAAGAAATAAACAATCTAAATGACCTTTTTTTTTTTTATTACTGTCACCAATCTTCTCCACTCTGGAGCCAACGGTAATAATGCTCTCAAATTCACCGCCTCGCTTCCTTATATACTCTTTAATGGGACTAACGACACCTATCGGTCATACACTAAAATTCAATTTTACATTATCGGAATATCTTTTTCCGGGTTGTTTCATTTTTTATAGTGTTTTTGAACTTCATTGACTGTGTTTTATGATGTTGCTTATGATTGATCTTATTGTTGAGGGCATTGGTTTTTACATGGTTTTATCGCTCTTTGTCTTACTTTGAAAGAGAAAAAAAACTATTTCCCTAGACTTTGAATAAGACCTTCTACAAAAGACTTTTCCTTATATTCTGAGTCCAAGTACATGTCCACGTAGATAGATACATCGTGGAAGACTCTTCCCGTAGAATGGGTTCACAGGCGCTCGACGTTTTAAATATCTATAACAGAAAAAAGGGTCTTCCTGTAAACAAACTATTGGGTCCTCATTACATTCGCACCAAACTCTACTCTGTCCCTTTGAAAATTTTGCATGAATTACAAGGAAAAGCTAACACTAAGTCTTGCTTGGATTCCTCTAAACCGGAATACAGACTTCAATATGTGATTTGGGATGTTGTCCATCACAGACTCTTTGGTCTTCCACTTATTATTGATGAGAGTGAACTCAAGAAACCTCGCCGATTCCTTTATCTTAAATTTGACAACAAAGGAATTGATGCTGTCAGCATTAACATCATCCTTAACCATAAAAAAAGTGCAGTCCTGCATTCCGCCTTACTTTAAGATGAAATCCACACCTTGTGTTTCATATAGATATACTTCTACTTTGGTATCCAAGTTATCTAATTATAAACAGACGTTACAGTGCCTTGATATTGAACAATTACAACGAAGTCCTTCAAGGTTTTCATGTTCTTCCTCATTTAACTACAGTCCCCACTGGTAATATCATTACAGGGGACATAGATATTGTACAAAATGAGGATCTTAGTCCTTGATTTTAAAAGGTCCTAAATTTTGAGAACCTCGCTCATTTAGATGGCGACATAATTTCATGGCTATCATGAATTCTGTGGAAGAATATGCCAGACGTTGGACGAAATCTGAGGGAGAGGAACTTGACACTTTGTCTGAGTAGATCAAAAGTATTCAAAAATTGTTAAAACCCCGCATTCACCATTTGATGGGGGGAAATGCGCACTATTTATCCTTCTGGTTTTAAGAAAGCTGAAGTGACGAATGAGTTACGTAGATAACATGAAAACTTTGTGCTAGTCCCAGCGGATAAAGCAAGTAACAACATTGTCTTTGTTTGTAAAAGTTATTATTAATGTCTTTTAAATGAACTGGGATTTACTTCAACATCTGGGAATCCTACTTATACTCGAGGCAATCTTACAAAGGATGAAATTCTTCATAATCATCTTTCAGTTTTAAATACTTTCGACATTCCTAAGAATCAGGATCAGTTTGAATTACCATATCTTTATTGGATCCTGAAATTACATAAAAATCCTTACAAACAAAGATACATTGCTGGTTCCAGTACGTGCTCTACCAAGCCTTTATTTTTATTACTAACTAAACTGCTAACAGCTATTAAAGAGTCACTTCAGAGATACTGTTCCACTATATATTCCAGAAGTGGTGTCAATCAGATGTGGATTCTCAAAAACTCTAAGGAACTCTTGGAAAATCTAAAGTCTCATGATTTTTCTAAAATCGACAGCATCAAAACGTATTATTTCTCCACACTTTATACAACAATTCCTCACGATAAATTAAAATCTAGACTTCAAATAATAGATAATTGCTTTTTGAACAAAAATGGCACTCGAAAATACAAATTTCTAGTGACTGGAAAACAAGGTACATATTTTGTTAGACACCATTCCGATAGCCCGCACAAGTACTCTGAAGCAGACATTAAGAGTATGCTTGGCTTTCTTGTAGATAACATTTACGTAGTGTTTGGAGACCAAGTCTTCCAACAATCCATGGGCACTAATTGTGCTCCCTTATTGGCAGACTTATTTTTATATTCTTATGAAGCGGAATTTGTTCAGAAACTGTTACAGGATAAAAACAAAAAAAAACTTGCCGTGTCCTTCAACCATACATATAGATATATCGATGACGTCTTATCAATCAACAATCATAATTTTCATAATTATGTCCATTTGATATATCCCGATGAACTCGAAATAAAGGACACTACAGAATGTGACGTGCCTGCTTTATATTTGGATATTTCACTTAATATTGACTCTAATGGCAGAATGACAACTACATTATATGACTTCAACTTTGCAATCATTAACTTTCCATATCTGTGTAGTAATATACCACTTTCACCTGCTCATGGTGTGTATATCTCCCAGTTGATTCGATACGCAAGAGCATGCCATGCGTATGAGAAATTTTTAAAGCGAGGTCAACTACTGACAAAAAAATTAATGTTGCAGGGTTTTAACGAATCTCGTTTGAGGTCATCATTTCGCAAATTTTACGGTCGCTATAATGACCTTGTTTGTGATTATAAAGTGTCTCTGGGACATATGTTGAATGATTTGTTTCATACCCTTTGTTAGACTGTAATTTGTCATACTAACTTTGACTACGGATAATCCCGTATACCTAATTTCGACTAAGGGCTCACGGCGGGTGTGACCGGTCAGCAGAGGATGCTTACTCCTCCATGGCACCTGATCCTACCTTCGCTTTGTCGGAGGTCCTTGTTGCCCTACACTCGAACTTGTATATGTCTTTGGGATTTATGATTACGATTAACACATTGTTTACTTCACCATTCGATATTCACAAGGTATATCACGCCGCCAACTTGGTTTTCTTTTTTTACCAGCTGCATCGCTTGTAACTTTCGGCGAAGGGTTCGATATAATACAATAATTAGACCACAGCTGTTTAGAAACAACTCTGTCAAGGTCTTACCTCTCGTATCGGCATGGTGAACTGGAAATAAAGTCCATTTATCGGCTATAATCAAACGTCAATCATCGTCTATTGCTTCTCAAATGTGAAAAATCGGTAAAAGGGGAACGGGAGTTGCAAGCGATGCAGCTGGTAAAAAAGAAAACCAAGATGGCGGCGTGATATACCATGTAAATAATTTGTTTAGAGGAAGATAATTTTTTTTTATTATAGATATTTAAAACTTTGAGCGCCTATGAATGGGTGTAGGCTGTACATATGTGGTATTGTACTTAGTTTAGTTATATATTTTTATATGTCATTCACATTCATACACTTCAATACATATTGCGCTGCGCTACTTATTAATTTTATTTGTATTATAAACACCTAAACATCCCTTTTAAACAAATAACGTGGATTAATTCATGTATACTCTACAATCATATTCATTTTCCGTGATATCAATTACTTGCATGCAAATATTGGTTCAAAGAATTGTTTCCTTTGACGATAAAGCGATAACTGAATATATGTATCGTTGCATATATGTCACATGTGTTGGAAAGTGTTTTTGTTTTTGCATTGCATTTATCCTTATATGTCTTTATAGTTGTTTCAGGCTTGTTCATTGTTTCCAATCATTAAACGAACCTACGACCTTAACCATCTTGTAGATTATCTTTACAACCAAGAACAGTTACACATATGTACATGTTACCGGATTCGTCCGTTGCCGGAAAGCTTGATAACCGTTCCCATTACCAAAAGCCATGTGAAAATCACTTTATAAATGCGTTTTAAGCGTTTGATTGAAAAATAAGCAAAAATAATGGATTTTTTGTCCATTGTGACGTCTTATTCGTCTCTTACATTTGCGAACAATGGTTACTAAGAGGAACTGTGTGAGAATTTTTGATTGGTGGTAGATCCTTTAATTTTAGTGGAATTTCGTACTTGAAACACTCAGTTGACAGGAAATGTTATGGTTTTCTGGTGGTATATGTACCATTCATTCTTGCTTGCGACGCACGATATCAGGCCTTGGTGTATGTGCTTTACTAACGTAAATGTATGGGTTATTTAGAAATATTCCTAGCAACCAGGGAAAAGCAGAACCTTGTAAAAGTATGTGAGATGTATGGGATGATGGAATAGCAATGGAGTTAGGACGCCTATGCTAAGATAATTGAGATAGATGAGCACATCATCGAAATAGGACACTGGAAATATGGTGAGATCGGGCCCTAAATTTTAACGCCATGTGAGACCCCAAGAAGATGAAAAAAGATTTATTCAGTGTCGCGGAGACTGGAAGCTAATATCATTACCGAAAACACTTAATAGGTAAGGTTTAGGCCTTTGATTGAAAATAAGTGACAATAGTGGACTTTTCCCATTGTGACGTCATAGTCGTCTCTTAGATGTGCGAATAATGGTATAAGAGGAATTGGGTGGGGTTCTTTGATGGATCATATTTCCTTTATATGTAGTGAAATTCCGTTCCTGAAATATTCAATCGACAGGAAATTTTATCCTCTTTCCGGTGGTGTCATTCATTTTTGCGTGCGACTCACAAATGAGTATGTCAAGAACAACCCCGAAATACCACACCGGAAATAAGGTGAGATCGGGGCTTAAATTGTAACGCCATTTTAGGTCTCTAAGTTCCGGTCAGCTCAGTATTTCCGTTATACATATCAAATGTCAAACACACAATCGACAGGAAAATTTATGCTCTTTCCTGTGGTGTATTCCTCATGACGATATTGGACGTTTTTCTATCGTGACGTCATGGTCGTCTCTTAGATATGTGAACAATGGTGACTGAGGAATATGGTAGGATTATTTGATTGACCCTTGATTTTTGGTGGAATTTTGTACCTGAAACACTCAATCGACAGGTATCCTCTTTCCGGTGGGGTCATTCATTTTTTGCGTGCAATGTACGAGTGAGTATGATATCAAGGTGTGGCTAAAATGCTTTGGTATTCTAACTGTGTGGGCTATATAGAGAATATTCCTAGCGACCAGGGAAAACAGTAACCTGTAAAAATCGGCATGTATCTCGTGTGATATTACACGTATGAAGAGACCAAGACGATAAACAGTATTCAATCTCGTTAATCCTATAGAAAATACAAATCAGAGAAATTGGCAAACACGGACCCCTGGACATACCAGAGGTGGGATCAGGTGCCTTGGAAGAGTAAGCATACCCTGTCGACCGGTCAGACCCGCCGTGATTCCTACATCCCGATTAGATAAACGTAGCATTCCGCAGCCAGAATCTGTGCGCAAAGAACGGCCTAACAATTGGTATGAAACACGTCAAACAGCATTTGACCTAATGAAAGGTTGTACTGGCAAACTAGATCTCGTTATAACGACCATAAACTTTGCGAAACGCTGACTTTAGACGAGACTGTACAAACCCCTGTAACATCAACTTCTCTTTGTCTTCCTCGATTTAAAAATGATCATATGCAGAACAAGATTCTGCGCATCGAATTAGATGAGTAATATAAACACCATATGCAGGCGATGATGGCATATTCCCACATAGACAAGGGAAGTTGACGATGGAGAAATTGAAATCATCCCTTCGTCATAAAGTTGAGTTGTTAGTTTGCCGTCAGCATCTATTTTCAATAACATATCTAAGTACGAAGCAGATGTGAATGAAGTTTTTCATTTCAAGTTCACTGGAATATACCGAATCGACATATGAATGAATATGATCATTGTTAATAGATAAAACGTCGTTGATATATCTAAATGTCGATTTAAGACCACAGCAAGAGATGTTTTCCTCTTATGTAGAAGCTTTCGAATGAATTATGCTTCATAAGAATATAAAAACAGGTCAGCTAACAAAGGAGCACAATTCGTGCCCGTGGGAATTCCAATTGACTGTTGGAAGACCTTATTACCAAAGACTACGAAGACATTGTCAATTAGCAACTCTAGCATCTTTTTAATATCAACTTCAGAGTACTTGTGCATGGAGTCAGAGTGGTGTTTAACAAAATAATTTTTGGGATGATCGATCACTTGATATGAATATTTCCTTTTAACATTTTTGTTAACGATGCAACTGTCTAAGATGTTAAAAAGTCTAGTCTTTAATTTATAGTGAAGTATGATCGTGTAAAGTGTTGTAAAATCATACATGTTGTTGATTTGAGAAAGTTCACTAATTTGTTTTTAAATAATGTTTAAGAATTCACATTTGATTTACACCATTTCTGTCATATATAGTGGCACAGTACATTTGAAATTTCTTATTTACAGCAGTTAATATTTTGGTGAGGTGCAAAGATAGGGCTTGGTAGAATATTTAATGGATCCAGCAATTTATCTTTTTTGTAAGGGTTTTTGTATAGTTATGTACGGTGACTCATATGCATCCACTCCATTGACTGGGATATTAAATGTGATTAAAAGTGAAGCATGGTTTTGAAGGATTTCGTCTTTTGAAAGGGCAGTTGGAATATAAGTGCGATTACTAATTGTGGAATTAATGCCAAGTTCGTTTAGAATGCATTTGTAATAATGAGTCTTGCAAAGAAATGCAACATTGTTGCAAGCTTTGTCAACTGGGACCAAACCATATTCCTCATGTAACCTGTCTAACTCTTTTACCACTTCTGGTTTATTTACACAGGACAGATGGTACGCATTTTTGTTTTGACATATCTGATACGGGATTTTAATATTCCTCTTATACTTTTTATCCATTCTGACAAGGTATCAAGTTCTTCATTTTCAGGTTTAGCCCATCGCCTGGCATTATCTTCCACAGAATTCATAATAGAAGTGAAATTCGCCTATTAATTGATTAATTGTTTGTTTGTTTTACGTCCTGTCGAGAATGTTTCACTCATATTGAGACGTCACCAGCTGTATCACTAGATGGAGTACCATAAATTTCGACCTATGCCTAGAGCTCAGGGCCGCAGCAGTGAGAGTTCTTCATCGTTCCAACGCCTTCTATGACCTCCGTTTTTAAGGTCATATCCGAAAGATCCGTGATTCTTACTTCTAAATGCCGAGTGTTTAGCGAAAGAGGAATCACTATCCAAGTTTACGTTTTGGGTTTGACGCTGCCATAGCACGAGCGAGGCTCGAACTCGCGACTTCCCGGTCACGAAGCGAACGCTCTAAAGATCGAGGTTCTCTGAATTTAGTACCTTTTAAAATCAGTAATTTTAGGTCTTCATTTTTAACTATATCAACATTACCAGTAGTGACATGTCCAACTGGACTATAGTTAAAAGAAGACGAAGAACAAGACCATGTAGGTGGATTGAGTATACGATTGTTTATATCCAGGCACTGCAAGTTTGTTTGCAGTTAAAAATTTGGATGCATCGTGGAAGTATATCTGTAGGAAATACAAGGTGTAGTCTTTGAACTTGAAATATTTTGGAATTCAAGACTGAACTTTTTTATGACGAAGAATGTTGCTTGTTAATAAATTTGAGTTTAAGGAGCTGGCGGCTTGATCCAAAACCCTCAATGGTTTAAGGAAACTGTGATGGGCAACATCCATAATCATAGAATTCAGTCTATATTCTGGTGTGAAAAAATCTATTGGTTTCGTCAAATAACGTATTCACAACTCTCATTGGAACGGAGTAAAGTTTTGTGCGAATGTGATGTGGATCGAATTGTCTGTTGTATGGGATGAAATATCAATGCCGTAGGAGGCCAATGCACGAATGAGTATGCAATCAAGATCTAGGAAAGTGGATTTTTTCGATCGTGACGTCATAGTTGTTTCCTAGTTAGGCCGTCTATAGTTACTAACAGAAATTAATGAGGATACAGTGAATGCGAAATTGTGGTTAGTTCGCCCATTACTCTATGGATCGGAACCCCTAACACAGATCTTCTCGATAATGCCATTACCAGCATGATGGATATTTCTATTGCTTTTTCTAGTGTTTTTACCACTGTCTTTCTTGCTTTTCCATATTGCCTAGTTTTCTGAGCAACTTTTCTCCTGATCTCTACACCCGACCTCAACACGAACCAGTTAGACGCTCGATCATTGGTCCTTGTTGTCTGCTATCAGATCTGCATGTTCAAGGTTCTCTCGCGTGCCTCCTCACAATGTCCTTCCCATAGTACGGTCAGTTCTGTTGCGACCAGAGTCTTTGACTGCTCAGGAATTAACACTGCGTTCGGTCTAAATGTTCCCACTATGTTAGGGAAAACCGGCTTCCTCTTCTACTGTACCCATCAGCGTCCAGTCTCGCTCCAGCAATGATGTCTGTTTTATTATTGGTCGTTTCTCTGAATTTGCGCCCCGTGGGGATCCGGGTTGTTGGAATAGATCCTCAGTACCCCTTGCTTGTCGAAAGAGGCGACTAAATGGTGCGGTCCTTCGGATGAAACCGCAAAAACCGAGGCCCCATGTCACAGCAGATGTGGCACGTTCAAGATCCCTCCATGCTCAAAGTCCATAAACGCTGAGCATAAGTCTAAATTTTGCAGCCCTTCACCGGCAATGATGACGTGAAAAATTTTGTGCGGGACGTTAAACAATATATAATCAATCAATCATATAATCTGAATTTGCGTCTGCTTTACTTCTGTGGAGCGTTTCCTTGTCTTTTAAACCTCCAGTACATCGGCAAACTTCCACACACGACTCTGTTGTGTTGCCATTTATATCTCATAGGTTACTGCTACCCTGACAGAATATGCGCCACGATCTTAGGTTGGATCTTCACTTACTTCCCTTTGTTGCAAGATTATAAGAGATGGGAGGTTTTGTCATATACTGAACTCAGTAAGAAAGAAACTCTGTACTGGTCCCCACAATTCTGATTATGTCAACTTCCGCTGCGACAAGTTCCGCTACATCTACTTCCCCTGCTTTCCAAGCTCGACGGTTGTCCTTACCCCTGTTTGGTCTTCCAGTTACTTCCCGTTGAACCACGCTGCTCCTCTTCAATTCGATGCTTTTGAATACCGCTGAAGTGTCAAATCCACACCTTGTCTACCAGTACCAGGCCCGTAGGTAGCAATTTTACATTGGGGGAGGGGGCACCACATTAAAGCAATTTACTACAAAAAAGTTATATCGACAAAACCATTAGTAAAAAGATAACTGCATAAATATGTGCAAGCATTGAGGTATACGTCATGTACATAAATCTAATTATGTACATAGAATCTAATTTCCAGAAAACCCCTCAACTTTAATATTAAGTTTTCTTTGTGTGTTTTAGGGGGGGGGGGGGGGGGGTGTTAAGGATTTTTTGAAATTTTTTTTATTTTGTTTTGTTTATATCTTTATCATTTTGTTATCAATCATTTCCGAGTCATAAGGTATTTAGTACTCGGTAAAATTTCCAAAAATGGCCAGTCTGTGTTCACTTTCACTTATGAACTCCTCAACTATTTTTTTCTGAATTCAGTTCATCAGTCTCAATTTTATGAACATGCAATAAACGCAAATTGTTTGTTCGTATTTGGCTCATTGTTGATCTCAGTGATGTTTTCAATCTTTTCAAAGCGCTGAATGAGCGCTCACTGGAAGCGTTAGTTGCAGGTAGTACCAAAATTAGTTTCAGAATTTTGAGGATCTCGGCAAACAGACTTTTTTTATTTGAATGTCTGAAAAATTCAACCACACTTGGTATATCTGGCGTAAAGTCTTTTGGCAAAACAGTCTTTAACATTATAGTAAGCTGGCAGTGAAGATCCTTTGGCTTCAAATCTGTATAAATAGGGTCGTGACAAAATTGAATTCTTCTTCAAAAGTTTGACCTGTGCAAGCCTTAATTACGAGATTTTCAAGATTAACGTAAGCTTTGTAACCTGGTTGGTCAAAATGCTCAAAAATGTGTCGGCTTTTATTGTCCATTGCGTGGGACACAAAACCCTCATTCCAGCTGACGTTTTCTCTAGATTTTGGGTATTTTTTTAATGTATTGAAAATCATCTCCCTTCTTGGAGATTCGTTAATCAACTTTGTTATATCCTTTGCAAAGTCCAGGGTGTTTCTGAGCAACTTACATCCCTTAATAGAATCACTGCAAGCTAGGCTAAGATCATGGCCATAACAGTGTATGTAAAGGTTTGATTGATTGTTTGTTTGTTTTACGCCACACTCAACAATTTTTCTGTTATCTGGTGGCGTCCAGTTTTTGTAGGTGGAGAGAACCCAGATACAATGTATCCGGGAAGAGATCACTGACCTTCCGAAAGTAAACTGGCAAACTTTCTCACATATATCAGCGCGAGCGGGATTCGAACCCGCGCCGACTAGAGATGAGAGGCCTTGTGATTTTGAGCGCAGTGCTTTAACCACTCGGCCACGGAGGCCCCCTGTGTATGTAAAGGGCTCTGGGTTCAAGTGCATGAATTTGTGTTGCAACACCTGTCTTTGAACCAGCCATAGAAGCAGCCATGCCATAATACTGGCCTCGTACTTTGTTGATAGGCAGATCGAACCTCAAAAGGGCATCTTTAATTGCTAGGGTTATTAAATTAGCCCCAGTGTCAGAAAGACAGTACATCCCTTATAAATCTTCATGAGCGGTAGAATTTTGATCAACCCATCGGATGCATAAAACAAGTTGCTCTTTGTCGAAAATATATGTTTCGTCTGCCATTATTGAAAAGAATTCAGACGATTTGATGAAAGGAACAATTTGTCGCAAAACCTGCAACCCCATCACTTGCAAAATTTCATTGTATATCTGGAGCTACATACTTATTTGTCTTGCATTGTAGCCATTCCTGAATATGAGGATCGCGTTTAGCCTCTAGCATGAGAAGATGATTAAAGTTCGACATTTTCTCATCTTTGTCACCCCTAAGAGCAATTCCTTGTCGAGCAAGAAACTTCAAAATGTTTGTGATTTTAAGCCAATTCTCTCTGTTAGACTTCTTCTCGACTTCGTGCGTCTTTGAAAGACATTCTACAACATCTTTAACCTCCTCCTTTATCGTAAACTCCCTTTCCATTGCCTCTTTATGGCAATCACTTTTCTCGTGTGTGGCGAATTTTGTGGTTGCTTTTTTCCAGTTTTTAAAACCACTTGATATGAAAGCTTTTTCTTTCTTGTGACAACTGAGTCTTCTTCTGAAATGATTTTATGCAAGGAAAACAGTATACGACATCTCTGATGTCTACATAATGTAACCAAGACCACTGATCAAACCAGGAGGCATTGAAAGATCTCATCTTTTTACCAAAGTTTTTTGCTGGAAAGAAAATATTCAGTGGCTGATTTGGGGTACTACTGATCTTTGGTGTATGCCATTTTTCATGTACAACCTGGGCCTTTTGAACTGGTATTTCTGAGATATCATCTTCTGAAGAAGAAGAAGAAGAATCAATAAAGGAAGCAACCTTAACATGTTTGTCTGTTTCTTTGTTTGCAGTTTCCCCCAATTTACCTGTTTCAATAGACTCCTCATTTGTGTTAGACTCACAGAGTGGGGAAAGACTATCTTGTGATTGTTTTGATTCAAATGAGCGATGAGGTTCAGAATCATCAAAGGATAACCTCGAACGAAAGAAGTTCCTGATGCTTGTGAATACAGGCATCCAACCATCTAATTTTGTAGCAATTGTTTGAGTCCATATGGTGTGGATAGCATCCTGATATTCTTTAGCATCAGCACGGTCAAGAGGAACAATAAGCTGATTATGATCTTGTCCGTTTACACCAGGGATTTGCACCTCGGGGAAAATCGACTTGATTGGTTTCTGCAAACGTTAGAAGCTACGAACATATGTAAAAGGCTTGAATAATAACCGTTCTGGGTTGTTTTTATTGTTTCCTTTTGTAACGAAGCAATCAAATCACCAGTAATTAAACAATCTTCTTTCAAAGACATATTGAAGTGAACTTTTGTTTGTAGACATGGTCACACAGGTGTTTTCATTCGTGTAGCACTTCAGGTTTTAAACAAGTTCAAACACAATTCGTACCCTCATTTCCTTAAAATTGTCCTCATATCCAAACACAAAAAGAGAGAGTTCTGAATAAACAATTCCCATCACCATATATCTGAATCGGGATAAGCTCAGAAGGAGCATCATTTGGATAAAGCTCTGAGGAAACAACATCTTTTTGAATATTCGAAGTTGGGATATTAGGTATGCTTGTTGGAATAGGATATTTCTTAAAACTTCGCCCTTCGAGTCTAACAAGAAAACTTAGTGCTCCCCATCCTTTTTTTCCCCCCTGCATTTCTTGCTTCTTAATGCACTTTTTCGAAAAATGCCTTTCTGGGCATACATTGTGAAATATAATCAAAGTTAAAACTGTGCAGAAGGTTGAGCTTACACTGATACGATAGTGTCTACTCTTGGACCAAGAATGATACAGGTCTTGACAGCCTGAGACTTTAAAACTTTGAAAAAGTTGTTACACATCATGACCTACGTCACATTGGGGGTGTTACGTCACTGATAAATAGTACTTCACACATTGTCGGGATTACCTTTACCATAAAAACTGTGATGATAGAAAAGTCAACAATTCATTATATTAGCCTTGCAAAAAGATTTTAAATATATACAAATATTGAACTGATATTAGGGCAGTTGGGCAAAGGCATTTTTGTATCAAGACGAAGTTTCTATGAAGAAGCTATCTAATGAATTATTAGACCTTGAAAGTTAGTCAAGGTCACACATATTAAATACCTTTTGATCAGTCGTCCCTTGCGAGATTTTTTCACTCGTATGAGTCGTCAACAAATACAGGTAAAGGACTTTAAACGACACTTGAACAATGAGAGTACTTTACCGTGCCAACGTCTTTCGCGACACAACTTAAGGTCATATCCGAAATATCCTTGACTTTTACTCCTAGTGCCGGGCACTTGGCAAAGGAACAGTCACCACATATCATAGGTTTGACGCCAGATGCGGAGCTGGGAACGAGAACCGAACCATTACCTCATGATTACGACCTTTTGGATGATGCCCTAAGAAATGTTAAGGCATTAAGTGCTTTTCATAATATTTTTTTCTTTATATAAGCTAAAGGACAGTCACACTGACTGACTCTGAGTCTCGTTGAATTAAATGAATTTCCTGCTTAAAAATAATTATACATTACACTATATATGTGAATTTCACTATAGGATTTTTTTTTCTTGGAAAAATATTGGGAAGGGAGACACCCCCCCCCCCCCTCTGTTCCTAAGGCCATGAGTACATTTGGTTTGGATACTATCCCTTGAATGGACCATGCTTTCTGCTTGGTCACCTGATGTTGTAGCAGACCTCTTCCATCTGTGTCAGCTAATTGTTTTCTTAAATAAGTCGTACATTGCCCAATATGGAGCGCCAAATTGACATAAACTCAATTAATTAAAGATATCTTTACGTATTTGAAGACAACATAAATTCAATTATTGCTCTCATCAATTGAATGAATGCGAGCATCAAATCAATTATTACTCTCATCAACTGAATTAATGCGCGCTTCAATTCAACTGTTGTTCTCATTAATTAATTAATTCGCGCATCAATTTATTTTATGAGAGCAATAATTGATTTATAATGCGCGCATCAATTCAATTAATGAGTGCTATAATTGATTTCATGCGCACTTTAATTCAATCATTACTGTCATCATGTAATTCATTTGCTGAGTGTATCAATATCGTGGAAATATTGCTCTCAAAAATTAATTTCGAGCTCGGTATAAATGATTTGATAATCTTTTCAATATCAAATGAAGATATTTTTAAAAATAAATTTGCAATGCTTTTCTATTAGGAAATGAATGCGCGTATCAATTCTTTTAAAGATAGCAACAATTAAAGAGATCATTAATTTAATTTTGGATATGTTGAATTGACGATATCTCAAATTATATAGTTGCTCTCTCTAAAAAGAATTATTGCGCGCATCAAATAAATTAATGATATCATTAATTCTATTGAAGATTGATTGATTGTTGTTTTCACACTCAACAATCTTTCAGTTATCTGGTGGCGTCCAGTTTTTTGTTGGTAGAGGATAGAACCAAGATACAATGTACCAGAAAGAGATCACCGACCTTCCGCAAGTAAACTGGCAAACTTTCTCACATATCTAAATATATTCAATTGAAGAGACCAACAATTCAATTACTGCGCGCATCAATTGAATTAATGATATCATTAATTCAGTTGAAAAGAGCAATAATTCAATTATTGCACACATTAATTGAATTATTGCTCTCTTCATTTGAACTGTAGCGCGCATCAGTTAAGTTGTTGATATCATCAATTCATTTAAACAGCATCAATTCAATTAATGCGCGCAATAATTCAGAATTGAAGTTATCGTTAATTATATGAAGAGGTCTTTAAATGAATTATTGCGCGCATGAAATGAATTGATACCTTCACATAATTAAAAATATCTTCTATTACTTGAGTTTATGTTAATTTGCACTCCATAGGCCACAGTTAGCTATCCACTCTATGTCAGAAATCTTCTACAACGTCTTGATTAAGTACAACATTCCGAAAAAAGAGGATTTTTTGGCTAGACATTGGATTTTAGTGTAATAAATCGTTGATATTTCAGAGCCGCTTCAGGCTGATATACTTTTCAGGAAGCGCTAATGCACTTGAAAGTATGCCGGCGTGAAGTGTTGAATTTCAAACCCTCATGTATTTTCAAAAACATTATTAATTTCTTATATTTACATTCTACTTTCATTTCTGTCAAAAGTTTCATACGCTCTTTTCACAACTGCATTGCATAGCTATCATTACATTTGGTCAAGACATCGAAGGCAAAACCATTAAATATAAAGATATATATGGGTTCCGCATCAAAAGTCAAGTGATCTTAAAACCTCACATTTGTCAAAGAAACACAACAGTCTGGAAGTTGGGTTCACGTACAGCTACTTATAAGTCGCAGCTTCTGATGTGCTCCACCTTGGACGATTCCGTTTTTATTATATAAGTTTCTCAATTTACTGACACGGACACAGTACAAGAATGTACTCGGCAACTGTAGCCACCGTATGAAACTTGTAAGTGGGGTGGAAAGGGTAAAAAGATAAGTGGGGTGGAAAGGGTAAAAAGATAAGTGGGGTGGAAAGGGTAAAAAGATACGTGGGATGGAAAGGGTAAAATGATACATGGGGTGGAAAGGGTAAAAAGATACGTGGGTGGAAAGGGTAAAAAGATAAGTGGGGTGGAAAGGGTAAAAAGATAAGTGGGGTGGAAAGGGTAAAAAGTGGGGCTGAAGGGAGATGAATGGGGAAAGGTGGAAAAGGAGATTCAAAGTCTTGAGCCCGTGCTTACCGTAGTTACACATTACATTAACATTACATTACTTCCAATCCCGTGAGGGCCCGGGTTAGAATAGGTCCTCAGTATCCTTTGCTTGTTGCAAGAGGCGACTAAATGGGGCGGTCCTTCGGACGAGACCGAAAAAACCGAGGTCCCGAGATCCCTCGCTGCTCAATGGCTGTGATCGCCGAGCATAGGCTTAAATTTTGCAGCCCTTCACCGGCAATGGTGACGTCTCCATATGAGTGAAAAATTCTCGAGCGGGACATTAAACAATATGTAATCAATCAATCTTTACTTCCATCTCCTTTATATGGAGGATTTGGTAAGTACAAACCGGACTAAACTCCGTAAGTAAACAAGGCCGAAGTCACGAGGAAGTGGTTAGGATACTGCCTGGATAAAACTTTAAATAATGCCGCACGTCCACCAGTTTTAACTTTGAGGAAGAAAATCAGAGTAAAGAGTTATGTAACCTTGATAAAATTATTCATGCCAAGAAACTATGAGAATATTACGACAGTGCTTTAAAATACGTATAGAAGTAAACTGTAAAGTTAGAGTTCATAATAACATGTGGCATATATGATATTTAAATTTATTCCAAATTAGGGCCCAAACAGGCATAACAATGAACATATATGAATCAAATCATAAATACAGTGCAAGACCGTGTTCCAGTATATAATATAACGTTTATACATGCAATGGACATGCTCAGTCCTCACCTTGAATATGGGAGAGTCTTATGAATGACTTCTGACTCAGCTGAAAAGGAAACGCAAGTGTAACTCAATAGCTAGGCCTGTAACTTGAGACAAAGGTAGCATGAGACAGTGCTACAGGGCAAAATTAATTCAGTAGCGAAATATCCACTTCTACCAAAAGCAACATACATAATACTAACAACCCCCCCCCCCCCCAAAAAAAACCCAAAACAAAACAAATAAATAAATAAATACAAAACAAAAACAAAAAAACCCAAAACAAAACAAAAACAAACAACCCCTCCACCCACCCCCACCCCCTCCAAAAAAAAACAAAACAAACAAACAAATAATAATAATAAACTACTAAGATAACTCATAACTCACTGGTAAAAGTCAATGCAGAACATTTTTATTCACGTCTTGGTGAAAATCTTAAAAGGACAAAAAGACCGTAAATTGTAATCCGATGCAGAGGGCAACAAGAGATGGTGCTATAGGACAACATCTACTTCTACCCCAAGGCAACATATACAACCACACACACAGTACCTTAACAGAGAGTTTATGCAATAATTACGTCATCGTTAGCGTGCGAAACATCTCAATGTTACATAGACATATAAGGAAATCAACCAGGCACATTAATCCTTGCCTAATAAACAAGTTTATGTTAAATATTTGTAACCTATAGGTTCTGTAAGAGTAAATTACAGTAAAATGCACGATACAGAATGAGACCGTGTTAATCACCCACCTCTACCTAATGCACGATATACAACGTCACAGTACGCAATACAACAGCACTGATTTCTCTACACGTATCTGTAAACAGTAGTTTCTACATTTACATCCTGTGATACTAAGTATAAATTTACTAAGGATGCTTAAGCCATCAACATGAAAAAAAAAAATTTATCTGATACAGTCATGTTGTTGAAACGAAGACAATTTCCGAGGAAATGATTGGGAAATTTTTTTTCTCATGAAAGTGCACACACACACACACACACACACACACACACACACACACACATATATATATATATATATATATATATATATATATATATATATATATATATATATAAAGTCTCTTTTGTTGGAGCAAAATTTAAAAACAAACACTTTAAACACTTTTCTGAAATATTTCGACCGTGTTACCGTTGCTATGATCAATTAACACGACTAATGAAGACCGGTAACACGGTCAAAATATTTCAGAAAAGTGTTTAGAGTGTTTGGAGAGAGAGAGAGAGAACTTATTCCAAATTTGGACCCAGAGGACATAACAGATATGACAATTTGAGGAGAAGAAAACATCAATGTGTGTGTGTGTGTGTGTGTGTGTGAATATTTAGAACCTTAGTACATGTATTATACTTCGGCCTAATTATAATTGTTTTAACTTTATTAATTCTTATCATTATGCATTGAATTCTTTTCTGTAATATTGTGCTTTAATTAAATGATGGTATGCCAACATGTTTGGTGACATCAATTATCAGTAACACCAAACCACTTTTGCAGCAATTTCAAGGGTCCCCCCCCCCTTTTCATCTATTTTCGTCTCTGTTTCTCTATCCCTTTTATGACAAGGAATAGCTAAATGCTGCAATATAATATCCTAATAAAATTGCATCTATCAAATGAAATTCTGGTGCAGATATTAATAATTCAGATAATTAGAAAATTGCTTCGATAACTGTATACGGTTTTCGTTATATTCCTTTTCCCTCTCGACTAGGCTAGGCCTAGTTATAAATAAATAAGTCTTTGGACATTACAGAACAATAACATCAAAATGTATCTGCATATAAGACTTGAAATAACCAACATCACACTTTAAAAAAAAAAAAAAAATCAAAAAAAAAAATCTAGGCCACTTACTCGAGCCAGCGTTCTGCACGACCTACATTCTTATATCGTAACAAGTAAATCCCTACGCGTTCGTCGTAAAACGTATTACTCCGCGTGCACCTTATCTGACACCGGTGGTCGATCGAGGTCGGAAAGAAGCCACAAGTTTGGATGTGTTGTGATGTTTTAGAAATATAAAGTGTTTTTTGAACTTTTAATATGCAGATATTTTGGATTAAATACAAAGTGGATCTTCTGTTGGGAAAAATTTGATTTCTCACCTGGTCGTTTCATCAGGTGTGTGTAAGATCGTTTTCGAAAACGTAAACAAACATGGCTTCGAAGTGTCGCAAGTTCGAGCCCAATATTTTCAACAAATTGAAGTGTCAGGCATGTTTCGGTGCAAAGGATGCGCATTCTGCAGAAGCTTTACATAACAATAAGGTGAGTATATCTTGATGATTTCATTCATCACAAACAGTTACTGTGGTTCATATTTGATCATTGAAGCACCTGGTTCCCAGGGTAGTTAAGTATGTCGAGTGCAAACTGCTGTGTACTGTTCAGAGTTTGGTGACAGATCTGTGTATCCTGTCCGTAAGAATCATTTAGATCTTTTATGCTTGTAAATATTTGTGTTTCTCATGTAAAAGTTCTGGATATAGATTACATAATGCTTGGCAAAACATGCTCTTTAAAAATGTAATAAAAGTTTTTGTTCATCCAACAAAGTTGTGATTTAGAAAGCTATTCTATCCTCTTTGGTAGCATGTAGAGTGTACTCATGTGCACAATGCAAACTTGTAGGGACAGACAACACTTACACCCCCACCCCTATATAGGTGTCAGTATTTAATAGCAGGATTCCAATTTTTTAGTATCCTTGTCACTGAAGCAAGAGTAGCTGGAGAGCACTAATTTATGGAATATAAAACTTCATATTCACTTTTTATCATACTTGTCAGAAGTGCTTACAATTCACGGTTATGCCATATTGCGCAACTTCTCTGATTGTGCTAATTTCTGAATACCATAAATAAATTACACTAAAACATGCACTGTTTAGAGATAGGGAGTTTTGACCACATGTTTGGTTTCTGTTAGTTTACATCATCCACATGAGTATGCTAAAATGCTTTAGTTGAGTTCAACAAAGCCAGTGTTGATATGTACCCCACCCCCTCAAGGACTTACCAATTAATGTCGACACAGCTATAGGCATTTGAATATGGGAATGCATCACTTAGAATTGCTTGAGGTCTTCATTATAATTTTCCTATTGTAAAATTAAAACTGGGTGAGGCATGAGGCAGACGATTATAATTGCTTCAATACACTGATTATGGGAATCTGACCCACATTCCTTCAATAATTGATAAATAGGCCTGTGCTCCTGTTACAAATTACAAATTGTTTTGCTAACTATGTTGTCATATCAGCATGCCATCCATGCCACAGAGGTTACAAATGTAGTGCAGTAAATTCCACAAAGTTTTTTTTTTTCAATGACAGTGGTACAAAAGTACTGCAGTGGTGAACTATTTCAAGTAGAGGTGCACGTGTCCATTATGAAATTTCTTGCAACTGATATGTGTACATGCTTGTACTGCCATACTTTTGGTGCTGTTCCATTTGATAAATAATAGTAAGCAGATTTGCAGAAACACAAAAAGATTCCTATCAGTATGTTTGATATTCACAGTTGGTGGTATATTTTCCACTTATTGAGCAACTCAAGCTCCTGGTGGTAAAACTCAGAATTTCATGCTAAATTTAAACCAGATGGCGTGTAAGTTCATCTCAATGAATTGCAATCACAAAGAAAGTTAATAAATTAAGAATATTTTTGGATGTCAGGCACAAAGGAGATGCAACTGACATTCACAGTATCCTTACTCCCATAACAAAAAATATATGGATCAGGAGATTTACATCTGTTCTGTGTTTGCACTGCTTCACCTTTAAAGAGAAATGAAGGACATATGCTGCATATGAAATAGATTTCGTGGTTTGCGTATTTCAAGATACATACATATTTATTTACTCTGTAGCTAGTATGACACATTTGAATTGGTTCACAAGTGGGGTGTTATTTCCGTACACCCTGCTGCAGGTGGGGGGGGGGGGGAGGAAACAATTTTAACATCATTTGTTTTAAAGAACATATCCAGCATGATTGAACATGTTATGATGTCATATTTTTTACCCATGTGGCTTTTAAAACATGACATGAATTTCCTTAAATTATAATTCCATGTACATATAGTATCATTTGGTTACAAAGAAAATTTAATTCATTATCCAGGTCCATTGAGCAAGTTTCAAAGTTTTAAATAAATGTAATACGTTCTGTACACCCTTGATTGGACCAGGATGTATGTAGATGATTTCCAGACAGAATGTTGCTTAATGTTCATGGATAAGTGTTGAAATTATGCCACAATTAATTCATAAGCTGTAGGAGAATTTAAGAGAGAGAGAGAGATAAATTGGATTGCAAGAACTGGATAATACTGCATTACATGCTAGTGGAGTGGTATTACTGGAATAATTGTTTTAAAACAGTAGAATAACTTTATTTCAAGTAAGGGCCCTTTTAGGTACCGTATTCAACTTATACGATTCAGACAGCCATAATATGCAGATTTGCAACAAAAGCATGAAAACTAGGAAGTAATTCTGTGAACTAAGTATTTGCTATTTTTCTCATTATTAATTTGCTGTGTGTGGATATAAGTATTGTTACAATATTGTAGTACCATCTGTGTACCATTATGCAAAACAGAGATTGTTTTGTAATTTTAAATTCGGGGGGGGGGGGGGGGGGAATGGCTAATCATGAGGCAATGTATTGGTATTGGATATGTTATACATGCATTAGTATGTAAGATTATGCGAAGGTATGTCAGAAATACCTGACTGAGCATTTAATGACTCAGATTTATATATATATCTATATGATGGCCAATGGCAGTGACACTAACATTATGAAATTGTTAAATTTTCAGGACAATCTGTCTCTTCTTCAGGATGACAGAATTTTTACTTAGAAATGGAAACTAATATTAAATAAAGTAATTAAAAATGCAAACATTCCCCTTTGCAATCTCTATCTATCTATCTATATATATATAATATATATATATGTGTGTGTGTATGTATGTGTGTATATATATATAATATATATATATATATATATATATATATATATATATATATATATATATACACACACACACACAAAGTATTAAAATGGTCCCATTAATTAGTTCAGAAACAGTAGAAAGAATCTCAGCAATCCGACAATTAAGTTTGTCCTCATTATTAAGATGAGCAGGGTAACACCACAGTGCCCTGTGTTGAAATAATTTTTCCTGTAAGTGTGGAATATTTTGTACATTCAAAATTCATCTTTCACAAGACTCGAGGAACATTTGTCAGTACAACTACATCAATTCACGTTAATTTATGCTTAAAATTTGCAAGCACTTGAGTTTTAAAAAACAGTTAAAAAACTACACAGCAAATAAAAATGCATGTACTGTCTATTTTGCAAAGATCATTCTGATATAGCAGATACACGTCAGTTCAAATCTCAGCTAGCTTTCTTTCTTTTTTTATTATTGATGTAAGAAATGTCGACAATGAGATGGATAGTATTTGACACCTGGTAACTTGTTTACATTTCTCCTTGAATGACATTGGTAATCATTTCTTGACGTTCTGAAGGCAGGTAACTATGAAGTGAAGGTAGCCTCTAAAGTTTCGTTATCTTTTAGATCTTTACATTTTGTATGAAGGGGTGACTTTGTGCAGGTAGTAGTTACCAAAAGGATGACATTCTAGTTTTTACCAAGCAGGTCAACATGTAAAAAATGTATTTTTAAAAACGATTGGGTCATAATTGAGGTGACAAGCTTTCAGAGTAACTGGCTTGAAAAGGACACCCTGGCTTGAGGCTAAGATTTGTGAGCTGTCATGTCTATCTGTTTGAAGTTGTTTTATTGACAACTTAGACTGAACACAGTCTGAAAACATTTAGGCACATAGCTTGAACACAGACCTTGACAAAAGAGGTCTTTTACAGTGCATATTGGAAAGATAATGATGTTTTCTCTTTAAAATCCAGAATAGAAGAGGAGATAAAACAGGGGCTCATAAAGTTAGTTTTGGAATGCATTCAGAGGTCTCTTGGATGTTTATCTCTGCATTGTTTGAAGGCCAAAATAAAAATTGCAGTGTTTCTGCAAACCCAGTTGACCCAAAATTATATCCCTACCCTCTTTTTGTAATTTGTAATGAACATATTGTTTGAGAGATCATTGAATATACATTTATTTGTGAGTTGACACTTGTATACCTAGGTAATTTATGTCAAAGTATAGTACAAATTGTGTTAGTAGTAAAAAACGAGCCCTCCATGTTGAATACATGTGTGTCAATATCTACTTGTAACTAAATGTAGATTGTGTTTAGAATACTTCTTTGCGTTCACTTGAAATAAAATTTGAGAAAAATATGATTTATTTCCTTCTGACCTACCCAAATTTTGACTTGAATCTTGGCAGAAACACACAAATTTTAAATTTTTGGCCCAAGACTTTATAAATAGAATAGCCACAGATATATAACACTCTTTCAGTAGTTGAGAGAGAGAGAGTATTTAACAAAGACAAGAAAACTATTGTACATATTTTTTATTATGTTGGATTATTAAAAATTTATGATTCTTTTAACACCTAAGTGATTTTAATCATAGTGCCCATATATTTCAACATGATGAAAGCAAACATTCCCCCCTCCCAGACACAGATGAAGTTGACCATAGAGTGATCTTGTATAGTCACAAGCTTCTGGCTTAGAAGTAATGAATATTTGTACTACATAAATGCTGATTAGGAAAACAAACTGCACATGGCCTTTCTCATGGAGCTGTACATATGTCTGTAGCCCTAAATGACCCAATACCGAGTTGATTTGTATGTAAATAAAATTAATATTGTGTAATATTTTGGTTAGAGCTATTAGTGCACATATGTCTCAGTGTGGTGCATGTTGGTGGTAGACAATTGTGCAGGATGATGGGATATTTCAAAAACATTCAAAGTACTTCATTAATAAAAAGGACTTGTCTACATGACTATTTTATGTTCATGTAGAGAATAAAGTAGATATAATACATTTGTAACTTGGGAATAATTCTGAAATATTTAAGGTTTGGTTTTTGGGGTTTTTTTTATGGACATTCCTGGTTGTTTGTTCAGATTTCGGGTGTGCTTGTTATTTTAAGTAAGTTGCCTAACCTGTAAAATATTCTATGCTAATTCAGGTGTAAAATAGTAAAATATATTAACAACAAACAAGTTCTGATGACCAGATATTCAGCAGATTAGTGTAGGTGTGAAATATAATGCCTCTCGTCCAGGAAGAAATTGGACATTCCTGGAATTCTTGTACACTAAACACGAGTTCATGATATTAGACGATTAATTATACTTTTAGTTTGAACAATATTTTATTAATAAAGAATTTCATAATCAGGTTTACAGACTATGCATTATAAATGATTGAGAAACAATTATACATTTGGGGGAAGTTTTACAATATACCGAAAAATATGGTATTGATTATGAACTCATTAAATCACGCTGAGAGGGGATAAAAATGAAAGCTGAAAAAGCTAGGTAACTTTTGGTCATTTTGTCAGACGTCTTAATTTTTAAGGATCCTTTATTTTACCTTGATTCAGTTGTATAGACTTGGTGACTTGAATTAATAACTTGCAAAATAAAATCGCAACACAAAATCAGATCTACTCTCATTACTATCCACTATTGATTAAGAAGTTATAATAGGAGTTTTAATTTGGAAATGGTGTGTACTATACATAAGCTGATGGTGTAGTTGTCTTGATATATGAATTCGATGGCTTTCGTACACAAGACGTGTGAGGCAAATTGTAGTTTTTAGGTTGTAGTTCATATCAGATATGAGACGAGTATAGTTGTGGGCCCCTAGGGCAAGTTTATGATTGAACACAAGCTCTAAGTCTGATCATCTGGTGTGTACAGGAGTCTATTTCAGTACTTTGACAATCAGTGACCATGATGTGTGTGGTAACAGTCTTCATGAGGACAAGGCCTGATTGTGGCAGATATATTTTTCATATACCTGCTGGGACAGCTAGTACATATTGCCTTTCAGAATAGAAATTAGTGGATGACATGCTGTCAATTCATATTTACTGATACTTTGATATATGGTTCAATAGTGTGCTGAGACAGTATTATGAAATACATATGTATCAATACTCTGTCATTTAGATACAGATATTACATGGGTGTCTTCACTTTAGTTTTTTGAAAAAGTAATTTAAAAGCCAGAGACCACCTAGAAGATCGTGCTGATAGTGCCACTTAATTGCTTGTTAGCATATTTTTGCCTTTTGTCTAATGTTTTTCTTTTTTTTTATATCTAAATAATCAGAAAAATCAGTAAATGATTTTCATACAAACCTGGCAGGGTGCTGCATACCAGCACCCCATTATGCCGTCTGTGGGGAAAAGCAATGTCTGATAAAAAAAAAAATCACTATTATGTTACATTATAATAATATGTACCTGAGGGTTAAAGGATAAAGAAAAGTAATAAAATGTTCAAAAAAAATTTTGGAGTCCTGACCTATTAAGGCTAGTTTCTTTCACACACTGATGATTTTGCACATGAATGTGTAAAGTACACCGTTTGTAATCTTAAGTCATGGTGTCATTGTATAATTGTACTAGTGTAGTGTACCAAACTTGTCTTCATTATAGTAACACAAGAATTGACTACTGTGATATAATGGGACTAATGCCAAGCTTTCTAAGGTATTTAAAGTAGCATTGTCCTCCTAGGCTCTGTGCACAAATTGGTCTGATCAATGAAATGGGCAGGGTAAATTTGGGGTTAAAGGACTAAGAAAGTAGTTCCTGAGCCCAATCCTAATATTTGTTGAAGTATTATCTTTCCATACGTGAATGAACACAAGGTGTATAAAAAAAGATCTTAAGTAAGCTTAAGATCAAATTCACATTCCATTCTGTTTCAAATTGGTGACCCATTAGAAAACTGTTGTGAAATATATATATATGTGTTATCATATATATATATATAGAGAGAGAGAGAGAGAGAGGAGAGAGAGAGAGAGTATATTTCATTCTAAAATCCATATCATATGTCATATCAGCCTGAGTGGCCTTAGGTTGATATGGGGCTTGAAGGCTGATACGACACATATTATGGATTTTAGTATTTAATATTTTATTAATAATTTATCATACACTGAACAATTTTTTTTAAATACTTTATACAGTATAGTGTTTTTGAAGGAGATATGGGGCAGATTTTACATGTTATTATTTTTATCACATGTAGATTAATTTATTGCTTTTCAAAAGTATAGATATGATACATTGGTTTCCTATGGTAAAATCATAAAATGATAAAGGAATTGGTAAAATAAGTGAATACCTAATTTTCGGATTGATATAGGTTTTGAAAACCGATTGTTGATATTGGCTATTGTGACATAATTCGTATTGCACGGTGTGGAATCAGCATAATCGTTACCAAGTATATGATTTTGTGTGTGTGTACATGTATGTCTATGTGTGTGTGTGTGTGTATATATATATGTGTGTGTGTGTGTGTATATATGTGTGTATGTATATCTATCCATATACAGTTGAACTTCTGTATCTCGAACAACGATATCTCGAATACCATGTATATATCAAAGTGATTTGGAAGTCCCAACCACTCATTCTTTAAGTATTTGACCTTCGATATCTCGAATACTCAGATATCTTGAATTCACAATATATCTGAATCATTTTATGCATCATGTTAAATTTCAAAGTTTGTAAGGCTCAAAAGGAATTTGTTTATATGCGGGTTTCTGATACACAGTTAAATCACCTGAGTTTGATTGATGCATGCACCATGTTAGTAATTGGCATTCTACGAGGTAGGAAACCTAGGAAATGGTTATATCAATTCATTTAGTTGCTTGTACATTCTAGTATGTTGACAATATGATGCTACTGTTAGGGCAGTCTCTGCTACATATAAATGAAGGGATCCAAATTTCAAATGTGTTTGATAGTCTTGCTTTGTTTTGGTGTATTAAACAATTTATTGCATGAACGTTCAGAAGATATGAAGATCTATTCATCCAAGAAAAATCATGTTGTATTGCCCTCAGGGAATATGATTTTTCTTGGGGGAATAAATCTTTAGATCTCCCTCCCAATCATGCAGTAAATGCATAATACACAGTGATATGTTAACTGCAATGCCAGGGTGGGACAGATTTTAAATGATGGATAGAGTGAGTTCAAGGAATATTGCTTGGTTATGATAAATCCATTGCCCTCGTCAACCAAATAGGAAATCTGATTTTAAAGCATTCCAAATCCAAAGCATGTGCATGTGATGTACATGATATTGAATTCAATGTTCTAATTCATTAAGATGTGATAGGTTTGATTGATTTTGTCATGCATTTGATGGTTATTTGACAACCATTATATCAATATATATCATTTTGTATTTTCTCAGGTGTCCCGAAAAGTATCCAAATGTGGATTTCTCTTTGTGGCACCAGATTTTGACTTCAGCAATCCGCTAGAAAAAACAAAGGTATGTATATAGCTGCCAGTTTATCATCTGCAAGGAGAAATCTTCACAGAGAAAAAATAAAACAACAGTGAATGAATGTGTAGACTGATGTTAATTGTTGTTCATATTAAACAGTAATTGATCAAATTACAAGAAATCTGCTAGGCCAAGTGGCAGCATGGAGGAGAATTGATAAGACCATGTAGGTGTATGGCAACTTCCCTTGTGTAGATTAATGATCTGATAAGTTAACCCTATTAATTAATTGATAATGTAACAGGGCTGCTAGATTTTTCAGTGTAATTTACCTCATGTGGTGTAGCTTACTGGTGTACAGTGTCATGATTTTAAGCAATCGCTTATTGAAATGTGAAGGGAAGTAACTCTTGGTAATTCTTTGCTTTTTCAGAGATGGCAGAGAAGATTCATGCGTTTGTATGATGATGGTGAACTTACTTATTGTGTTGATGAAGATGTAAGTTTTCATTGGAATCAAAAGAACTCACCATTTGTAAACACTTTGAAAAAACACTACCATGACTAGAACATGTCATTGCATTAGAAATCTAGCTGCATTTAATGTGTTTTGGCATCTGATGAGCTCATTCTTTCTGTCTCTTTTCTTTTTATCAAACAAATTCATGTTAAAGAACATACGATGTAGTCTTTTTGTCTGATGATAATGTACTAATCAGTGTGGAAATCCTGTATTTTGGCCGTTTGCAATGCTCCTAAAAGCATCAAGTTGTTTTATTGTAAACAGCTATTTCAGAAGAGATGTGTGGATGTCCTTAATGATGAAGCAGTAATTAAAATCCTACTTAATTTACATGCTCAGATGTTGTCTGTAGTGAGAAGTCTAAAACATTTTGGTATGGTATGAATTTGCTGATTTTTTTTTTTTTAATTTTTTCAGCCGGAAACCATTCCACAGGGGATCATTGATATGAATAAATGTTCAGCAGTTAATGATGCAGAGAGTGTAACGTCTCATACATTCTCTCTAGAAATCGTCACACCAAACAAAAAATACTACATTAAAGGCCAATCTAAGGAGGAGTATCAGTGGTAAGGAATGGACACAGATACACATGTGGCGTGTCATTACTAGTATGTAGAGTTGACACAGATACACATGTGACATGTCATTACTAGTATGTAGAGTTGACACAGATACACATGTGGCATGTCATTACTAGTATGTAGAGTTGACACAGATACACATGTGGCATGTCATTACTAGTATGTAGAGTTGACACAGATACACATGTGGCATATCATTACTAGTATGTAGAATTGACATAGATAGACACATGTGGCATGTCATTACTAGTATGTAGAGTTGACATAGATTCACATGTGACATGTCATTACTAGTATATATTCTCTGTCCACCAGAATTACCAGATATTCTGTTGTATCTCTAGAGATTACCCTACTTCATTATCATAGAAGGTGTTCATTAAAGGAATCAGTTTAATGCTAGGAGAAATACCGTTAATTTTATATGTGCATTGTGAACTTAAACAAAGCTGTCGAATACAGGTTTTATTATTGTTACAATTTTTTTGACAAGGGAGGAAGAATTACTCAGTGTGTAGACTAAATGCTATGGATCAATTCAAATGATGTGATACTGTATTTTATCACCAGGTATAAATATTTACCATTCTTTAGATGTCCCGAAAGTTGAGAGATACATCTGTAACCTAAACTCATGAGATTAAATAATGATTTGATTAGCGGACATCGTAATCTGTCTGAATACATCTAGGCTCTGCTGCAATCTGGAAGGCTTCATACCAGAAAAAAAATGTTAATGCTGCATGTTGATATATCTGTTGAACTTCTGAATTGTTACAGCTGTCAGGGAAATAAAGAAAAAAAAACTAAATACTTTTAGTGCAAAAATGATATATGTATTCACAACGAAAATCTAAAAACTCTATAACATGCTAGAGTGCAAATTACATGCATGCAGGAGCTTTGGCTAAAGCTTAACATGAAAATTCATAGTATTCTCATATTAATGTGATAAAAGGAAGATGTCCACTGGGGGGTCCCGATCCTACTGATAATAAATCCAGATTAGATCCTCCAGCTACCACTGCCTATTGAGTTGATCACTAAATATTGTTCCTCAATGCTGTTAATTAGAGTTGTAGGTTGAATTATTGATAAGTCCAGCTGTAAAAAAAAAACACCTTCCATGGTAAATTGAAATGAAGGCAGAGTTCAACGGGTGAATGGAGGTCATATAAGAGGGTCATTCAAGTTTATGTCTGAAGTCTTTTTGTGATGTGCTATTGATTTTGTGTGAGCATTTGAATGGCACATGTTAGTTTGTTATATGTAAAAATGTTTAAAATTGCGACTTTTGGACTATGTTTGATATCTAACAAGTCTTGTACTCTCTGTAGTAGGTGAACAGAAAATGAAAGAGTATAAAGATACATGGGAAAAAAATGGAAATGTATTTAAAAGATAACATAGATAAAATATAACAGACTCTATTGGCATATAGTATACATATGTTGATAATATAGAGTGTATGCCATCCAAGCATTGAATTTGATTAAGAAGTCGATAAAGCATGCAAAAGAATTGTATCATTAACTCTATTTGCAATTTCTAATTCCCAAATACCCAAGACACAAGAAATGACCAAATAAATCCAACATTGAACTCAACTATGTTGACATAAGATACCTGTATTATGGATTCATGTTTTATTAATTTTTGGTATCATTTCTTGAGCGTCTTTGATAAGATAAGATTCAATATGATTACCAGGTGGCATGATGTTCTTCAAGTATTCCCAGGCCGTCTTACCAAAACCAAGAACCGACGATTTACTATGCCTATATTTAGCAACAAGGAAAATGTCCAGGTACATATACAGTCTTCTTCAAAAGATCTGGACAAATTTTTAAATAAATTCTATGTAGTATATGATGATTTCTAGACACATCTTGAGAAATAGCTGTTCAAGATTATTAATGTAATGGGTTCATGCAGATTCTCTAGTTTGTTTATTTGATTAATAAAAATTGGCATATAAGATGTTCATACTCTATTTAAGCCATTATTTTCTTCATTTTGACAAAATCTTTATTCTCATATTTTAGTAAATATACCATACTGTTTTCCCAATATAGAAATCTTTGTACCATTTTCTTATAGCCGGCACCATCTAGACTACCAAGTGCTAGTAGTATCACAGAACCGGACACCTTAATAAATGGAAGGTTCAATGTGGAAAAAGTCAAACCCAAGGAACAGCAATTCTCCACATACAGGGGTGTCCGAAACATGAAGCACAAGACAGACAAACATTATCAGGAGGGTCTACGAAAAAGCAGCAGTTTACATGATCTGTCTTCTGCAGAACTGGAGAAAGAAGTAACAAGAGACTTGGCAGAGACTCGATATTTGAGTCGCTCTGGTGATCGCTTAGACAGCGTAAGTGGTTCTAGTGAAACATACAAGTCAAATGTTGCACGAGTCTTGTCCGATTCAAATTATATCAATAACCCTTACTTTACAATACCTCGGCGGACATGGCAAACCTTGGCTGCTAATTATCACCCTGCATCAACCCCTGTTAACCCTGCTTCTGTTTCTACTGCTGCATCTTCAAATTCTTCCCCTCCCCAGCCTACACAAGTGACTGGTATTCCTGCCTTGAGGCGGGGTTCTCTGGATGACAAGACCATCCCCGTTAGCAACAAGCCAAAGAATGCCAGTGAAAGGGCCCGACTTCACAGAGAAAGGTCAACAAGTTTAAAAGACTTTTCCACCCAGTTGTCTCTAGCCAAACAGGAAGGAAGCAGTCGGACATCACTGACAGGACTGGACAGGATGTCATCACGTAGTGACTCCCAGTCAGTGGGCAGACAAGGTGGTCATCCTGAATACGAGTCACGCAATAACGAAACAGATGAACATAAGGTAGGCCAACAGAAAAGACAGACCCAGTATGGTCATCTGCATGCATCAATCAACAAGCATTCATGGGTTTTGATCTACTTACACTTTTTCCATATTTTTGCTTCACTTCAAAGCAGATTTAAAAATGTAAATGTTCAAAAGTGCTGTTGATTAATGCTGAAGAATTTCTTTCAACAATTTAAGTTAGCTGTTTTTAGTTTCTTGTTTTTATTTTGAGAGATGGTTGATTTTCTTTCTTTAACAATATTTTATGCATCATTCTGATTTGACCTGACTTGAAGAAGGCTTAAAAACAGGATTGAGAAGAACAGAGGTTCTTATTTTTGCTTTGCATGAAATGCATTTGACATTTACTGCAAAAAATGTTTCCGACAGATTCTGTTTTCAGCCTGTTCAAAAGAGTTTGAAACCAAGTTGTGTGTGTGTTTGTGTTGCATGACAGAAAAGTTCTTTGGTGAAGTAAAATTTCTAAAAATAATCCATGAGTTACGACTAACCTAGCACCACTTTAAGTAGTACTGCACATTAATGTCAGGATATTAAGAGGGTTTTGTTATTTTTCTTGATGTTGTACAGTGTTCTGTAAAGGTGAACAGCAGACTACCTTGGTAATCTTGTATGTACTGTCAATCAACAGAAATGGTCATCTTGAAATGACCTTGTCCAAGTAACTAGAAGTGTTTCTCAGCGAGTCGGAGCTCATTATTATCATCATCATTATTATTATTATTATTATTATTATTATTATTTTATTCATTTATGAAGTGCAAAATTACATGTAGTTTCTATGCACTGTACAATGTTTGGGCTAATAATTAATGATTATGTGCCAATAAAAAGACATTTAAAAGCTATGATAAAATATTATGAATGGTTAAACTGTGAAAGACTTAAATAAAACATAGTAGTAAGATGACAAGGTAGATAACTGTGATTAAACAAAGACACAGACTGCATCAGAGTTCGGTTTGCAAGAGATATTACATGAAGTAACAAGTATTGCACTGAAGTTTAAAGTGCATATTCATGCCTGAACAAGAGTGCTTTAAGGATCTTACGATATGCTGTATGTGCCTCAACTTCTCAAAGTCATTGTGATGTGGGTAAAGGGACTTTATCTAAATCTTTTCTTACATACTTTTTTTTTTGTTTGTTTGAAATTTTGAATAAAAATGAAAATGAATTTAAGATGAAAATAAAATTTGGAATTTCAACATCTGGATGTTGGGGAAAGGAAAACTGATTTGAAAAGTCCTGCTGAGCAAGACCTGATGAGCTTTTGAGAACAAGCAATTTTCATTTCATTAGTTCAGAGATAATAAATTTTGTGTAGCCTTGGTACTCAGTATGAAGTGTATTGAATGAATTTATTGCAATGACTAGGCAGGGGATAGATATATATGTCCGTCTGTCAAATAAACTTGTTTAATTTTCTGTGCTACACTTCAAGTAAAATTAATCATGAAATATATTTGCAATACTTTAGGAATCCAAGTGTAATTTCACATATTGAAGCATAGTGAAGCAATTTGTTTCTCCAAATTTGTCATATTGAATGTGATGTGAAATTGCAGTAGGGAAATTTTTTTTGACATTGTTGATTATGAATTAAGCAATGACATTGACCTTTTTTTTGGTATTTTTGTTTGTTTGATCAAGTGTGGTCAAATACAAATCACAAGGTTTGCTTTGAATGAAAAGAGTATTTAATATTTAACTTTTTAATGTATTTGTTGAATATTCTTATGAAGTTTTAACAAATGAACTGAAACTTTAGAAGATCATGGATTTCTATAGGAAATGAATGAGGTGTCTTTGGACTATCTCTTGAATTTCATGCCAAAATAATAAAAAAAAAAAGAAAGAAAGAACTTTAATTCCCATGCCCATTTAGCATACTATTACACCTTGTCTTTCACAGTTCTCAAAGACAACCAAATTACAATTTATATAGGAAATTAGATAAGTCATTTTTGTGTATAGTAATAAAGCGGTAAATCTGGTTAGCTAGTATTCATTAGACTGTGCCTTTTCAAATTGTCAATCAATGGCACTGGAGAGACACTGTAGACCAAATACACATTGTAATATTGTTTATTCTGTGGAATATTGATATTCCGACAAACTGAAAATCAAATAATTGATACTTTTATCTACATGAAAAGAACTATACAGGTAAAAGAAAACTATATTCGTGCCTGAACAAATTTGAATTAGTTTTCCAATGCATCCTTGTATGGATTCCTCTGCTGAAAATGGGTGATTGTTTGGAGAAAGAATGTCTTTGGACAGAATTTTTCATAATTGCCAGGGATTGGGAAATGTCCAAAGATGTAACAAGTTATTAAGAATTGGAGAATATGACACCTCGAGTTGTGCATGTGATACTCCATTTATTACGGAAGATGTCATAATGATACAGTGTTACAAGCCTTCATGTTCCGACAAGAAATTTTTCTGCAACAAAAGAATAAATTGTCACTACCTGAAACTGCCATTCCTGTGGATATTTTTAAGAAGTGAAGTGTAAATGTATCGTATAGGAAATTTGCGTGAGAGGAAATTGGATTTTCAGCTTGACAGACAGGGTTGATAGAGCAATGTGCTACATGTAATTTAGACCTTGTCAAATTTTTCCCTGTTACAGTTAGTTTATGGTACTTTTAAAAGTGTTGGAACTTATATATCATCAAAATAATAGTACTTTTTGTAAGTATGTGTACCAACAAAGATGTAAACACTATATCTGAAAGGGTAGCTCTGTTATCCAATTTTAAAATAATGGAAAATTTCTTGTACACACAACTTTACAAGGTAATACTGTAATGACTTGGGAAATAAATGGTTACAGGATAAGCATTTGTGTATGTTTGTCAAACAGTCAATGCAATGCTGACAACATTGTTATTAGGAATTAACAACATCTGAAGATAATCTCTTTGATTTTAAACTGACAACATAGATGACTTTGTGTACAGCTTGTAGTAAGATGGTAGAAGAGATTGACAGCTTTAAATCTTTAGAGTTCACCTGGGCTTCCGATACAATTCATTTTATGTGGCCAGAGATTTTCGATAGGAATGTTGGATGAACACTGAAGTGAATGAGGAGCTGATGATATGTGATCATGGTGTCATCTTTTGATTATATGTATTACATTAATCATATGGAATTATACATAGACTTGTATCTATGGAAAAACCGTAGGATGCTGCAGGTATGCAAGAATAGTGTTAAATGGATAAGTGTAAGGTTCAAGTACAGTGTTAAAACGGATTAATGCAAGGTTCAAGAATAGTGTTAAAACGGATTAGTGCAAGGTTCAAGAATAGTGTTAAAACTGATTAGTGCAAGGTTCAAGAATAGTGTTTAAACTGATAAGTGCAAGGTTCAAGTACAGTGTTAAAACGGATTAATGCAAGGTTCAAGAATAGTGTTAAAACGGATTAGTGCAAGGTTCAAGAATAGTGTTAAAACGGATTAGTGCAAGGTTCAAGAATAGTGTTAAAACGGATTAGTGCAAGGTTCAAGAATAGTGTTAAAACTATTCTGATAAACGACTATTTTCACTTTATACATAAAATGACCTAGTTAATTTCCATTTTTAAAAGAAATCACTGGTGGAGCCAATTTTAGGTATATATATGAAGTGTTCGCCTTCATTTACGAAAACTAAATATTGTGTATTAAGTCTAGATAATGATTGTGTATATATGTATGAAATAGATTACAGGTTCTAATATATACCGTTTTGAAAAACACCTTAAATATTTAGCTGTAATTGACAAAACTGATATCATGACCTACTTGTGAAAATTATACCATAATCGTAGATTTTTGATCAGGATGCACTTTCTCAATATTTTTGTATGCTCAGAAGTGCAACTCAGTAACTTCAATTTTTTTTTTATAATATATATATATATATATATATATATATATATAAGCCTATATATGAACCTTGCTCTTTCATAGACACTTAGAAACAAGTATAATAAATTTTAAAAGACACAAAAAGTTGTATTTTTTCTCTTTCTTGGATCTTTTTCAGAAGTCAGAACCCGCATGATATTGTATTACATTTCATTTCTCAGAGTTGGGCTATTAAATCAGTCGTGTTCCCTTTAAATTTTCTAAATTCAGATAGTATACATTTTCCCAAGAAGTTGATTTTCAACTTGTTAATATATTCAAAATCTGGTGAATATGTAATGTTTGATCACAAAAAAACATTATTTTTTCAGTTCCAAATATACAACCGTAGTATTCTACTTTCATTTATGTCAGAATTCCCAGCTGTTAAAATAGATGTATTATATGTATCAAGTAGTTCTGTGTTCATTGTGCATTGTTTACAACTGCAGTGCATTCATGAGGAAATGGCTGTCATTACAATTTGTAAGGCAAAAAAATGGAAAATGTAAATATATGCAAGTTTATTTGCCACTGAGTATCAAGAAAGAAAAAAACCCTAAACAAACAGAAAGAAATGTTTAATGCAAATTAGATTTTAATGCTTAAGTTTTCTATAAATTTCACACAGGTCTATACATATACAATAACTTGTAATGCAGTACTGATGTTAGATGAAAACAAAACTCAACACTTCAAGTATAATATACACTGTACATGCAAACATTAAAAATGTTTGGGGTATAAAATCTAAAGTCACATTTATAGTTTTATTGTCTGACATTCTAAGAATACATCAAAGAAAGAAATATAAATCATGGCAAGTGTAAAGCCTTCACTCTCAGTAGATGTAATGTTCAGTGTGTCAGTAGATGCAGTGTTTCTGTGTTCCACAGGTGAGTCTTTATAATGTGGTCCAACAAAGCTCAATAGGATTACACTGTCAAAACTTGTGGTATATGAAATGTATTTATTGTCTCTGAAAAATTTGGTTCCCATAAGTGTCAAAGTCAAGACGAGACAATGCAGATGAAGTTTGATAAGTATTTGACATTTTGTAAGGAATAAACAGCTGCAATGATTTTGTTTAGGGATAAATAAGGTTGTAGTTTTGTGTAGACATAAATAAAAAGGAAATATGAAGGAAGTTTCTTCTGAAAGAAAATTTAAAGTCCCACATCACTTCAACTGTAAAATGCAAGCATGTGGTGTAAAAATGTTTTTGTGAATGATTAATTCAGGTAGACATACAGGTATTTATACCTTTGGGTATTTGGGACCGTTTATTACAGTCAATGTTTACATTTGTACATCAGATTTTAAATCGTCAATTGATAGATTGAGCCCCCTGTAAATATGGCAACATTTTAGTGTCCATGCCTCATTGGTGACAATGCAGACTTAAGAACCATCTTTTATGCCGTCCTTGATACATTATAGCAACATAAAACCCCACACACAATGCAGGATCTTACAGCTGATTGATGCCCCCTCTAATTAAAAGTAAACAATGACTACCTGCTCCCTCTGGCAAGGAAATATACACCTAGTGTGTGTGTATGTATACTTGCTGGGACAAGGTTGTTGGTGAATGGGGAAATATTTTCTGTTGAAATTTACACCATGGTGTCCCCATATTGTTTGTCTTGCATCAATATATTGTGGACATTTTATACTGTCATGTTAGGTACAAGCCTAGAATGAAATTGATGACTTCAGGCCTTGTGCTATTTTTAATTTTTGCCACCTTTTTGAGGCTAGTAACTGTCAGCATTTGTGTAAAAGAAATGAATTATACAGTGGGCTTTTTTAACAAGATTGCCATGTTTTGTAGATGGCCAAATCGTCAGAGCTACAGGCTGCAAACAGAACACAGTCCTCACCTGTAATTAGTGGAACCCCAAGTCAGTCCTCGCGATATGAGGTAAGACCAATGTTCCATATTGTTTTCTTAGGGAATATAGTGATGGCGATGGAAATCTGCTTCATCTGCATATATCATAGTTCTTAATATGCAAACAAGTTTGTGAGTTTTAGGGACTTTGTTAATGCAAAACACTAGATTCTATGCTATTGTTTCTGGGATTATTTTTGGAAACTGAGCAAGTCTGGAGTTTATCTTCCATTCTGAAGGCAGACCAAACAAATTGGTTTTGTAAGAACTGTTTAAAATACAGAAATTCATATAACATGTGTTCTTGATACTTTGTTCCATAATTGTGTAAGGGATGTTATCTTGTCAAAGCAAGAGGAGTGTGAAAAGCTATTGCTCATTAAATAGCTATCATCGTAGGTACGGGGGGACTCTTGGCCCTCTGAACAGGAATGCCATTGCTACCTGGCTAGGACATATTTTTACTGATTAGTTTGCCATAAAAAGCTTACTTGGTATGTAGGTGTTAAAAACTATCATGCTTTGGAGCTGAAAATAGCTTTGCATGTCCTCTTTTTCTTCAATTTGAAATAATTGATGTTCCAGGATTTGATGTACATGAAGAAAGGCTGGCTAATCAAACAAGGGTCATCGGAAAAAGTAAGTCAGTTACATTGTGAAGGATATTTATATTTTAAACATGTGCCTACTATGAAAACAGAGATTATGAGTAATGGTATTGCTTCAGTAACTTTTAAAATTACTGATAATGTCTCCGTAATTCATCATGACAGGAGGAGTAGTTTACTTTTGAAGAATGGAAACTTCTTATGCATCAACATAATGGTCTATTGTATTCCTTGATAGGACTGGAAAAAACATTGGTTTGTGCTTACTGGGAATTCCCTGCGATACTACAAGGATGCCAAGGCTGAGGAAACCAGCACATTGGACGGGAGAATAGACCTGTCTGGTTGTTATGACATTATAGAGGTCAATGTTGGCAGAAATTACGGATTCAGGATAAAAGTATGTCATTAAAAACACTTCTCACTTTGTTGTTGTTGGTCATGCTGAAGAAGAGAATGCTTTTAGTTTTAGACGCCCAATTTCATATTTGATTTTAAATGTAAATAGAAAGCAGAGAAATTTTATGGACATTGATTATTTTGGTCAGATTTAACGATCAGTCTGAGTAAACATGAAATGCCATTAACAGCATATGAGAATGGTTTATAGCCTGTTATTATTAAAAGAGAAATTTTGCTTCAAATAATATTTTCAATTTGCAGCTTTTGTTTGCAACGAAAGAAAACGAAAATTATTTGAATGAGTACTAATGATCTTTATTCTAAATGTTTTCAAAGAATAATTAACAGTAGATAAATATATATTAAATTAATTTTACACAGAACGGTGTACAATCCAAGGCATGCTCTATTAACATACCGACATAAAAAGTAAAATACCCATTTTAAGATTGGGAGGTGGACAGAATATCTTGAATATTAACAGTTATATTTAGTGGTGGTATTTGGTTTCCATTACTTGTGGAATCATTAAATGCATGCCTTGTTGTGTCTCTGTCCATATCTAACTAAATCCAGCCAAGAAATTGATTCTGTGTTACAAATTTGTGTCAATAACTTACATGTGGTGCAGTGAGAATATTGAATTTGTTGACAAAACCTAACACAGGGTATAATACTCAACTGTCTGGCTAGCTTTGCCTTGGATTGTGGACCTTGTCAATGTATATAATATATATATTATTTACATAAAATGTTTGCGCAAGTGTGAGATAATGCTGTTACTGAAAAAAGTAACTACTTTGTGTTCAGGGCATTGGTCCATCAGTAAGTAAAGATTTAACATGATCAAGAGCTTGTCAAATTGTTCTAATGGAAGTAAAAATCTCTCATCAATATTTTTTTGTTATCATTTACCATGTTTTATACTAACCAACAGAGAAAAGTTCACCTGATATCTGCTGAAGAGTGTAAATGCTATGTATAGTATATTGAAATATTGGTGAAATTTGTATGTTTTGTTGCAGCTTGCAACTTTTTCTGTGTTTCTGTTGTAAAATATATACATTAACACAAGGTATGCAAAAAATATAATACAGAACCTGAAGCTTGCTACTAAACCTTCCAAGTGTTCCATTCATTCTGTGCAGATCATTCATTGCTCCGTGCAAACTATTCATTGTTCCGAGCAAACTGTTCACCATTCTTAATTGTTCTGTGCTGTGCAAGATCAAGCCACACCCTTAGAAACATGCGTACTGTTCAAACCACGCCCCTAGAAACGTGCAGACCTTTCATTAGCTATGCCTTCGGACCATACTAGACATTCTGCTATGGGATCTGGTGATGGTGGTCATTGAGGAGAATTAAAGCAGTGATGTTTAAATTACTCTAAAGTGGACTTTTAATAGGAAAACTCCTGCATGTTTAAACAAAATAATGCTATTAAAATCATCAGGCAGAGCAAAACTCGATGCTTTCATAGCTCTCAAAGCAATTTTAACACCCTTAGTCCTTAGTAGTTTTTTTCTTCATCTTTTTTCACAATACATGTAAATAGAAATATTTAGTCTAATTAGACTTGTTTGATCACGTTTCGTTATTCAATTAAAACTTTTTTCATCAAAATTGTTTATTAGAACTATGATGACAAATAAAAATGAATGTGTAATAAGCAGATAGTTTTCTTTCATTTCCTTAAGGTCATTGAAACAATTACAATGATCATGATGATGTAAAAAGTAATATCATGTTCAAAATTGCTAGAAATATGTTCTGAACAAATTAATCTGACTGAAAATTGCTCCAAGAAATTGAATAACAATATAAATTCTATCAGTTTTATGTATCTAAGATCAGAGTCTAGTTGTAAATTTAAATAAAATGCTCAGAATTTGGGTATTTCCCATAATGAAAAAAAAAATTGTACTGAACCAGCTTATGCACAGGTATATGCAACCATGCAATGTGTAATCATTTACATCAGAGTTTAATCCTGGCAGAGTGCTAGTTAGTCAGTCATTATGATTTATTTATTTATCCTTTTATTTATTTATTTAATTATTAATTATTTAATTTACTTTTGGATTGTTTCTTTTTTAGAATTGTTCATCCAAGGCGACAGGTTCTTGTTGACTGACTTATACATGTGTATGCATATAGAGTATGTTTCAGTCCAGCTTAGAGATTTTTTTTAAAAATTTTATATGTAATGTAGATCTTTATTCAATCTCTGTCTTCAAGAATAGACTGTTGTACCGTATTCATCCTATTAAGCGCCCCAACCCATATATGTTCCCTCCTGGGACTTTTTTCAACTTTCAAAAATGCAAATGGTGTAGCAGCATGCTTCAGGGTCTGTAAATGTATGCATTTCTTGGCAGGAAAACTAGACAGAAATGTCTTTGCTATTAAACAAGAAAGGAAATTGTATATGGAGTTTATATACTGTAAATCATTCACTTTTTTGCATTTTATTTCCACTATCTTTCCTTAGTCTGATTTATCAACAAAGCAAAATTTTCACAAACTTTGAATATTTTTTTTTGTATATATGCAAAACTTTTTTTTTGTTTTTGCACAAAGGAAACTTCTTGAATTAATGTAAAATTCTAACCCCCCCCCTCCCAAAAAAAAACAACAAACAAACAAACAAAACAAAAACAAGAAAGTTTTTGCAAATAAAAGTGAATTTCAGTATATGTATTTGTAGTAGATAAAAATAAAATGTGTATGGCTTTTGCATTTGGAGGCAGTTCTCGATCAAGGTCATGTGAGAGTGTAATTATGTTGTCACAATCAGTCCAAAAGGTGGAGCTGAATTACTCCCACATGACCTTATATGGTGAACATTTGTCTTTGGCAACAGGATTCACTTAAGTTGTCTTGAATGCAGTTACATTGTTACTATAAATACTCAGTGTGGTGAACAGTGGGGAAATCCAGTTATCACTCGGTACCAGTAGGGACATGTGGTTTCAGTACATTAGAAAATATTTTACTTGTATTCTGGGAAGAAAGCAAGTAGAGGGAATGTGTATCTATTGTACTTTCTGACTGTATTCAACCAAAAGTAATTGCAACAAATTTTAACTTTTCTGTGATTAACTTGTTTAAAAAAAATATATATCTGCTTTTACACTGCATGAGCTTTTGAGTTTCAAACTTGTATCATTTAGAATCATTTAATGTGCTTTTGAAGACAAAGGACAACAGTTTTTCTATTTCTCTTTACATATTTTCATAGTGTAAATTTGTATCTGTCTTCTTTCTCTTCATTATTTAGAATATTTTATACTTTGTAGACAAGTAATGGCGAGTATATCCTCTCTGCGATGACATCAGGTATCCGTAACAACTGGATGAAAGCAATACGACTTGTTATGGATTTACAGCAGTCTGGTGGATCAAAGAACAACTCAGTTGACAGTGAACATAGCTCAGGGGAGGATCTAGAAATTAACTTGTCAAACAGTGGAAGATTTAGTTTATCTTCAGACAGTCGCAGTAGCACAGAAAGTCCAAAGTCTGTCAAAAAGGAACCAACTATTAAAAACGTTCGTCGTCATTATTCGGATGTGAGTCCAGGCAATGTGGGAAAAATGTTATCTGTTAAAGAGGCTCTTCCAAATTTGAATTTAGAGAGTATTACCCTGCCTTCATCCATCACAGGAGGTTCTCTGTCTTCCAGTAGGGAAAGTTCTGTAGAGAAAGAAGATGGAAGAATAAAGCCTATCATAATCACAGAAACCCCCTCTCCAGAACTGGACCCACTTTCGCTAAATACGAATAATATACCATTCAGAGGACTTATTGAAGGCAGTGACCATGTTTCAGCTGAATCAGCAGTTCTTACTTCAGAAAATATGTCACTGGGTGTTAGTAGTGAAAGTAGGAAAGAAGAAGCAGAAAAACAAAGACGAGCTAAATCACCCAGTGCAAAGGTCAAAGATAGGTCACGAGTCAGATCACCACGGTTACATTCCCCACAGGACACAGATGAAGAGTTACCTCCCGAGTCCACTTCTGACCGGGTAGATGGATTAAATTCAGTAAGGAGCAGAAAATTTCACTTTGTCATAAATTAGCTGTATTGGTAATGATCTTAAATATTGATAGCATCTCTTCATGAGGGTTTAGCAAATAAATGTTTTATGACTAGAATTGATTTTGAAATCTGTTTTTATTACAGAGTATGGGTAGTCTCCACGAGAACAGGTCAGGTAGTACAGAAGAGACCCCTGGTGGTGCACTAGTTGAGATTCTGGAAACAGAGGTAATTCATCTGTGAAGATGGCTTCTGGATTGTGTGAAATCTAATTTGGTGACTGCCACTTTTAATATAAAAATTATGTAACAGCCATCATGCAGATTGTGCTGATGACACATGACAGGGAGTTTTTGTTGTCTGTGACAGGGAAATATAGAAATTCATCCTGTTTGCATGTCTGATAAAATCCTGAATTTGAATGAGATAACACAGGATAATGTGTATCCTGTCATTGGTTGCATTTATTGATGTTCATATTTGAACAGAGACAAAAGTGTGAGAGGACTGTGCATAACTTACTGAAAATCAATTTTTACAGGTTGATTCCCTGAAAGATCGACTTGATGAAAAACACAAGGAACTTGTGAAAATGCAGGAATCAAATCAGGATTTAAAATCTCGTCTGCAGACTGTTGTCAGAGAAAAGGATATATCCCAGGTAAGAAAATGCACAGCAGGCTCCTAGATTATTATACAGTATAATCTTATCTCACAAAAGCTAGATATATAAGGTCACTTAGATAAGTTCCAGAACAATGTAGCTGTATTCCCAAGTAGTCTCCCTTTGATTTGCTGATTTCCTATTAGTGTAATGCAATATTAAAACCTTTTATTTCCTCTAACAGTCTTTAATCTTAATTTGTCTTGAAGTGGATTTGATCTCTTTATAGCATTTTCATATGGCATGGGTATTTTTTAAATTTACATCTTTTTTTATTTTCTTTTTAATTGAGTAGTGTGCTTGAAGATTGTATTGAGTTGATAGTTCCCCATGGCTTGACTTTTTTGATAGATTCTACTTCAATATATTCAGAATGAATTATGCATGTAGCAAGCTTTAATTACTTCCTGCATGTGTTTACATCTGGGATAATGGGATTAATTAAAGAGATTTAGCCAAACAATCAAACAGTGTTTGAAAGATATTTTCTGAATATATTGATGCAGCTGTTGATTATCAGCATCATCAACTTTACATCAGCCAGGATTGATCTGCACAGTTCTGCGTTTTGAAAAAAGACTGAAAACTAGTAACAGCAAGTGGAGATATTGCAACAAAAATCTTTTAATCTACTATTAATCATTATGGAAGAAAAGTATTGTAACAGTGTGATTTACAGTTAGGCATGATTTTGAAAACTTTAGATGATGTGATACAAGGAATTGTGCAGATTAACAGTTAGTTAAACTATGTGCTTTACTAAAGCTTTGGTTTGACTCATTTACAGCCCCCGCATGATCAGCAGCAATCGCTTAATCATAATATAGCGGAACGACAGGGAGAGGGTTCTGAGAATACAGAGGTTTGTATCCCAACTTGTCTCTTGGCTCAAGACGTACTTTTGTTTGTTGTTGTAATAGAACTTCATTGAGTGAACCATTGGGAAGTTTTCATTAGTCCATGTTCAGCGATTGTGTGTTTCACTCAGAGACACTTCAACTTTATCTCTTAATTGCAATATTAGTAAAGTCAGTAAACATTTTTGTTTTTGTAATATTCAGAGAAAGTTCATGTACAATGTGAGTACTGATGATATTCTTGGAAATTGCTTGCAGTACATTGTGCTCTCTTTTGAAATATTGACTTATTAATAATTATGATCAGTGTATTTTGCCAATATGACTCTCCTTTCCAGGAAGTATATGTACATCTGTACATGCATATACCAAAAATAATTTGTTCTTTTATTTCTATCATATTGCCATTAGTTTGCTAGAAAAGTCTCCTTGTAATGGGCATAGCACTGCTTTTGCATTCCTTTTACAGCATCTAGCTGCTGATATATCTTTTCAACAATTTAAACTAGCATGAAAATTTGTTATCTGTTGTATACTTGAAATTTTGTGATGGAAATGTCAGTTCTGGTCATTATTAAGATTTCTGAAAATGATTTAAATAAATGGAAATGTTAACGTTCATTGAAAGCCTTCTGCATCTTCATGTTGCCAGGTTACAACCATGAGGAGACAGGTGAAAGAGGCTCGAGATACTGTTCAGAAACAGAAGGCAGAAATTGACAACCTTAGGACCAAACTGAACATGTCTGTCTCCAAACTCACAGGAACAGAGAAGGCCCTATCTGAAGCACTGAAAGATCTCAAGCTGGAGAAGGACAAGTTCATGAAAATGTCCACTGATTGGAATAAGAGAATACGAAATCTGGAACTGCAGCTGAAAGATTCCAGTGTGAAAATTGAAAGTCAGCAGGAAATGCTGAAAATGAAAGAAAATGAGATTAAACGTCTGGAGTCCGATTTAAAATCCAACCTTCAGAAAATAAGGGAACATGAAAGAGAGATATTAAAGCTTAAAGCTTTGGAGTTGGAGTATAGACAATTAAAAGGAAAACTGGATGACGTCAACAGAAAAGTGACCGAACTGAAGAGTGACTTGAAGGAGAGGGACCAAAATATGAAGAAACTTGAAAGTGATTATGAACAACAGATCAGTGATCTGGAACAAGATTTTTTAAAAGAGAGGGATGATATGGAGCAGCACATGGAGGCCATGAAGAAGCAATTCCTAGAGGCTCAGAGGCAATCTGGCATCCCAGAAAATATCGCACAACTCATGGCGGAAAAGGATGAAATCATTGCACAACTGGAAGAGAAACTGATTGAAAATGACAAAAAGTTTGGAGAATTAACGGATGACTTCCAGGCAGAGATTGCTGATAATGAGGAATTCCACTCCAGGCTTGGTCAACTTCAGAGGGACAAAGAATTGGTGGAAAAGAAGGTTCAGGAGTTGGAAAGATATCAAAGGAAAGCTAACTTGGAGAAAGAGAGACTTGAGAGGGACACTAAAACTCTGAAGAAAAGTCTGGATGATCTTAGAAGTGAAAATTCTGAACTTACCGCACAGATAGCTTCAGACCGACAATCAATGTCCTCCTTAGAGAAGGAGAAGAATAGTATTGTGTCAAAATTACAAAAAGGGTCAGGATCCAGTGAAATTGATGACAAAACTGTCCAAAAACTCATTGGATATATTATAGAAGTGGACTCTGAAATGAAAGAAGTTGTCGAAGTTGTGCTCAAGTCTAAAAAAGGACTTGAAGGATATGTTACAGGGAAGAGGGGCGAATCTCATATATCACTCCAGGATTTAGCCAAACTTGTAGCTGATATTGAAAAAAGATGTGAGGGTGTAAATGACATTTTGAAAGAGTCATTATCACTTGCTGTAGATGGGAGCTTTAAAGTTGGTGACTCCACAGATATTCAACAAAAATATGAACATGTTCTATCTGAAGTGGCCAAGTTAACAAATGAACTGGAAGATGCATATGTTCAATGTGAAGAAACTGAAATGAAAGAAAAGGAAATGGAAGGAAAGCTTAGTATCATGACAACACAGTATCAGCAACAGATTGATACTCTGAATGCTAGAATTGACCAGCTTTCAAACAAGTCGGGAGCCCCTATCAAAGCATCAACAAAGAGGAAGGATGATCGAGCTAAAACCCCAATGGAGCTTTCTGATGAAATTGAAAAACAACTGAATGAATTAGAAGAAAGGATTAATTATGTGGACAGTGTTCTCAGAAGTCAAGACAATGTAGATTCTTCTTCAGTCAATGACAACCTGGAGAGCTCATCTGAAGAGGATTCAGATGGTTTCCTAAGTTCAGATGAGAAAGATTCCGAAGATGAGGTGGATGCAAGAGAAACTAGTGGGTCATCTGTTGCAGACAACCAAGTTATCCTGAGCAAACTGAAGGAAATGAAAACACAACTAGAGACCACAAACCACAGGATCAAGGACATCACTGGAGATCTGACAGACCAGACCCTGAGTTCTGCGAATGACTCTACTGGAGATGTAGATGAGGATCTGAGGAAGACCCTGCAGAAGTGTGGAGAAAAGATTGACAGTCTCACACTACGTCTGACTGATAAAGTCAGAATGGTGAACTCAGGAACGGGGATATTCGATGCTTCTTCTGATAACACATTGGCATTTAAACAATGTCTGAAACACCTGAAAGAAAAGCTGCAAGACATCAATAGCAATATTGCTGCTCGTGAGTCCTTAGACGCCAAAGGTTTAAAAACTGTTCACACTAAACTTTTGCAACTGTCGCAGTACATTGCAGAGTTGCAGAAGTTTGAGAGAAATGATTTTGATATTTTAAGTAAGATGTCTCGCCATGAAGCACGTGCTGCTGCAATGATGGGAGAAAGGGAAAAAGCATCTAGAAGAGGCAAAATGTCTTTGGAGGATAAAATGAATGTTTATGCAGACAGGCTGTCAGTGGAGGCTATCATTCTAGGTCAAATGGCTTACATGATGCAGAGACACCAGATGGGTTGCTTGAGCAGGGATGTTTTGATGAAAGAAATTCAGGGGGTGAACAGTGTTATTCTAGAAATGGAAAGGCGAATTGACAACTCAACTCGAGAACTTAGCAACTCAGATCAGGAACGGGATCCAGATTTAGTGTCTACCTATGCTGAAATGCTGGCTGAGAAAATAGTCTTAGAAGGACAGCTAGCTTCTTGTGTTATGGCAGAGGATCATCAAAACACAGATGATATAGCCATTTTGTCTTCCCTGAACATCACCGACAATCCATCCATCTTAGCAATGGAGGTGTTCCTTAGGTCCCAGGTAGATTCAAATGTACACCAACAATTAAGTAAATCTGTTAGGGAGATGGAGGAGCTGTCTGGACACATCATCAGTAGGACTCTTATACAAGGGGAAATTAGTCATGCCCTTCAGAAGCTCAAAATGAGATTCAACTCCCATGTAGAGTCTGAGGAGTTGAAAGACCTTCTCCAGAGGGAGAGAAAATTCCTTTGTGAGCAGCTCCAAGATAGGTCCCAGAGTCTGTATAAATCTGTAACAGAATACCAAACCTTAGTTCTTTCATGTATAAATTGCCATATCAATCTTACATCTGGTCACATCAGGGATTCACTTAGTTCCACATTGGTAGAAAAATTCCATAAACACATATCAAGTATGCGAGAGGAGTTAAGTAAAGTAGATGGTGTTGAGCAAGAGAGAATTAAACAGGTGATTATAGCATTAGAAGAAGACTGTAAATCGGCAAAGAGTGCATTAGAAACATGTGATGGCAGTGTGACGAGTGAGTGTGCAGAGTTAAATCTTGTTCCTCCTGAAACTGTGTTGGTGGAATGGACTGACATTCTAATACTTCGTTCTGTGGTGAGGGGGACAATCACCTTTGTGAATACTTTATACAGCTCAGGACATTTGGCCGTCAGTGACGTGTTTGACAGAAGTCATGAATCTGATATGAATGAACTCTCCATGCATCTGGGAAGTATGTTAGAAAGAGAGGCTGCTTCAAAACAAACTTTAGCAGCAGAACTGAAGACCCATGCAGTAGGCAGTTCTTCCAAGATGGAGAGAGTTTTAGAGCTTGTGGACATCATTCCTGACTTCTGTGTGTTTGATCCGGAAAATCTTAATGAGTATGCAAAGAACCTGGTACGTGAGGCGATGTATCAATCCCAAGTAACCTACACCAACTACAAGACCAGACTTCAGCATGAGAAAGAAATGAGAGACATGAAAATCAAACTGGAGGCAGGGCAGAAAGTAGACTTGCCCTCTGAAACCAGCAGGGAGACAGAGAATGACATCAGGCAATCATTGTCTGTGTTTGAAGAAATCTTGGAGACCAAGTTTGAGGATGAATGTGAGGTACTGAGCATTCTGGACAAGCAGATGAAACAATTTCAGCATGTAGCAGCTGGTCTCCTATCAGGTGCAGAAGCCAAACAGTTTGAACAAGAACTAAATTCTTTTGCTGCTAGTCTGGAGCATGAGCTCTCTGTCGCACAAGAGCGCCATGATATCCACTTGGATGTTCTTCGCCAGGAGATAAGCACTATTTGTCTCAGGCTGGAGAAAATCACAGAAGAGCATGATCAAGAGAAGATAACTTTGTCAACAGAATATGACGAGAAAATTCAAACTCTACAGGATGAGTTAGACTGCATCAAGATTGACCATGAGGAGGAACTGGAGCAGGTTCGACAGGACATCCTCACAGCAGTCAGTGCCATTAAAGCTAATGAGGAACAATCTGAGGAACAACTAGCAGACCAGGTCAAGGTCCTCAACAGGCAACTCACCTCACAGAAAGAAAATTTTGTGGTAAGACATGTTTCTTTTCACCTTTCATAACAATAATGCTAACACAGTTTGTGAATTACTGTGAAATAAATTCCACTTTTATTTTTATTTCATATAGCAGTGAATTTAGACAGGTCTTCAATATTTGGAACAATAGTTCAGGGTTATATCTGATAGATCATTGAAATTCAGCTGACTCTGTAATTTATAGGCTGGCTTAGAACAACTGCAGAAATCCCTGACTGTGACTGGTGCAAATGATGCCCTGGCTCAGAAATTGGAAGAACAAATAGAGCATCTTCAGTCATCCGGAACCCTCCATCCAGATCAGCTCCACATCTGTCCTGTGTCCCCTATACCTACCTCACCCCCACCCAGTAGGGAGTTTGATGAACCAAATCATGATGAAAACAATGCGGATGAGGTGTGTGCATCAACTTTGTTGTATTAGATACATTTTAAAAAATTTCATGCAGTGACTGCTTTTGTAATAGAATTCGATATTCTCTAAAATGGCTATATCTTGACGTCTGATTTCCACAATCTTTGCATTACAGTGCAGTGAAAACAGGTGCATTGCCAATGCTTTGGACAAGAGTTCCCATGATTATGAACTGGAGCTGCTCAAGAAAGAGAAAGAGGAAGCCCTGGCAGAGGAAGTGAGAACTACGAAAGCTGGTAATTAAAAACGAAGGACCATACTGAAATAAACAAATAATTGAAAAGCATGATTTTTTTTTTTTAAATTTAGCATGAATGAGAATATCTATTGAATCTACATGCTAGTTATTTATTTTTACTCAGGTCTATTTTACTAAATTGCTTTAAATTATTTGTCACAATTTGATAAAAAAACATGATATTTTATATTCTTGCAAATAGACACTGAATGATGATTGTGCAGTGTAATATGAGAAGAATTTTTTTGTATCATAATGGTATGACATTTCAGCACTGGATGCCATGAGAAAGGCCTATGAAGAAGATCTAGAAGAAGAGAAGGAAAAGTACAGGGTGGCTCTAAAGACAATGTTCACTGATGACTTTGTGGAAGAAATCCGAAATCGTCACGAGTAAGAGAGATACTGATGAATAATTTCAGATATATATATATATATATATTAAATAAGTGTTATTTTATTTCTTTAGGCTGAGAAAACACTGTTCAAATGCATACATGATACTTCTTACTAGTGATAATAAATATTTGTATAAGCAGTTGTAAGTGATAAACAGTGTAAAACATTTGTTGGATGTTATATTCTACATATCATTGTCAGATTTTTGTTATAAATATATGATAATTTCTAATGCAGAAATGAAGTGGCAAAGCTGCAGGAGGAGCTGTCACAGGTGACGATGCATTACGATAGTCGCAGCGAAGATTACAAGCTCCTGGAGGACAAACTGGAGTCAACCAAAAGAGAATATGACGGTCACATCAACCAACTAATCAAGAGGTAAATAAAGATATTGTTGACTTAATTACAATATCAATGACTTAATTGAGATATTTATGACTTAATTGAGATATTTATGACTTGATTAGGATATTGATGACTTAAATAGGATATTGATTACTTAATTAGGATGTTAATTACTTAATTAGGATATTAATAACTTAATTAATTAGGATATTAATGACTTAATTGGGATATTGATTACTTGATTAGGATATGAATGACATAATTAGGATATGATGACTTAATTAGGATATTAATGACTTAATAGGGAACCAGTAGAGGGATTAACTACATTTATGTGCAGTATATGTTGCAGTTGTGAATAGATGCCTGTTAATATTCCTGAACAGAAATTAAAAAAAATTAGCAATACCCAAAAGAGGATGTATTATAATGTATATTAGCACATTTTTGCTTTCCAGTTAATGATAAAATTTAAAGATTCCATCTATTTCTTTGATTTGTTTTCACAGTAATGAGCAGCTGAATAGTCTTGTGAATGAGGAGATTAATAAATTGAAGGATTTCATCCAGAACAGAACTATGGCCAGTGTTCCCGGCAATGCCACTATTGAAGAGGAGCTGTATGATGCTCAGGTAATAGTTGATGCATAATAGTTTTAATTGCTTGTACGAAATGTATATTAAACTGCAGAGATGAACAACTGTTTTTGTCAGCCTCTCTGAGATAAGAAAAGTCGTTATTGTATGTTTCTACAATTTCTTTCATAAGAATTTAATCTGATAATGTATATGTATATTTGAAAGTGACTGTAGATATATATTATTTGTTTTCAACAGATCATGGTTCGAGTGAAGGATGCTGAATTACAGAAACTGAGGTCTCAAGTCAAGAATTTAGAAAATAATCTGGAAAGAACCACAGAAGTTTGTATTGTTAAGATTGCCTGTTTATCAGATCCTCATCTTCATACAAAATATTATAATTTATATCATACATACTGTTCATTTATGATCAATTACCAGTGACAAACCTCATCATGCTTTTGTAGTAATATATTTATATAGTGCAGAAATAAGCTCAATTTTCCTGTGAAAAGGAAATATTTTTGGTCATTGGAAAAACAAATGGTTTGATGTTAACATGTTACCATATTTTGTCCCCAGTTTACATGTTAAGGAGGAATAACAGTCTGTCAGCATTTATTTTTCAAATTGAATTATTCTGTTTTGGCAAAAAATGAAATAAGTGTCCTGTTCAAATTTATCACTTGTCTGGTTTGGTAGGTTTGCGGTTCTGGCAATCTGTAGATTCTGAGTTTCACAGGGGTTTGATTTTGCTCTAAAATTGCTATTTTTCTGCTTATTTAAGCAAAATTTTAAATTTCCAACTCGGAAACTTTAATATACATATTCTGCATTTTTATTAATGACCATTGTGATTGGTGTGTTATGCCACCTAAAGGAGTATCTAATTTATTCCTCTATCCATCTATCAATTTAAAGTCATTGGAACTTAATCAAATTTAAATTTTTTGTACTAATAACTGGTTGAATGATGATGATATGATGGAACTTAGAGGACTAGGAAGTGAGAGTTGACCACTCTCAGGGATGAGGAGTTTCCAAGATTCATCTTGTACGTTTTTACAGGAACAAAGACAAAGTATGACCCAATATCTACAGATGTACAAGAAATATACTGAGCTACAGAACAAAATAAAACAGGACATTTCTGCCAAAGAGAAAGAAGATTCCAAAGACAAGAACAGACAGTTACGCAGAAGTAGGCAATTTTCTCAATGTTGAATAAGTCGCTCAAATATGACTAAACAATGTAATTTACCTTGGCTATTATATGTTTGTAATTTTTTTTATTGAGCACCAAGCAGTTGTATAATTACTTATGCTTCGATGTATGAAATAAATAATCATGTCTAAAGTTAATCGTATAATTTCACTTCTTCATGCATTTGTTTCAGCGCCCTCCTTTCACCATAGAGCCCGTAGTCCAAGCCCAACTCAGCAAAATTCAACTAAGAAAGATGAACATCAAAGTCGTGACTCTCATAAACGGCGTTGTCATCTGGATGTTAAAGGTAGCTAACTGGAAATAGTCCTATCATTTCTTTTACTATTTTATTGTACAATGCCAGTGAATACATGTATGTAAAATTAGGCGTTTTAATCAAATAAATTAGTTTCAGTTTCCTATCTGAATCACTTAAAATAACATCACTCGCTATCTTTTCCAGGATGAATAATGCAGCATCTTAATACCTGACTTCTTTATGAACCATAAATGAAAAATAAATATGAGTAATATATTTCTTGTCTTTTGAAACATTTGCCTAGCCAATGCATTAGCTTAGTGGAATGTGAGGCTGAAAATCTTTTGATCATGAATTCAAGTCATAAGGGTTTTTAATTTTTCATCCATTTACTTTCTACTTCTACTAATAGTGCACTAATTCACGAAAGTAAATATTTTTTAGTGTCAGAATATTATACATATCCTCCACTTTTCACTCAGTACTGTTTTCATTGGTGCGATATGCACCAAGCCTAAATTTTAAAATGTTATTCATTGTCATGGCAGACTGATACATGTACAATGCATCTGTGTTTATCATTTAGCTATACAGCTAAATGTGGAAGAAGAAAGCAATTTTAATCTGAATTTTAACTGTACAGCTAAACGTGGAAGAAGAAAGCAATTTTAATCTGAATTTTAACTATACAGCTAAACGTGGAAGAAAGCAATTTTAATCCGAATCTGATTTTAATCCGAATCTGATTTGAATGCGATTGCTTTGTAGACTTTTTCCATAGTTTGACAATGATTTGTTGTAAATCGTTTAGAAAAGGAGAAGAAGTGTATTGGATGACTGTATTCAAAGGGAGATAATATGTATATCTACCTTCCTTTTCAGACTTGAAAAGATCTAAAAGTAGCCCCTCTCTACCATTTGTCTTTGATGGTCGTCTGCCTGTTGGACAAGGCAAACACAGAGACTCTCTTGGAAGTTCCAAGTACTCCAAATCCAAAAGCAAGGCTTCTAATGTGTAACTTTTAATAAATATCAAAATAAATCCTACATGTGGTATTATATATTGACATGATCATTCATTATTTTATTCCAGTATGAAGGTTTATTTGGATGTTGACAATAATATGGTTATGCTTTTTTCTCCTCATTTTCATGTCACATTTAAAAATCTTTTCTTAAGTAAAAACTGCTGGTCAGTTTAACTTTCAAATCTGGCAGATCTGCGACTACGCATTCACAAAATCAAAGTACTCTACCACTGCTCTTCCATATGTATTGGACAACTGCTGATAGTTATGTTCTTGCCATATGTATTTGATTTGTTTTACAACTGTGATTCAAAAAGTCTATTATTCCAAACCAGTAAGTGCAACCTTTATTTATTGAAGCAAGTGGGGTTGTGATTTATACTTGTTCCTAATTTTGATATTTTATTTTGTTTAATGAATGTCATATCAGTGGACTCTCGTGATGTTTTTTTATTTGTCTTTGATGCCAGAGAAGCAGTTTGCTAATATTTTACAAAGGTTGGCCACAATTGTTTGATTTTTATTTGGTTGTAGTGACATTTGCTAAGCAGATGGTCAGTGCTTTGATAATCATGATTTTTTTTTTTAAATTTGTTTTTGTATATCAATTTCTAATATATACATGTGTTATGATAGCTCTGTTGGATATGTCAAAAACACCAAAAATAGGTTTAAAATTTGCTTTTTAAGACACGAAGGTGGTGATGCAAGTGTCACAAAGTTATAGAAATCATTGTTTGAAGGATTTATTGAAAGTTCTTAATTAACATTACTACTGTATTTAATCCACCATAATGCTGAAGATGAAACCACCTGCATTTACATTAAAGTTTAATATTGTGGTTTACTTAAGTCTGTTTCACACCATTAAAACTTTCATTTAGAAAAATGTGTATATCAAAAGTATCAGAAATGTATTGTACAGCATATATACTTCAGAGAGAATAAATTCTAATAATGAAATGTTTTTTTCTTTATCCAGTAGAATAAATATTTTAAAAATATTTCAAGGTTTTGACAGAGAACCCTTGGCCACAATGTGCAAGAGCTTTACAGTATTTTCATAAAAAGAGCTTTACAATATGTTCATAACAGGAGATGTACTGCATGTTCACGACAGGAAATTTACTGTATGTTCATGATAGTTTTACAGTATGATCATGACAGGAAATTTACTGTATGTTCATGACAGGAGATTAATAATATAGCCTGTGACATAAGCTTTACGGTAAGTTTACGTCGGAGCTTTACAGTATGTTCATGACATGGGATTTACAGAGATTGACAAGGTGATCAATTCAATTTTACAGTATATGATCATGACAAGACTTGTCGGAACTGTACAATACCAAAATTTGGTTCAGGGCCTTCATGATGAGAAATTACCACTTGGTCATTCAGAGTAATCCAATCTGACAAGCAAAATTAATGTTGTGGGGGGTTATGATATGTCCACTCATGTAAAAAAAAAAAGGGGGGGGGAGGGGATTGGATGGCTGTCTTGTTTTAAAGACACCTGCATCATTTCTAACATTTTCTCTAAAATAATTTTCTTGATCTCCGAGATATGAAGAGTTCTTGTATAATAGATTTAGAGTTTGTAGTGTAGTAATATTACCAAAACGTTTTTGTCGGTCTGTGTAGCTCAGTGGTTAGATTACCCAGTTTGTAATGAAAGGATACAGGGTTTGATACCCCATTATTTCACAGATTTTTATCTCTTTTTGTACTACGGTAATGCCCATTCATACAGTAGAACCGAACTTGCATTGTTACTTCCAACAATCCCTAATTTTTTTCTGTAGAAACAAGACGGAATGCAAGAGAATATTGTATGTGAAATTTCAAGAAAAATTATATATTATTGACAAACGTCACGTATGTCTTTGATTGTTTGTTTGTTTGTTTTACGTCCCGTCGAGAATTTTTCATCCATACTGAGACGTCACCAGCTGTAGGTGAAGTACCACAAATTTAGACCTATACTTAGCGCTCAGGGCCGTAGCAGTGAGGGTTCTTTAACGTGCCAACGCCTTCCGTGACACGGGACCTACGTTTTTAAGGTAATATCCGAAAGACCCGTGATTTTCATTTCTTAATGCCGAGCATTTGGCGAAGAAGCGATCACCACCTATTTTCTTGTCTTAGGTTTGACGCAGCCATGGCACGAGCGCGGCTCGAACTCACGACCTCCCGTATGTCCTTAATTATACTGGCATAAAATGGCATGCATTTGATCCATATGGCTCACTGATTTCCGTCTTTTTACAAAGAAGTATTGGTACTTCAAATCTGCCCCATGACAACGTGTATATTATCAACAGGGTTATAAACTGGATCTGCTTTATAACTTGGACCTCTACCTTGTACAAAATTCAGATCCAGAAAGGGGTTTGGAAAGGATCACACTTTATGACAGAAGGATCTTTTAATCAAAAAGTTATAAATCTACGTCAGTTTACCATTTCCATTATGCATAAACATGCCCCTACAGACTGTTATTTATAATACAATTACAGCAGAAACTTGGATCTAATTCAATACTATTGTTCTATAATGTCCACAGGCGCAGTTACAGCTTTTTTCATAAGGGTCCAAAAGGCCGGGGATCTGGGACCTGGCTCCAGGGCGAAGGCCTCCGGAATTTCCACGTTTTTTACAGATAGTAGACTATGCGAAATCTTCACTCAAAATTGCGGTACGATAATTTTCAAATTATATTATGACCTTGAATTTTGAAATCGTTCCCAGTGAGCGAATAAAGTCGACCGAGAGAGTTGATGAAGCAATATCAAACGCGGTGCTAGGGTGAAAGATGACTATATTTTCTTTCAGTTGGAAATTCCAGGAAAGGGGGGGGGGGGGCAGACCCGAACCCCCACCCCCGTTCTAGATCAGCGCTTGATCTATATATCTACATGTATCAACATTTTCAAAATTAGATTTTAAGTGCAAAAAAGTCAAATTTAACACGGTCATACTATGTGGTGATTATAATTTCTTTTCGATATAAAACTGAAATGCAAAGTTCCGAAAGAATTACAAATATAATATACTAACCGGAATATAGACCGAGTCTCTTCAATTTTTACTTAATTTGTTCTCTAATAAAAGAGGCGAAAATATACCTCGTTTCCGGAGAAGCATCTGGTTGTACGAAGTAACGAAATCATGGTTTTTTATTTCACTAGCAATGGTGAGAATAAAATACAATTGAAACAGTTTAGTTAAGTGGTTGGAATATAATAGTTACAATTTTTGAGCTAAAACGTGCTTAAAGCGCAGACTTCTGAAAATTCACCAGCATATCGTACATCTTATACTCATATAAATATTTCCATCTGTCTGTAAATTGTTTTTGGGGGGATTTTGTAAATTCGTCGCACATCAAAGCATTAAACCTTGACGAAAGGATATTTGCTCTGTAATATTACCGTAGAATAACAAAACCATGACGTGGGTACTGATTCTGGTAGTCCTGAAGGCCATTTTGTCATTTATTCAGAAAACTATAATTCAGTTTCCACCCCCTCCCCTTGTTTTCTGTCAATACAATCACTGAAAACACTAGAAAATTTAGTAAACTTCTATTGGATTCAGGTTTGCTTGCTATAGAATAAATGCAGACTTCTTTTGGTGACATATTTTATGAAAAACATGCCTTAATTTTCATATTTGTTACTTTACATGAAAATAATGAATAGTGTCTCTTTTCATATTTGATTTAATTACTCGCTATCAAATGGGAAAAAGCAGTATTATTATTTTGTGTGTACATATTTCATTGTAGTTATTTGATTTCAAAAAATATCAATGATTTATAAAATACACATCAAATAAATTTACCTTTTTAAAATTCAAGATATCCATATTTTATACAAATGCAAGATCAGGATGTTTAATATGAAGTTATTGAATAAACTATCTTGGCATGTCCAAGTGGAAATGATTTTTAAAATATCAATTTGAAAGTTAGAAATTGTTCTAATTGGTTACCATGTTGTAAAGTCAACGTAGCATTGGTGAGTAATATCAGAAAATTTGGTTATCAGAATGCACTCAGTTTCAAAGATTTCTCTAATATGTGCTGAGTTGCATATGTTGAAATGTAGCTTTGACAATACTCCCATCTGCTTTGCTTCTTTTTTTTCTTTTTTTTTAATCAGTGAGGAATTGAAATATTTTAGAAAGAAATGATAGTTTTACATCAATTATGCCAGTGCATGCATTTGTATTTGAAAATTGCACATCCCAAGACTTACTTTTGATAGCTATTCTGGCAGATGCTATGTACATAGTGTAGGAAATATTCTGTGAAAAAATTCACCTTCCTCTACAGAAAAGTATCTTGTTACACTCCACACTATTTGACACTCTTTTGAAAGTGTGTCTTGACAAGTCACACCATGTCTTTCTCTAATGTTATGATAGTTTAACTTTATATTTATGAATATTATCAATTTTAATCTGTATAATTTAATGAATAAATCTGTCAAATGTTCATTTATCATTTACTTTGATATTGTATGTGTATAATGTCTCCAGTGTTCAATCTATAATATGTGCTACATTGATTTTAATACTACAATGTACCAGCTTGAAGTTGTCCCTTAAGTGAACAGAGAGTTAAAATACCTACAGTAATGTTGTTTTATTGATTGTAATAATATTCCCAGTTATATTGGTTTCACAGTATTTAATGTTTAAGACCACATTTTGTTTCTTTACAGTTGTATCCCCACCTTACACTATATATATGGGAGAAGATAAACATGAAAGTAAGTGGAATTAATTCACCGGCAAACTATGGGGATGATTTGCTCACACAACCTTTTATATACAATACCTACATGAACTATTTCTGCTATACAATTTACAAATGATGCTAAAGGTGATTGATACATGTATTTCAAGAATGATGGCATTGTTCAAAAAAGAGTTGAAATCTTTTCTCTTTACAGATGAGGAACTTATTAGATGGGGTTTTCCTGAAGATGTTTGGTAAGAGATAGGGGTACATAGATTTACCTAAAAAGTAAACTGTTTCCATTGATAGATACATGCATATCAAAATGTGTGCATTTGTGGTATTCCTTTGTTATGTAAACATACCAAAGCAAAATAGCTTCAATTTCCAGCCAAGTTTTTTGAGGGTCAAAGGTCATAGATACTGGCTTGACGTGGATGCATGATTATGAGAAATGTATGGAAGGAAAGTAGATGTAAATGTGTCAGTAGCTCAGAAAGGAAAAATGGCTCTGTATTTTTGCAATAAGAATTTTAAAGCTTCAAAATTAGCTAGGTCTAGTTGATGCTTAAATTCACTCTCTTTCTCTATTGTCAGTATTTGATTAATGATGACAAGTATTCAGGTTTTGCATGATTGTATGATCCATTTACCAAGTTTTATACTTCTCATAAGGAGTGGGGGGGGGACAAAAAAAAAACCCAGAAAAGAACAACATTTCTCTTCTGTTTGTGGGATTCTTTCAACATTGTGAATCCATTTTGTAAAGAATTCTGCAGTTGTCCATGTTATTTTGATTAGTCTGCACCTCTGTGTCCTGTTTGAAATTCCTCAACCTGTTTAACTTTGATTGAGTCCTTCCCTTCCCAGCCTCTCTTGGAATTATGACAGAAGTCCTCAATCATGAAATAAAACTTTAACATCTAATAATATCTAGTGATATTACACAAATTTAAATAATTGTGGATCTCTTGCTTTGTTTTTGGATCATTGTACTTCATCAATTGTCATGGTGTATTGGGGTAGTTGGTGTTATATTCTAAAATGGTCTGTTCATCTCAAATGCATATATTGAATAAAACATTTAAATAATTTCCTTTGGCTATGAGGTGGGGCATCACATGACTAAATTTACTGACAATCCCTTTGGGATTCACTGGATTTGATCATGTGTCTGCCCTACTTCATGACAAGAGATTTACTGTATGCTGTTTATTTCTTGATTCAAGCCAAGGACACTTTGTGCATGAAAAAAGGTGTTTGTAGGAGATATCTTCATGGTTGATGTTACGGTGGCATGATAAATTACTTCATTATGATTTCACATTGTTGCTTTTTTTTTTTAGATGGACTTTTTTGTGATAAAAATCTTCAAAAAACTTCAGCAAATGACCTTATTTCACACTAGATGTGAATTGTGAGATCTGGTCAATTTTATGACATCATATTTCTTGGTGTTTTAATTAAATAAAGTGTATTAGGATTTTCAAAACAATGGCAAAGTAAAATGCCATCACGATGACTTTCAATGTTTTTTTTTATTGCCGCTACTTCTTCGTCTTATTCTGATTTTTTGGTGCATTATTACTATCGTTTACAGTTTCTCTTACTACTACAAATACAGATGTTCTGTAATTTGATTTTGAAATTCTTGAATTTGATAGGTCATTTTTGAATTTTTTTATATTGCAGGTTCCATGTTGACAAGGTCTCCTCTGCACACGTGTATCTAAGGTTACATGTAGTAAGTCAGCTTCTATTTCTACACAATTAAACACAAGATAAAAGATGTCTTGTATATGTATCTTTTAACATTTTAATTTTCATTTTAAGTGTTTTGGAAAAAGAAAAAGTTTTCTGTAGAAAATCAAACACTATCTGTAATATAGGTGACACAAGGCATATCTGTTCCCATCAGTTGTTGGATTATCATACTTTAAAAATAGTAACAATTCTCCCCTGTCTGTGATACAAAGCAGAATCTCCCAACATATTCTTGCAAATTTCCATTTACAAGAGTTATTTGCCCTTTGTAGTAAACCTTTTCATGAGATGCTATGGCAGATACATTATTGTAAATTTTAAATCTGTATCATTTTTCATTATCAGATGTATGTATTATTCTAAATTGGTTGAAAATGTTGCAAGTTTAAAATTTCAGATTTTCCATGGATAGTCTCTTCTTAATTTTGTACATGGAACAAACTATGTTTATTCTGTCGAATGTCCAGGATACTGTGCTTTGTTTTTATTACAAATTTATTTCCAGCAGCATAGAAAAATGATGAAGCAGAATTTATTATTATATTATTTCTTGTTTTGTTTTTTATCAGAATGAAACTTTAGATGATGTTCCACAATCTGTGATAGATGACTGTGCACAACTTGTAAAAGCAAACAGCATCTCAGGTAAAGTACATGTGGATTTGTAAGTGCTCAGTTATAATCACATGTACTGCTACAAATATTGTACATCATATATCAAAACATGTGCTTGCTTCTATGAATAGAAAAGGAAACCTTATCAGATTTATTCCTGGTTTCCTTATTTAAAAGAACAAATAATGAAACCATGAATAGAATTTAAAAAAAAAAAAAGGTTTCTTATGCTTCATGTGTGCATAGACAGTGTTCCCTTGATATATAATTTAAGGTAATTTATAATTTGAGGTAATTTAAGCCTGAATAGAAAAGGAAACCATAATTTTTATTTATTTTATATATATGATTTTATTTCTTTTATTCCTGGTTTCCTTATTTCGTAGAACTTCATGTACTATTCATGTACTAACAAATAATGAAACCACGAATAAAATAAAACAAAAAGTTTCTTATGTGTGCATATAAAGTGTGCCCTTGATATATTGCCCACCCCCCAATATCTTTTACACCATAGGCGGTAAAGCTTTCATATTTGGTATATGTATTCCATGTGGCAAGACCTTTTCATTGACACTAAAATCTTCGACGTGATGACCTTTACATTGACCTTTGACCTAGTTTAAGAAAATTCAAATATAAGCCATATCTTTCAAATCATAAGAGGTACTGGTTTTATATTTAGCTTGTGCATTTCTGGTGAGAAGATCTTTCCAACAATACCAGATTTGTTGACTTTTTGACATTGACCTAGTTTTTGGAAACTTTCAAAAAAACTTTAACCTTGGTCATGTCTTTTACACCATAAGTGGTAGACCTTTCATGTTTGGTGTGCATTTCTTGTGGTAAGATCTTTCCATTGACACCAAAATCTTTGACCTGGTGACCTTTATGAAATTTACAGTTTCACTTTGTTGTAGTACAGGGGCATCAGTGCCTCACAAACATATCTTGTTTGATGTAAGAATACCAGACGTTGAATTAGACTGTGAATGTTTACAGGTAACAAAATGAATAACATAGAAGTTGTGTACACAATGTGGGCTAACCTAAAGAAAACTCAGGGCATGGACGTTGGGCAGGTTGGATTCTTTAAAGATAAAGAGGTAACAATAAGTTGGCTGATATTCGCATGTTGGATAATCATATCAGCTTAGGAATGTTGCCATAGTTGATAATCATATCAGTTTAGGAATGTTGCCATATTTGATAATCATATCAATTTAGGAATGTTGCCATAATTGATAATCATATCAATTTAGGAATGTTGCCATAATTGATAATCATATCAGTGTAGGAATTTGCCATATTTGAGTATGTCATTCTAAAAAACCCAAATTCATTGCGTGTACTATTTACATGATTGTACATGTGCTCTTTCTTTCTACTTTTCAAAGGTCAGAAAAGTGAAAATAGAGAAAAGAATAAATGAAATAGTGAACAGGTTAAATAAAACTAAAACAGAAGATCATCCAGATTTCCGTAAGCTGAGGGAAGATCGAGACCGAGAAGAAAGAGATAATCAAAAAAAGAAGATGGCGGAGCAAAGGAAGCGAGAGAAGGAGGCAGAGGACCAGAAAAAGAAAGACTCTGAAATAAGGTACTATAACGTAACAAACTGAATCTATAGACAACCGAAACATGAAATAATTGTGTCGGTACTGTGACATCATGAGATAAATGATAGATTTAAAGAGGTTATGCATTGATCAGTTTGTAGCAAAAAGATATTGCAGATGTTTTGGTTTCATAAATGTTTGGAGGCATAACATTTTCTAGATGAGTTTTTTGAAAAAAATACAGTTTTGTTAACAGGTAATTTTATGGAAAGCTACTCTATGTTCTTCTCTTATGAGTAAAAAATTGCATTTTGGTGATCACTAGGTTTTGTTGTGTGGCATAACCATGAAAAGAAAGATAATTAGTATTCAGTGAAATTCAATGAAACCGCAGTATTATTCAAGCAGTGGGTTGAAACTTGAAATAAAAATCTTTTGTCGTGTAACATTTTGAAAATGGTGTGAAAATGACCTCTGGACTGCATTCATACAAGTTCAACTATTTTCCATGGATGTAATGAAAACATGACATGTGATGTTCTGACATAAAAGTAAAGATTTGTCTTGCTTTTATTCTATTGCCTTATTTTTCTATTGTAGATCATATGCAAGTTTAATGAGACCAGAAAATATGACATCAAATCAAGTGAGTAGAGTATTAAAGACTGCTTTGTAATTCACCAATTAATAGGTCGCCTGAGTCTCTCGGGTTTGAACTTCTTTGGAGAGACTTTGAAATTGATACTATTTCTCTTGGTTTGTGTTTGTAATTGTGCATTAACAATTGAAATTTTGAACTTCTTTGGAAATTGATACAGAAACCAGATGATGTGCCATGACCTTGAACTAAGGTTATTTTAGCTAAGAACAAGGTTACTGATAAAAAAGTGTCAAATGTTTGTCTGGACTATAATTTGTAAGAAAGAGACATTAGGTTAAGGAGTGTGGACCACCACTTAATCACAGGAAGCTAGTATTTATATCATTCAGTTCTCAGAGTTTAAAAAACGCACCCATGGCACCATCAATATGTGAATTTTCATTCCCTGTGTGAGACACAGAAATTAAAGACCACAGGCCTCGTGTCCCAATTTAAAATCTCTCTGTATGATATCTGTGCACTATATGGTATTTGTATGCTGTCAGAGAAATAGAATTGAAATCGTAAAGATTATTTTTATAAGCTTCATAATGCTTGAATTATTTTCAATGTAAAAAGAAATTTGATACTCAATGACATGAGTATATGCTAAAAATAATCTTCATTTCAGGATGATGGCAATGACTCGGATGATTTTATGTGAACAGAAAAATGACACACCAAATGTCTTTCAGCAGTCAGTCAGAGGGGAAAAGCTGAACTCAACCATTACATTAAATTCCATCAAGTCTACAGACCCCACATTTTTAAATTTTGAATGAAGCAAAGGTTTCAGGCAAATTTTATGTATATCAAGCTTTATATGCTGCAAATCATTCATAAGTAAGCGTGCTATTCTTCTGATTTGTGGTTCATATTCATGCACAGTTAGTACATCAATATGAGATCTACATACATGTCCTATATTGCAGTAAAGTGCATGATAACTGGATTTCATATATTGTGGGGTGTAGTTCAAAATACTTGCATAACAGTTAATGTTCATGGTTATGACATTTTTAACTTGTGCAACATGAAGAAAAATTTTATTTCTCTGTTCAATAAAATTCTTATGAAAAGTTTTGTTCTTTCTGGAAACTTGCAGTACAATATTTATACAGTTTACTTACAAGAGAGCTAATATCATACCAGTAACTAATGAAGAAGTTCTCTTATTCTCTGTATGTCTGCATCTATAAGCAGGCTGTGACTTTGTTGTGAACAGGTTTTTAACTCTCTCTCTTTCTCTGTGTGTGTGTGTGTGTGTGTGTGTGATTCATTATATTACAGTGTATTATTGTATTCTGGAATTATTTAATTCTTAGAATTTACAAAACTGTTGAAAAAAGATATTTAGTCACAACTAACTAACTATAATATTAAATTACTGTATATGCAAATTTATGTTGATTGTCATAATGTTTGATGTTGATATTATTGTTAGATGTGACTAAAACCTTTGTTCAACTTTTTTTTTTTTTTTAATAAATTCCAAAAGTTATAATTCCAGAATCCAGTCATACACTGTTTATATATGATACGCTACCTCGCCTACATACACTGTTTATATATGATACACTACCTCACCTACATACACTGTTTATATATGATACACTACCTTGCCTACATACACTGTTTATATATGATACGCTACCTCGCCTACATACACTGTTTATATATGATACGCTACCTCGCCTACATACACTGTTTATATATGATACGCTACCTCGCCTACATACACTGTTTATATATGATACGCTACCTCGCCTACATACACTGTTTATATATGATACGCTACCTCGCCTACATACACTGTTTATATATGATACGCTACCTCGCCTACATACACTGTTTATATATGATACGCTACCTCACCTACATACACTGTTTATATATGATACGCTACTCGCCTACATACACTGTTTATATATGATACACTACCTCCCCTGCATACACTGTTTATATATGATACGCTACCTCACCTACATTGAAAGCGCAAGTGAGCTTTCCAGATCAAAATCAGTTATGTTGAAAGCTTAAGAAAGAGCAAAATCAGTTGACTTTTTTTTGTCTTGTTATCTGTTAACATTTTCACATTTTTGACTTTTCCAGAACCATTAGGCCATTTTCATCTAAACTTGTCTTAAGGTTTTCTTGATTGATAAGAATTCCATGGAGCGCCAAATTAACATAAACTCAAATAATTGCATGAAGATGAGCATATATCAATTCATTTGATGCGCACATTAATTCAGTGAAAGATCTCTTCAAATAATTAATGATATCTTCAATATGATTCCAACCCTAAAAGTGATAAAACCAGTTATATTTATTTGTCAGATATAACTGTAGTACCACATTTTCTTTAAACAATTTTACTATCAAAGGATATAGATCAAGCTGATGATCAATGAAAGTGAAATTATTGAACTTTTTAATATCAAATGATATTAGGTAATATGACCTTGGACAAGAAAACAAATATCGTGCTTAAATACCTATGGATGTCTATCTTGGAAAATCAATCAACATGGGTTTTTTTATTCATTATCAAGGAGACAACAATGCAATATCTGAATCTCCAATTTCTTGCGTTTCATTTGTATAGTGTCAGTCTGTACCTTGAAATGAAGGGCCACGCTTCTTTTCAAGGGAAGATGATTTGAAAACGGGGTCAGGAATTTAGAAACAAGAACCACTATAATCTAGAACTTGCATGGACTGATTCCACATATATAAACACACACACACTGAAGATTCACATTTAATCAAACCGGTTGCAGTAGCTCAGTGGTTAGAGCATTCTCTTTGTAACCGGGAGGTTGCGAGTTTGAACCCTGCTCATGCCATGGCCGGCATCATACCTATGTCATAAACATGGCATTTAGAAGTGAAAATCACTGGTCTTTCAGATTTGATCTTAAAAATGGAAGTTGCATGTCAGGGCAGGCTTTGGCATGTTAAAGAACCCTCAGTGTTATGGCCCTGAGCACTAAGCATAGGTCTAAATTTGTGGTACTTCACCTACAGCTGGTGACATCTTGGGATAAGTGAAAAATTCTGGATGGGACATAAAACCAACAATCAATCATATTTAATCAAAGCATGACCCCTGAAGTCAGGGTTGCATTCAACAGTTTACATAGGAAAAGTTTGTTGAATTAATTAATATATGTAAGAAGCTCATGTAGACTAAGTGTAAATCAGGAAGGTCCACAAAAGAGGTTCGAAGTTTTACATAGTAAAAATAGAAGCAACTTAAAACTATATAATTTAGTAAGAAATGTAAAGCATGCTGTACACTTATTTAGTGAAGATTAAAGTGTCATGAGGTCAGAGTAGGGCCAAGTCTAGTTTTGGTTTGAAGTTTTTATACAATTTACTAGGAATTGAAAAGAAAAGTTTTTGGTTTTTTTTCAAAATGCAGAAGGGTTGCGTATACAAGTAATAAACAGGAGGATGTTTGCATATTGACATCTATGACTATATTACGTCTATGATTATAATGACCCCAATGACTATATAGGACTTGGCTATGCATGGAACAACTATATGTTTGATTTATTTTTTTTATTTTGAAAATCATGCATTCAGATGAATAATTTTGTTTAAAGCATGGGACAAGGGGAGGGATATAAGGTTTTAACCTACAGGCATGTATGAAAAGGTGACAGCTTGCATAGGTTAGCATCGAGTGTGCTGTTTTGGCCCCTTAAATGTGTTAGTATTTTGTTGCAAAATGTATAAAGAATAGAGTTTTGAATGTGTAGTGGTATTTACTGTGGTAATCAGAAATGCTCCTAAACAGCATATTGTACAGCTATATAAAACAATACTCGATAAAATCGTTCCCTACGTTTACCGTGTAAAGTCGGACTTCTTCTGGAAATACAACTTTGTGATTTTGAATTAATACCTTGAAAATATTGCATCACTTTCCAACATGCTTAATCGTTTAAAGTAGTTTTAAGGTTAGATCCACCCCTACGTAGTTGATTCTAATTTGCATACAGCATGGCGTTTGACCCATAACCTTGTCTTGTGACACACTTTACAGAATACTAATTTCACTTAAATTCCCACCAAAGACACTTTTTATTTGCATTCATTTTCGTATTTCTTTCATAACTAAGTGTCTATCACAGGAACTAAAAGAAAACGCATGCGTATATACACTGAGACTATTTATTTACTTCGAGGCGTGTACGCCATATTGTCTGCCTTCCTCGAACCGAATTGCATTTTTCCGGAAATGGAGCTCAGCATTATATAGTGCAATGAAAATATACGCATCAAGATTGTTTTACAAATAATCAGGAGAAATGTTCCAATGAATGGGTATGATTATTACATATTAATTTCTTAAGGAGTATATTCAATAATAAAACTTATCAAATTTGCATAATAATTACTACATCCGGTTTTGCGTGCGTAGGAATCTCGAGTCTTTGCTGACGCGGGGAGACTGGCAACAGTTGCCGTAGGAATAAACGCCATAGACACCGTAGCTGTTGACGACTGTTACCCAACAACACGTAAAAGGTGAATTTTCATTTACATCATGATCAAAGTAGTAGATGTAAATCAATGTCTCTTTGGGGATGTTTTTTGCAATAAATAGTTATGGTATTTCTGACTAATTCGCGATATTTGGCACGCACGCTGGGTTGGATACCGTTTTCGTAAAGAAAATGGCGTCCAACTCTCGAGGTGAATTGTTTTTTGGTCAGCAACGGTTTTGTATCCTAGCAATGACTATAAATGTTTCCATGGTAACAACAATTTTGTTGTTTAAAATAAAGTATTCAAGGTTGTCTGTTTAATGTTTTGTAATTCAAGCATCTTCAAGAGTAAAGGAAATGAAATTCCGTGGGAGTTGGTTGAACTTCGGGTGGAATGTTGAGTTGCTAGGAAACCGGGAAGTTTTGAAAGATAACGTCGCAGACTCATAGTCCTCGGTGTTTAGAGTTGTTCATACCTGGAATTTAGATTTATCTAAATAACAATTATAAACATCTGATAAAGAATCAATAGGCATAATTTGAAGAGACAGTAGCTTGTTCAGACTTGTCAAAAGTGACAAGCAAATGAAAAATAACAAAATATGATTATTAAGAGGAAAGTTCTTTAAAAATCATTGGTCAAATGACTCAAAATAAATAATATTACAGGGTATATGTAGTATGAACATTAGAGTTGAGTGTAAGAGGATTTAAATATAAAAAAAAAAAAAAAATGTGTTTAAGCCTAATTAAAAGATGTAGTAAAAATTTTCAAAAATGGTAACAATTAAACTGATCAATGCAGATTTTAGAAATGAAAAAGAAGCAAGAAAAAAGGTAAATGCTTTAGTAACTAACATTTAACTTTGTATTGATCATGCAGCAGGGTATTGTAAAAATTGAAAAAAAGAAGAAATGTATCACAATGTTTATAGTGCTATTTATTTTGAATTTATAGGAAATATTAATTAACACTTATGAGATTTCTCACAATAATTAGTAGTATTTTTATCTTTTGAAATTATCAACATATGTGTATCTCAGAGGTTTGAGTTTATATGATAAGTGTTAAGAAATGGCAGGCAATAGTCCTAGTGAAAAGAAATTAGAACTCGTTGATCATCCATAGTTTGGAAATATTTTGGGTTAAAAAAAAGTAAGAAGAGGGGCACCATCAAAACAAAATCTTGTCGTGACCATCACTTATTGCATACTATCAGAAAATCTTACAAAAACAAAGGTAAACATGAGGCACTGAATGCATGGTGAAAGTTTCAGACAATGAATCTAGTTATTAGATTTAGTCTAGTCACTGACATGAAGTCTGAACTATTTGTTTGTTATTTTATGATTCTTTTGTTTTATTTATTTTTGTTATGTTATTACAAGTTCATTTGAATAAGAACATAATTGTGTATTTGACTCTAGTAAATGTATATTAAGAAACCAATTAAAATCAGTAATCGCATCAAAAGGTTTTACCAATTATTCAGATTAATTGGTCATCATTTTTCATCCGATTCCCAACACCTGGATCAGCTCTATAAAAATTTTAGGAGGTTGAATATCCTATAGTGAAATTAGGTGTTGAATCTACGATCTTTGTTGCTCAAGTTTGATGCCTAATTAAGATTGATGTTCAATTTCACATTAGGCCAGTAGAATTGTTAACCTAGTTAAGAGTTTTCGGTCCACTCTGCTCCACACAAACCCATGGCAAACCATGAAAACTGTGGCCCGCAGTGGCGACACCTAGCAAATGTTCTGAATTGAACTTTATAATCTAGCCAATGGGTAATGGCTTTCATGATACTGTTTGTTATAAATGTAAAGAAGTATGGCAAATCAACTAAAGAGCGCTGTAGAACATATAAAAAAGGGACGAGAATATCACTAGCAACAGAACAGGAAACATGAGCATCGTAAGAGGAAATTTCAGTTAATTTTGCATAGTCATACTGTAGTTATGTTTATGACACAAATCTTGTAATATGGTTGATGTTTTGACTTTAAGTGCCAGAACTTTGTTTTCGAGATCATAGTAAATATTCTCTTAACCTGTTTAGTTTGTTGAAGCACGCATAATAAATTTTCTGGGATAGATTGTCATTTTGACACAGACTGTAATTCAGAACTTCTGGCAGTTGTTCGAAAACTTTAAATAAAACTGAAAAAATTACCCCATGATTTTTCAGTGGTAGTTGACCGCCACACAATTGACACAGGTCCATTGTAGAGATCAATCCTGAAACTTGTTGCTAAACATCACATGTGCTTGGCTTGTTGACACGCATGTTTCTATGGAATGAAAACTATCTTTCATTGGTTCCAAGGTCGAACCCTGGATCCAATGAAAACTTGGTCACAGTTTTTGTGGCATAATCTGCCAAAGGTTTGTGAGGAGTGGAGTGGACCGAAAACTCTTGGTTTGTGAAGATGAAGATATGCAAGAATAATCACATTCTAAGTAATGAGTTACTTAGATGTGTGATGCAAAATGGAAGTATTTTTGATGATTCATATGTGATAAGATAATCACAGTTTCAGTCAAACATCAGTCTTTGTCACAGGTGGCCTTTTTCGCTGAATCAGATGAGATTCAAGAACTCATCTTCCTCATGCTTCTGTGAACAAAGCTGCTCTAGATTTAGCAGCTTTAAAAACACTATTCTTTGATGGACTTTTTAGGTTTCTATATATTGCACATGTCAATTTATGAAAATCAGTGGAGGTTTGGTGGTGGATAAACATAGACCAAAAACTGGTATGCGAGAATGAATGTTGTTGAAGACATTATTTCACTTATATCGTTATTGGTGTTTTAGTTGTTCTGTGTAAGAAAAAATAATATTTACAATAGTTGTTATAAAGGACAATAGAGTCCAAATGATTTGACATTCATCGGTATTCCATTACAGTTCATCCAGATGTCCAGATGGCTACACAGACATTTGTAACAGATCTGCAAGCAATGAACCCAACTGTAGTACAAGTTCAGGTAGAGTACATATTGTGCTAGTTACTTTTTTATAATAATCAGCTTATTTTCAATTTATTGTGGTACTACTTTTCTTTATCAGAAGAATTTTGAAAGGTGAAAAGTAGATATTTTTCTTCCATTAGAATTTTTGTACAATGCATTGCAAAGTTAAAAGTTCTATTTTTCTTAATTAATTGAAAAAAATTCACCCACTGTTTCAGGGTTCCTCCAAGTCGCCATCTACCTCTCAATCACAGAATGGACAAAAGACTACTATCATACAGCCCTCCCAAACACATTCAGGACAACAGTTTATTGTTACAAGTAAGTAAAATGTACACAGTCTATTTTAATTAATTCTTTTGGTAAGCAAGTCAGTAGACTGAATTTTTCAAAAATTAAAGTATCCTACATGAAAAATAGTTTTTATACACAATCTTTGTGACAATTGTTTTAAAGTAGTAGTCCATTTTCAGTTTTGAAAAAAAATTCACAGGCCAGTTAAATAATAATAGATTTTGTATAAGGTAGTTTTACTATCTAAACAAGAAATCATGGTCATTGGGCAAGTCAGTGATTGCTTTGTAGGTGACATACATAGTTTGTGCAATAATTTTCTTTCTTGATTTTAGTTCCAGATCAGCTAGGAGATCAGGGACAGAATGCAGAAACTGTGACTATTCAACAAGGAGGACAAACAGTTTATCCAGCACATGTACAGTACGTAGATGGCTCTGATCCTGGTATCTACGCAAATGGGCAAATGTACGAGATATATATAATTAGATGTGCGTCAGTCTGCTGTGGACTTCACACTGGTTTGAGTGGCAGTAATGCTTGGTTGTTATGCACAAACATTCTGAATATTGTATCAGCTTGGCAATGTTCTTCTCTTGGAAAATTGAGGTTGAAATTCTGATTTCGCAGCTGCTGCATATGGTCAAATTTCTCGTATAAGGCTGCAAGCCAGTGATGTATCATCAGTGCCTATGGGAGTAAGGACATTGCTTTGCATGCACCCTGAATGAGATAACACTGAGTGTGTATCTCAAAAGTGCAAAAAAAGAACAAATTTCATATATTGTAAAGATGTTGTTATTTCTTGGCACACACTTGACCATTTTGACTTTTATTACTATAAGAATACATATGGAATCATTTTAAAACACTTGTTTTTTCTTAAGCAGAGTACAGCTTAGGCATATTAATGGCCAATGGTAAATTTTTTCACGACTTTGTTGTTATACTTTTACAGCTTTAAAGGAAAGATATCCTTTGTCCAGTTGGTGTTTTTTGCTTTATGATGTGTTGACACTTACCATTTTCATTGTATTTAATGCCACATTAACCAAACATTCTGATGTGAACACAATTTGAAATGATATATTGATGAAGTAATTTTCAAAAAGTAAACACTATCCACTATTTGTATTGAATGATAATTATTGTTTTTTAAATTTGTAAATAAATCTAATCATGCTAATGTTAGTATTTGAACTAGAATTCCACTCATGTACTTTAAATTCTGAGACCATGTGTATTTTCAACTAGGTGATTTAAGATTCCGAGCTGAAATGTGTAACAGTTATTTTTTGTTTGTTTAGGCAAGGCACTTACCAGAATGAGTACGGACAAACAATGTACACCCCAGTATCTAGTACATACTACCAGAGTACAGGGCAGCAGGTGAGCCTTTGCTTAGTTTATGTATGAATTACAATGCGATGTGGAAAACTTGCTTTATGTGTTAACCATGTTGAAGTCTTGATAACAGGGATTGAGAAGGCCAAAATGGTCTTTGGGACTATGGTCCCATGGTTCTAATTTTTCAATGGGCCATCAATATATTTTGAAGGGCCAACATTTTATTGTCTTTAAAATGTAAACATTATCTTTTCCTTCCACCGTTCTTGAAAATGTCTTTCCTTAGTCCCTATCCCCCACCCCTGTTTCAATGTTATCATGCTTTTATCAGCATCAATCAATAACTGACAACAGTCTCTCATCAGTGTTACTCTCACCGTTTGTTTCCACACTTTCTATTATTTCTACATCAAAGTGTTTGTTTTCAGTTTATTTTTATCCTTTTCTGAGGAGCATTTCCCTGACATGTGCTACTGTAGAAAAGTGCATGGTATAAGATTATTGGTTGTATTGATTCAACCAATGAGAATAGGTGTATCAAAATACATTGGAATTACTAATGAAAGTACAAAAAATAGTAAGTTGTTCTCCATTCACCTCTCGAGAAAAAAGTAAGTTACAACTTACAGTTGATAATGAATTCTCAATTTGACACATGGATTAGTTAATCTAATGTAACAATTTTCTTATGAATAGGACTGTGGTGCAGGGTGCAAGGCCTTCCCAATCATTGGATACATTATTATGTTGCTCTTTGAAAATGTTTTCATGACTGTAGAATTATATATTTACAGTTAGGGACGGTACAGACTGTTCAGGGACAGATATTGCAGCACCAGGGTGGAACATATCTAATCCAAGGAGGCACCATGGATGGGGAGGGGACCCCCCTCACACACACCACCAGAGCCTCGCCTGCCACAGTTAGTATATGAATTGCTCAAGTGAAAGGAATAATTAAAGTAACATCTTGATTGATGAAAATCCTTGCATTCTGTAAAATGAAAATTCATCCTCTGACAAGAGTTCTTGAAAACTTTTACCAAGAAGTAAAAAAAAAAAGGAAGAAAAACCCAACACAATTCATATGAATTTCTTGAACTTAGGTTGTTTTTCTTTTTCATATGCTTGTCCTTTTCCCTCTATTATTTCTAGTACTGGAGTTCTACCTTTTATTTTGCAGACTTGGTGAACAATTTCCTCTGCTAGTTAAATAATTAATAATGCATATGCAAACCAGAAGAAGTTTCAGATAAACTGAAAATGGAATATATTATGATGAAATAAGAATTTCTAGAATAAATATTCCAAAAAAAATTCAAATTTTGGCACACACTAATATTAGTAAGATTTTTGGCAGTCCCTATGAAAAAATGTCTGCAAGGACCAGAGGTCTGACAATTTTCAAGAACTTTGCTGTAAATGTTACATTACAATTTACACTGCATATAGTAAATGGATGTTTTCATTTTATCACATTAGCTTGGTTGATAAAATGAAGTATATTATATGTAGAACTGATATTGATGTGGGTGAATAACTTTTTAGGTCCAGTGGTTGATAGACAATTACGAGACAGCTGAGGGTGTGAGTTTGCCTCGGAGTACACTATACAATCACTACCTTCGACACTGTCAGGAGCAGAACTTAGATCCCATGAATCCAGCTTCATTTGGGAAACTTATCAGATCAGTGTTCTTGGGATTGAGAACGAGACGATTGGGCACTAGGTAAGATTAACAGACTAGGATATTTGATTAAAGGAATCATAATGCATGGTTTACTTTACACAGGGTGCTCTTGGATTTTATTTAGACAAGTCCTGTTTTTGAAAAGGTTTAGTTCCCCCCCTCCCCCCCCCCAAAAAAATTATGAATTTAGAAGTTAAAATGCCCATGTGGACAGTACAAAATATATGTGTGACTGGTCGTTTTTAATAATTTATTAATACTCAAATTTTGTAAAATCACTTGTGTTTAGACATGAATGATGAAACTATGGACTGTGTAAATTGAAATTGTTGAATTAATGATATTTATTTCTGATGTTGTAATTGTTTTATAAATAGTTCATTGTCTTGGTGTATATTTTGAACTGACTGAAAAAGTTACTGTGGTCCAATCATTGCTGCTAAAATGATCAATGTTGTTTCTCTCAAGGTAATGACACTAACAAGGGTGTGATTAATAAGTAAATGCACAATAATTTTTAAAAAAAAATGAAAAGATTCTGTAAATAATTTTAACAGGGCATGTTCCTTGCAAGTAACTTTACATAGTCTGAGTTTTATTAATAATCAAACATGACTAATCATACACATAGATTTTGTGACAGTCGACATGTTGAAAATGACAATATTGTTACCTGTAGTTATTGGTAAAATTGAGTGACATTATCTGCAGGAGTACTGGTTAAGTAAACAACTAATTAACAGCAAATATTTTTTTTTTAAGTAATCACTGTGTGCACTTAGTAATATAGTTACCCTTTTCCCTGTATTAGTTCACAAAACATGACAGTGTATTTCATGATTTGTGTATAGGCAATAAATCCAAATTGCAATGTTGAATTGTTCAAATACCACCAAGACAGTTCGTGGGGTTTTTTTTGGGGGGGGGGGGGGGTTGGGTTTTTTTTTTGTTTGAAGTTTCTGAGTATATGAACAGGAGCAGTAATAAATAAGATGCAACTTCAAAAGTCTTATGTCTTTCTCTTTGAATAAAGTTGATTATTAATAATGTTACTGCTTAATGTATTTCTGATGAATTCAAATATATATAGATAAAAAAAAATAATATAATGTAATCAAATCTGATAAAAATCCTATTAAGCTACATTAATTGCATATTCTTAATCAGATTCTTACTCAACTCGCCTCAATTTACATAATGATCTGGGGGGAAACCTATGACGGTATAAATTTGACATTCATGCGGGAAACATGTTGTTTAAGTATGGTTTCTTATCTTGTGATGTGGCTAGTAAAACTGAAGAGAAAAAAACAAAAAAGGAAGCGATCTATCAAAAGAAAGTTAAGGGAATTAATCAACACAATTTTTCTTTCAATTTTATTCAATGAATAAAACCATAAAAAATCTGTCTTATTAAAATTTAAAAGTTTTTTTTTCTTTCCTTAATTTGTTTGGTCAGGGCTAGTGAATGTATTGTCAAAGCTAGTAAATATTGGTGTAGTACACACAAAAGATAATGCTGAACCCTATGCTCTTTATTTTCCATGCAATGAAGTAATTTTGTGTCGTCCAAGACATAGATTTTTGCAATATGGAGAACCTGATTTAAATTTGATGCAGTTGTAGGCCATGAATAAGACGGTTTTTGATTTGACATTTTCTGACAGTGTTGCATTTTAGCAATGATTATAGATTAGCACTCTTATCAAATCATAAATCACATGTATATTAAAATGTCTTAGAAGTAAACTAAAAAAAAGTCTGACTTTGTTTCAGGGGGAACTCTAAATACCATTATTATGGAATAAGGATTAAAGCCAATTCTCCATTAAATCAGTTCACAGACAATGAGACCATGGCAATCAGACAACAACCAATGTATCATGGTAAAGGGTAAGTACTCCTCTGTTTTTACCTGGGCTATCAAATTAAACAAAAGATTTATTTTCACCCATGTTTATCTGCAAAATATCTATTAAAAAAAAAATAAAATTTTGCACAGAAGAAGAGTTAATAAGAATATATGACAATGCTGTTTATTTTGCTGATCAAGGATTTTTGATAACTGTGATGATGAACATATGGAATTTCTTTTAGGATGTATTTGCACTGAAATTCCATTGGACAAGTTAAATTACTCGAATCATAATTCAGTGTTAGATTTTAATGGCTTTTAGTGAAATTCCTTGGAACAAGTCAAATCAGCATTCAAGATGTTAGTGAATGTGAAATTTCCTGCCACAAGTGAAAATCACTCATGCCGCCAATTGAGCTGCTGAAACGCAAATACTGCATATACAAAAACATCTTGAAAATGAGCTGCAGTATATATGAAATTTTTTATATGCTTGACCTTAAACGGGACAAATTATGGTCCGAATGATTGACTTGAAACTGTTTTTTTTTTTGCAGGAAAGGAGAAACAGATGGCTCAGACAGTAATCAAGGTTCACATGGACCACACGATCCCGCTAAGGCTCAACAAGAACAACATCAACAGTTCCTAGGGGATGCCTCAGCAGCCCTTCCTAATTTTGGTGATATTGACACATCTGTGCCTTTCCCTGAAGGAGTTACTATTGAGCATATCAAATCGTTTGAAAAAATGTACAGAGAACATGCAGAAGCTATTGTTGACGTAGTGGTCAATCTACAATTCTCTCTCATTGAAGCTTTATGGCAAGGCTTCTGGAGAAATCAACCCCCAGATCAGTTAACGTAAGTGTACTGCAATGTAATGTTGACTCCCAAATAGCATATGGGAAACATGTTTTCAAGGAGTAATATTCAAGAATTTATTCTATATACACACTATATAAACCAAACAAGATCCTACACTGGAGAGTACAGAGTAAATTCATAATTAAAAGGCAATAAGGAAGTTTACAATTGCCTGAATTATGATTTTATTGCAGGGCTGACAATGATTATGAGAAGCGGTTACCAAAGGAGAAATTGTATTTGGTCAGCTCATATGAACCTCTTCAGCAATGGGTCAGGAGAGCAGATTACACATTTTATCAAGCACTAGTAGAAGTTCTTATTCCAGATGTTCTACGACCTATACCTAGTAAGTGTATCAGACAAGCAGTCTTTATATTTGAAGCAGAAAAACAGCTTCCGGCAATTAGAGTTAATTGTAATTTGAAAGTACAAATATTTGTAAATGTGTTGCACAGGTTCACTTACACAAGCCATACGGAATTTTGCCAAAAGTTTAGAAAACTGGTTGAAAGGTGCCATGACTGGGGTCCCAGAGGAAATGGTCAAGACAAAGGTAAAATCACAAGAAATGTACATCTTCAGAGCATGCAATAATTTTAGGGGGGGGGGGGGGGAATGAAGGAGTTAATCCCCTTTGAATGCTGTTTTTTGTTCACAGGTGAGTGCTGTCAGTGCCTTTGCTCAGACTCTGCGACGGTACACCTCACTGAATCACTTAGCTCAGGCAGCAAGGGCAGTTCTACAGAACACTTCGCAGATCAACCAGATGTTAACTGATCTCAACAGAGTGGACTTCGCAAATGTACAAGTAAGAAGGAATTGAAAATCAGATTTTGTATGAGAAAGACTGTCTATTGTATGGTGTCATGTAAATGTAATTTCGGTTGCAGGTCTCAACTGTTTTAGCTAAAGCACAATTAGAAACACTTTTCAAATAAAAAATAAAGGATCCTTGTTAAAAAATTAAGTTGCAATGGGTATTTCTTCAGCTTATCAATATTTAAACCTTGTGCATGTACCACATACGTGAAATCAGCATCCAAAAACAAGTCTTCATAAAGTGTAAAGGAATAAACCTGATTTGTCAATGAATGTGCATTGTATAATGGACTTCATTTTATATTTTGTATTATAATTGGATAATGGGGAAAAGGGCAACATATTGTGCAAGTCACACCAGGTAAATCCTAATACATACTTCAGGTTAAATTCATTTCTAATCATCTTGTATGAGTAAAACAACTTTTGGAGACAATTATTTGTATTTGTAATTTCAAGTTCTCCCTTCTGAAATTGTATTTTATCCTGTTTCGATTTGGTAATATTTTATATTTTGTTTTATTTTTAGTGGACTCATACACAATGCCTTTGAAATATTAATTTCATATTTGTCTTTTGATAATGTATTATATCAAGTATGAAACTTTTTCAACATGTAGACATGTCTAAACTGAATGATTAGAAGTACATTATAAAAGCATCTAAAGCTTTAATTCCCAAAATTTTGAGGGTTGATATTGTACATTAGATGAGATATAATCATTGGCTTCCTAAGAATTGTGGTGCAATCATCTGTACAATAGATTATCATGTTATATCCAAGATAATTTTTTATAAAAGTGAGAAGAATGTCATCTTTTCATAAATTGAATTTGTCATTTTAGTGATTTTGTATCTCATCTCCTAATTGAAGTCCACTGTACTAAGTTTTAAGGATTTAAAATACATATATAATATTTAAAGAATATGGCTACAATTTTTTTAGCATGTTAGGAGTGAAGTGTTTTAAGTCAGGATTTAAAAGGAACTGTTTTCTTTGATATTATACAAAATAATATATATTGCCAGTAGGGCATTGAAATTACCACAAAATGGAAGAAAAATAATTATATTTCTCATTCAATAGGAGCAAGCATCCTGGGTGTGTCAATGTGATGATGATGTGGTTCAGCAGTTACAGGATGACTTCAAAAAGACCTTGGAGCTCCAGAACTCACTGGAACAGTGGGCTGTCTGGCTTGAGGGGGTGGTCAATCAAGTCCTTAAACCTCATGAAGGGAGTGATAACTTTCCTAAAGCAGCCAGGCAATTTTTGCTGAAGTGGTCATTTTATAGGTATAAAAATATTCTGCAAGTATTACGGACAGAAAGTTAAGAAGATTTATCTCTTTGAAAATGAATGAATGTTAAAGATGTGCAATATAATTCTTCTGTTTATATTTGATTTACAGAAGAACTGAAGTTATATCTCTTATATTTACAGCTCAATGGTGATAAGGGATTTGACCTTGAGAAGTGCAGCTAGTTTCGGTTCCTTTCACCTGATTCGTCTTTTGTATGATGAGTACATGTTCTACCTGGTGGAACACAAAGTGGCAGCTGCTACAGGAGAAACTCCCATAGCTGTCATGGGGGAGGTCAGACAGGCATGTGTTGTATTTCTACAACATGTACATTGTCTCTACTGTATATACTTGTTTAAAACTGTATGTTCAACGTTATGTCCAAAGGAATTTAAATGTGGTCAGAGTTAATTGGATTGAGACTGAAGTACATGCATTTAGAAGTATGGAATGGGTATATGAATGTGAGAAAGAATAAATACAAGTAAAAACATTTTATTATAAGATGTGTAGTTTTAACTTTTGATGATGTGGAATGACATGCACATGAACACTGTGTATAAATTAAGAAAAGAATTGATAAAATCTTGATCTGAAACTGACTGTCAACTTTGAATCAAATGTTATTCAACATTGGGGTGGGGGTATGATGCATATTCCTTTAAAAACTGAACTACCGTTTGTACAAGTATATACAATACTATGATTAATTGAAGTAGGGACAATGTATTAGAGTGATTTAAACTTGACTTGAGCATAATAATTCCATGTGAATTTTATTTTGTTTTGTAACTTGTGAAACGTCTAAATTTGTCTCATGATTTCTTTTTTTTTTTTTTTTTTTTTTTTATTATTATAGTTTATTGACATTAGCAGTGCTGTCCTGATGAGTAATCTTGAAGCTGAAACAAAGCCTGTAGTAATGAACAAGGCTGCAACAAGTGCTACAACAACCTCTGCTCAAACATTGCTGAACAAAAGCGATACTGGACAGCCCAATACCACCACACTTATGGTCTTGTCCAATTCTGGCACTACTGGAAATGCCAGTGTCAATGGGAATGTTATTGTGACAGCGGCTCCAGGTTCAAACCCCACCACCGTTACTGTAAGGGCAGCCAGTACAGGAAATACTATCCCTGGAACCAAAACCATTGTTGTGATGCCAGTATCTAATGCAGTTGGCTCAGGGGATGCACAAAGTGCCAAGAGATTAAAAGTGGAATAGGATTTACTACATTGTACAAGGATAAACATGCATGAACAAATCTTTTATTATTTTATAATGATTATTCACCCCGTTTTGAAGTTGTAATTCCATCCTGTTTTGTACATACGTTTTTATGTATTTAGTGTACATGTAAAAAAAAGTTTTGTGTCAAAAGTTCAAGCAGTTGATGAAGAGAAAAATGATTTAGCAAGGTACAGTGGACAAAACACAACACTCTGTTAAATGGCAACCATTCCCTTCCTTCCTCCTCTCCCCCCCCCCTCTCAAAGTTTGAAATAAAGATGTTGATTGGCCAATGTTAAGGTCAAAAGACATCAGAAGGTGGGTGAACTGCAATGTATGCAAAACAAGATCTGGAAGAGAGGTCTGAAAAAAACAAAATCCAGAAAATGGCAGTCACAGTTGTGATAAACATTAAATAGAATGTTTTTGTACTTCTTGATTGTATTTTGTAATGTTGCTTCAGAAAAGTTACTTTGACTTCTAATGCAATTGCATGGTAACATTTTAATGCATTCACTATCCCCTCACAATTCATTGATAGAGGGGACATAGTAACAGGATGATACGTTTGTGTGCGAGTGTAACACTGAGCTTGTAGGCACTCTTTGCATAATTGATACATCACAAGTAGTTTTTTAATTGAAAGGAAGGACCCAATTGATTTTGAGGTTGAAAGGTCAAGGTCACTATGAGACTTGATAGATAAAGCTTACAGACTTTTTAAAGACATTTTTTGCTTCATTAATTTGATACTTCACAGGTAGATTTTTTCATCAACAGAGAAAGAATCTTTTTGATTTTTTGGTCTGAAGTTCAATGATCAAGGTCACAATGGGACTTCATAGCAAAAGCTTGTAGACATTGTACAGGCCATTGCTGATTGATTTGATACTTCTTGTGCAGGTTGTAATGGGAGGAAGAACCCTATTGAGTTTGGGATGTCAAGGTCACTGTTACTTATTAGAAAAAGCTTGTAAACACTCATTGTGAGGGGATATGCCTGTCTTGTGGAGCTCTTGTTTACCATGCATTCATTTTTTAAATTTATTGTTTGTATTTGCATGCTGTTCAAATTCTTCTCATTTTTTCCTTTCATATTCTTGGTCACATGTCTTACATGATTAAGTACTGCTCATTGAATATTTTAAATTCAGTATTATATCCCAATCACTTTCTGTTAAAGTAGGGTATTGCATTTTTCCTTGAAATTTTGCATGATAGATGTAGCAAGCTGTTTGAGATGCATGTACTTGAAAGCAGAGTCGCACAAAGACATATTTTCAGATCTTTTTTAATTTTGCAGGCATTGTATATAATTTTAGATACTAGTCATATTTATGTTGGATTTTTAATTTGGTAGATTTTTTTCCCCCTTCATTATTTGGTAGGGTATTCCAAGTATTTATTTAGTTTGGGTTGCTTCGTCCCAATAATTGCAAAATTTAATTATTTTTTTTTAAAGAAAAAGAATCTTGTGTACATACTAGTAAATATAATGCTAGTTAGCTATAGATCTCTTGTATAGCTAAATGAATATTTTGTAGGCATTGAATTTGGAGATCAGATTTTGCAAATGCACAATAGACTTTCATAAGTTTTTACACATCAATATTATTCCCTTCCCTCTGCAGTAGTTCTTCGACAATCTGTGCCTTAGATCAAATGTAGCTGGACAATGTTTGTACAGAAAGTATATGAACGTAGTTTAGCAAGATGTATATTTTGCGTATCAGGCAGGTAGATTTCTTTGAAGTGCTTAAGTTTATGATTTGCAGTTATTTATATTATTTATTAGTGTATAAATGGGGAAAGGCATTGTGTTCAATGAGACTGCTTCTCTAGTACTGCTGTTACATTCTGAAGAATGTAACATTAATGATTCTGAAAAGTTATTTTTGTGATTGGAAATCTTGATAACAAGTTATGAAGAATTGAAAATAAATAAAACAATTTGTTAAATGAACTCATGTTGTTCATCTCTTGGTGCTTTTAAGTGGAGATGGAAGAAGGATTGGATTGTCTGTGGTGGGGGAGAAGATAGTGATGTTGTTTAGATGTTACATGCACTCTCTTTGTATCGCTTACTGAAGATAGTGGTGGAGTCGCATGAAAATCAATGAAGAGGGGGGGGGGGGGGGGGGGGGGGGGGGGGGGGGGGGGCTAATAAGATTGACATAAGAAGCAGAAATAGAGGAAAGATGCATGTAGATCTTGTATCCCATGTTTGGTGGAAACCTCTAATACAAGGGGTGCAATGTACTAGAGCTGGTGGGTAAATTCTTGCTTATTCTCGTAATTTAATGCATACATTCAGAGGGTATGAGGTGGCCGAGTGGTTAGAGCATCGTGCTCAAAATCACAAGGCCTCTAGTCGGCGCGAGTTTGAATCTCGCTCGCGCCAATATATGTGAGAGTTTGCCAGTTTACTTTCAGAATGTTGGTGGTCTCTTCCTGGGTACATTGTATCTGGGTTCTCTCCTCCATCAATAAAAACTGAACGCCACCAGATAACTGAAAAATTGTTGAGTGTGGTGGAAAACAACAATCAATCAGAGGGTCTGTATCGCTCGCATTTTGTAGCGTTTTAAATAACCTGGTTCCCGATATTCAAAGAAGATTCTTCAATGGGCAGACATTCTTAACTGATGCCAAGCCTTCGTTCTTTGAACACCAGAAACCCTCGGACCGGTCACGATATATGGTTGCTTGTTCGCTTCGTAACCAGGAGGTCGTGAGTTCAAGCCCCGTTTGTGCCATGGCTGCGTTAAACTTGAGACATAAACATAGGCAATGATTGCTCCTTCGCCAAACGCTCTGCATTTATAAGCGAGAATCACGGGTATTTTGGATATGATCTGAGCGCTAAGCATAGGTCGAAATTTGTGGTATTTCACCTATAATCAAGCGCAATAATTGAATTGATGATATCTTTAAACACTTAAAAATATCTTCAATTAGTTGACTTTATGTTAAGTTGGTGCTCCATAATTGTTGCCGGAAGGAGTTACAAAACAATTCTCCATCTATACAGGTTTCACAGCCTGATTTACATAATAATAATTACAGTATCTTACTCTGAAATGGGCAGATATAACTTCTGTAATAAAACGAGAATAAACACCTGTTGATCCGACATTTTGGGGTTTTGGAAAACACAGAAAAAGACGCATAAATCCAGCTCTAATTATGTTAGTCTTTAATTATTGTAAATTATAACAAGACTAAAGAAACAAAGTGCATAAAAAATGAGCATTAGCATTCCACATTTCTAAAGTTTTAAGTGTGCGCCCGCAACGAAAATTAAGGCCAGATCAAACTTTCGCGGACTGGAACGAAAATTATAGGCATTAAATAGCCTGGTTCCCGAGGCCTTGTGATTGACTGATTTTTATGTCCCGTCAAGAATTTTTCACTCATATTGAGGCCTTACCTCAATTATTGTTTGCATTAATTAAATTGATGCGCAATACAGTTCAACTGAAGAGAGCAATACTTCTATTATTGCCTGCATCAAATGAATTGATGATATCATGGAATGATTAAAGATATCTTCAGTCATTTAAGTTTATGTTTAATTTGGCGCTCCGTAGACAATATGTACCGACACAACCCCCCAATAATTATCAAATGTACCTGTAGCATCAGGTACTGATCCACATACAATGTCTCGAGTATGAACGATACTTACTGAAATAATTTGGGGGGTTTTGTTTTGTTTTAGTTGTTGTTTTTTTTATTTTTTTATTTTTTTTAAACTGAAATAAGTATTTCTAATGTAGACGATATACACAAATGTATATATTTTTCTTATTTATTTATTAAGGGCATCATATATCTTTAATCAAATCATTTCGTACTGGTTACTTTAATGAGAGAGAGACACAGAGAGAGATCGAGAGATCACGTGAACAATATTTCTATATATTTTCTCATAATTTCAAAACCTTTCCTCATAATTATCTTGTCGATCTTTTCTCGTAATTGCAAGATATTTTCTTGTAAATTCGAGATCTTTTTCTCATGATTAAGAGATATTTCGAATAGTTGTCTCGAAATTACGAGTAATGAAATGTGAATTTATTACGAACTAATAGGCTTCCGTAGTAAAAGTAGGGGGGGGGGGGGATACTACAATTTAGATAATGGTGTTTAGGGCGCTGGGAAATGACAAGTACTTTAATGAAATAATATGCTCAAATAGAGATGAGTTGTTTTTCGTGCACGCTAGTCATGGGTACAATTAGGTTAACCAAGTAAGTTCAGGAAAAGATCCTCCTCGTTCAGGGCAAAAATATGCACCGTGCTGGTATTATTTTTCTTTTTGCAAAGTGATGTGAAAGCATGTGAGTATTAGTTAGCATACAGGCACTAAATAGCAACGCCCCTGCCATATGAACGGACCATCGTGCAAAACCCACGGGGTTAAATTGTACAGTGTTTCACTAACATAACGATGTCTGATGCGACCCCATGGTTTTCACGCGATGCCCACGGAATGGAACGGGGAACAGAATCGTGGACAGAGTTGTCCATCGAATGAAATGAAAATGGCGGGAAACTGCAAATGCCGTAATAAGCAAAGGTGTGTAGAAAGCGATCAATAAACAATAGCAAAACAAGGTCTTGGTGGATCGATATTGGGTTATTGTACTGGGTTTTATTCAGAAGCAAGAGATGAGGCGCAAGAAAAACAAGCGGCGAGTTTATTGGTAATCTGTCGAGAGCGGATTTCAAGGGACGTTGTACCATGTATGTATATATTATTTTATGGATCATTTACCCAGTGAAGTTTTTTCAAACTTTTTTTTAAAATTCTTTAAATATGAAAATGTCTTATTCGTCAGCTTTTCCAGATGTTTACAAAATTGATGTGTAGTTAGCTATTGAAAGATTTTTTACTTTGACATAATTTCGGGTTGTAGGATTTTGTACAAAATTATTCATATTTAATATTATTTAATTGTTATGAAAGTGATTTTTTTTTTCACAGGCACAGTTGAAAAACATGTATGTACATATTTATTGCCATTTTTCCCCCTTATATTTTGATAGTAGAATTAATTTCCATTTTTTAGGTATTGCAAAGGAGAGCTTGAGAGCCCATGACAACAATCACCTAAATCGTTTTCATTTCTGTTTATTTGGTGCAATGCATGATGACAATTATCACCATGCCGCTGAGAATGTCGCACAAATGGCCTAAATCTTGTGGATTTGATATTTTTGGTGAAGGTCCATCTTACGTTTTAAGTGTAGCTAAAGGCAGCATCGCATTCAATGCTGGTCTTTCACCTGGAGATGAAATTATTGAACTTGATGGGGAAGATGTCACAAATGCGTCGGCAACCGCCCTGAAGTCCCTGGCTAAACACAGTAGATCACAGCCCCCTACCTTGGGCGTCATTACTAGGGTGCAACTGGTAGAGTTAGTGTGTTCTCGAGTTTCTGGATGTGGCTTTGATGTTCAGGGAAATAAACCTGTTCGAGTAAAAAATGTGGAATTATCGGGTCCAGCTCATCAAGTGGGAATCAAACCAGGTAAGTTTTAAACAGGTCCTGGAACTTAAAATTGAACAAAACTCCCACATACGAGAGTTAGAGGTTTCAATTTATTTTCATTGATGCAATACCAGTAAATTAATTTGAAGATTTTTCTATTTACTGAGAAACTTAGATGTATCGTACTTGTATATCCCTTTTTTGCCGCTTCAATATTAACCATGTGGTGTAAGTATACAGTCAAACCTTGTTATCCCATACTCGTTGGGACCAAGAAAAAACTTCCGAGATATATCTGCAGATGCAAGATATCAAGGGTAAATTACTTCAAGAATAAGTGGCTGGAACTTCTGAATCACATCGAGATATCCATGATATTCGAGATATCGGTGTTCGAGATACTGGAGTTCAACTGTATTTGAATTTTTGTAGAAAAAACAACAAAAAAACTCTCATCAAATATCTGATATTGTACATGTGATATTAACAGGTGATGTTCTTTTGGAAATCAATGGTTTTACGATCAGAAAACAAGAGGACATCAGACCCTTTTTAACTGGAAGATTAAGGAGGCTGTCAATCAGTGTTATACCCACCGGGAAACGCAAAGAGTACAAACAGGTGGCGAAAAAGAGTGTCCAAGCTCAAATTTCAACAGGAGAGTGGGGAAGAGTGAAGAGGGCCAAGTCACTTCACGAGAGGGTAAGACTTCAAATGTGTTAAAAAAAAATCATGGAAACGGCAACAATCTGTAGTTTGAAAGTGAAATACCAGTGGAATTTATTATAGTCAATTAAATCTCTTGGATGGATTCTATAAATGACGTAATATATATCATCCTGTATGTAATGCAAACAACATATGTATGTACAGGATCCATCGGTAAATTTAATTGAATAAACAAATTTAAATTATAGATAGATTAAATGGAAATGGAAAGGACATATATGGTAAAACTTTGAACCATTGCTGTACATACTGAGCATATATATTGTTATTTGTCAAGGTAGAATTAACAACAAAGGCTTAGCCATAATTAATTAATTGATAGATATTGTGAAAATCTCTCCTCTCTCTGTCTCTCTCTCTCTTTCTCTCTATATATAATATAAGTAAAAAACACTAAAATACAAAAGACAGGAACAACTAGATAAATCCTAGAAATAACCTGTCTCTTCCTCGGGGCAAAGGAAAGAGTTTTACTGATGAGAAATTTGTATTTTTATTAATAATAATGGTTTGTCCTGAGAAAGGAACAGGTCATTACTAGGATTTGTCTGGTTGTTTGTTGGTCATTGTAGTGCTTTATATAAAATTTAAAATTTATTTTATACATACATACATCTATATATTATATATATATATATATATATATATATATAAAAGAATTTTTTGACGTTAGTATATGGAAGATGAGCTAAGTTGTAAAAGTCAGGCTCCAGAAGACGGTGTAAAATGAATGATGTGCCCCCAATAAATAATTGATGGGTTTATATTTAATTACGCACCAAATGTTGTTCATTTTCCTCAATTTACACTTAAGGGCAAACAGATGATGTTATGTCCTTCAAAATGAAGAAAAATCAATCATTTACAGAAAAGAAGTGTGGCAGCTGTTCACTTTTAAAGGAAGTTTCTGAGAGTGTACATACCACAAATACTCATGAATTAATAAAGAAAAAATATGAAATTGGTTAAACATGTTAAAGTTCCCACAACAATTAAAGAAGGGTAAAGATTTTTACATATTTTCTATCCAGCTATAGGAGCAATAAATATTTCCCAGAAATTCTGTCAAAATTAACAAATTTCTTATGTATATCTGCTAACAAAACACCTTGACATACTTTAAGAAGTGAAGGCATTACCTGTCCAAAGCATTTGTTTTCTGGTGGTGGAAGAACAGCCTAGATCAATAATAACAACACCCAGAGGAACAGACTTCATTCATTTTACAAGAAGTGTAAGCCATAAAGAAAGCCTACCGCCAATCAATTGATATCTAGATCTCAATACAAGCAGGTGTGAGATTTCTTTATTAATTTACAAGTGTTGGCAGTTCAAGTCAAATTGAATTTTTGTAAACTAGAAACTCTTGTTAATTAGATATAACCTAATTATATATCATTAAGAAATGACAGGTCACAAAAATCTTGGAATCAATTCAAAGGACTTTTTTTTTAACTGATTGGGATTTGAAAGTGATAACCTTTGGACAAATAGAATAACTGATTTTTCCTAAAAATAAAAATTGTAAGAACATTAAATGTGGAAAAAAGCATGGTAGAAAGGTGTATTCAGTGCTAAGAATCAGGGTCCAGGTTTAAATTTCTGTATGGTCTGTTGCATTTTCTTCAATCCTGTAACATTTGGTGCCATAGATGAGCCTCTGGAACTGACAAGTGAACATGTCTACTGGGCATTAAGATTCTGGGTTGATGTTTTCAAGGTATGAAAACATTGAAGGAGGGATAAATGTGGTGGTCATGTCAAGCTTACATAATTATGTCAGCCAGGTTTGATCGTCAGTGGCCAGATAGTTTAGTTGGTGGAGCAACTGACTGAAGATTTTTTTGGGGCGGGGGTTGGACTGTTGCATTTTCTCCTTAAAGGAATGTTAATACAGGCAACTCTCGATAACTTGAAGTTCAAAGGACCTTGATAAAACTTTGAGAGATCGAGAATTCGAGTGATCGAAAGTTGATGGAAAGCTGGAAATTAAAGGTCTGACATTATGGTTCAGATTTTATAGCAGCCGGAATGCATATTTACAATATCCTGGCATGCTTTTGACACTTTGTCCTTCATATTGTTAAGTATATGTAGTTGACTTGAATTTTTAACAAGGAACTTTATAAAGATATTTTTAAAGTTTATGTATTTGTTTGTTCTTTTCCCCAGTTAAGATAGACGTACATTTACAAGACAAATGTTTTGTCCATAATGAAGTTTTGCAGTTATGAATCCTAACAACAAGGAGCACAATCCATCGCACAATTGTTACAATTTTCATTCACATTACGCAAAGCACGGATTCTAGGCGGGCATGTCTCTAAATTCTCCATTGTTAATGATAGTTTCATTGTTGATTCCAAACTAATCTTCTGTAGGAGGGGGGGCGGATGGTTAAATTTACCAATTACTATCCACCACACAAGGAAACAAGGGAGATTAAGTCTTTGTGTCCCCTTTATAAACACCTAATTAAGGCAGCTGAGCTAGCCCCAGGCATGAAATATTATCCAGGTAAGATAATTATACACTTAAGTGATGATAGGTATATGCTACCAGCACTTCAAGAGATTGAGAGTGAAAAAACAATGAAATATGCATCATGTAACCAAAATTTCACTTCGAGAGATCAAGAACTTCGAGAGATTGAACATTCGAGAGATCAAGAGTAAGTTTGATTAGTTATATAGAAAAAAAAAATCATGACTGTGATTTCACTTCGAGAGATCGAAGCTCAAGCCATTGAGAGTCACCTGTATTCACTTGCACAGTATGGAGCCTGATTTAGGATCCATCTTTGATGCTTTCCTGTAAGCTGATACTGTTTATTAAATCCTTTTGAACCAAAACTCTATAACAAAAATCCTTCCAAACCAAAACACCACAACAACCAAGGTCTCCAAACACTATCACAAAATGTTTATTCAATCTACCACCACATGTCATCATCATGAGAAGCACTAATATTACATAATGAATATTCACAAGGTCTGTCAAACTTGTTGCCGTAGAAAATGAAGATTCTGAAGTAGTTGTAACAGAAGATGTCTTGTGTTTCTGTTTAATTGTTTGTTTGTTTTACGTCCTGTCGAGAATTTTTCACTTGTATTGAGACGTCACCAGCTGTAGGTGAAGTATCACAAATTTAGACCTATGCTTAGTGCTCAGGGCCGTAGTAGTGAGGGTTCTTTAATGTGCCAATGCCAACTGTGACATAGGATCTCTGTTTTTAAGGTCATATATGAAAGACCTGTGAGTCTCACTTCTAAATGCTGAGCATTTGGCAAAGGAACAATCACTACCTATTTTTATGTCTTAGGTTTGACACGACCATGGCAGGAGTGGGGCTCAAACTCACGATCTCCCGGTTACGAAGCGAACACTCTAATCACTTTGATGGCCTCTTTCTCTGAACAATCAACAACTACTTCCATTGAAGATTGGTTTCTCATTATATGATGACACTGGAATGCCATGTGGCCCAGTTTTGCAGTTGGTCTGTGTCTGTCGTTCATTGTCTGTCTTTAATTAAGGACATTTTTAACTTCTTTATAACTAGCATTCCAATTCTTTTCAAATTTGGTATGAAGCATCTTTGGGACAAGGCAAACATAAATTGTAAATTTTAGGACTCCCACCTCCTTGGGGCCCTAGGGGCTGGGCCAAAACTGCCAAAAAGTAACCAATTTTCAAAAATCTTCTTCTCTAGAACTGCATGTTTGAAAGAAAAACTAAATGCATAGTAATGTAGAGCAGGAAGGCCTTTACTAAAATTATAAATTTCATGATCCCTGAGGTAGAAGTTCTGACCTCAGGGCAGGGCCAAACTTGGTATATGGTATTTATGTGTAAAACATTTTAGAAAACATCTTTAATGGTATTGGTACCAAATTGAAGCTAAAAGGATAATTATAAAGAGCAGGTATCCCTTTACCAAAATTGTGAATTTCATGATTCCAGGGGTAGGGGTTTTGGTAGGAGGGTGGGGCCAAAATGATCAGTGATTAAATGTGTTAATATTGAACATTTTTAACTTCTCGAGAACTAGCATTCCAATTCCTCAGAAATTTTGTGTGAAGCATCTTTTGGAGAAGGGGGACACAAATTGTAAATTTCAGGGCTCCTGGAGCTCTACGGGTGGGGGCAAAAACTGTTAGAATAGGAGGAATGTAAAGTGTGAACTGACCATAGCTCCCCCAGGGCCTCATGGTTGGTGCCAAAACTCAAAATGTGAAAGTTTCAGAAATCTTCTCTATTCCCACACTTGTGGGAGAAAAACCAAATGCAGGCTTATGTATGGGCTATGATACTTGGGTTGACCGTTGGCCTGTGGGCCTCTTGTTGATTTTCTATCTGCATTAATTGTTTACACATCATTTTATAAGATATTTCAAACGGTCAACTAAACACTGAAATTTACATACTCATAACAGATATATCTGAATTTTTTGTTATGTAACAATGGCTAATGCTTAATATCTGTTTACAAATAAATGGCTGTAAGCAAATCTCATATTCTCAACTAAGTGACTAGCAACAATATAAAAAAAAAATAGTTAAATGTGGTCATAACAATATGATTGAAAAGGAATTTTTACCATAAAAGACTTTAGGTTTTATAACTTCTTTGAACAAGAACAGACACAGATGATTTGTGAGCTCTGTAACACACATGTGACGAATCAACTGACATTCAGATTTGGTCAAGCAGTATTACAAATACCTTAGGTAATGTATTTAAACTGAAAAATAAAAATTAAAAAATTTTAGGTCAAATTGTGACATGCCCCTCAAAGTGAGTATATTGCATGGTTTCTGTATATGTCTGTCACATTTTGTAGTGGGAAGAAATAGTAAAAGTATAGATGAGTTGTTGAAAAAAATGTTATTAAGGAACCATATGACCAGAAAAACTGAAACTTGTAGAAGGGCTGATTGGTATGTTGTGAACTTCATATGTAAGGGTTTGAATTTTGGCAGACATATTGCATTGTTTTACAACATAATCCCTTTCAGTATTTATGTACTTTTGCCAGTGATGTTTAAGGGCCTCAATGCCACTTTTAAAGAAGTCCTTTTCTTGACCGTTCAGGAAGTCCTCTACTGCATGTATGACGTCATCATCTGACAAAGTGGGTACCGGAAATGGCCATTTTCAGTTTTGTAAATGGATGAAAATCTAATGGAGGGAGTTCAGGCAAATAAGGCGGATGTTCAACCAGTTTAAAGCCACAGTTGTTAATGGCAGGCATGGCAGTGACAGACATGTAAACAGGGGCATTGTCCTGGTAGAACAACACACCTTTAATGAGTTATCCGCAACACATGAATATGATCATTTTCTGTTGCTGCCTTAGAAGTGATGCATAGTATGTGCCATTGATTGTTTGTCCGTTTTAGAGATAATCTACCATCAGAACACCATCAGCATCCCAGAAAACTGAGGCCAGAACCTTTCCTGCTGATGGAATAGTCTGCCTTCTTTGACGGGGATGAACCAGGGTGCTTCCATTTTTTTAGACTGTTGTTTGGCCTCTGGGGTGAAATCATGTTTCATCCACAGTAACGAATCTGTGAAGAAAGTTAGCAGGATCTACCTCCAAAAGGTTTAGATTAGCATGCAACAAAGTGCACCTAGTGTGCTTTTAATCAACTGTCAGAATCTTGGTACCTAAAAGTCACTTGCCTTATTTTACTTTAGAGTGCTACCTCGTCGATATAAACTGATCAAATGACACCAGTCTTTGGGTACACGGTCTAAATAGTCAGGGAATAGTTGGGATGAAAAAGGACATGGACCCTAACGTCCTTTAATACAAGACTCACAACATGTCAATCAGCCCTTATATGAAAGTTTTGTTATATACTGAAGATTCAATCCATAATCCTTGGGACCAGGATATTGACATGACCCTAACGTCCTTTAATACAAGACTCACAACATATCAATCAGCCCTTATATGAAAGTTTTGTTATATACTGAAGATTCAATCCATAATCCTTGGGACCAGGATATTGACATGTAACAGGAAGGGAGAAAATCTTTAGTCTGATGCTCTACCAAATGAGCTGACTGGTGTCTGGCTATCGTACCTAGCTGAGCAATACACTCCTTCCTCCTTAAATTGTCTCCATCCTCAAAGACACACAACCCAGGTTGTTTTGCCCCTGGCAGGACATTCACCTGCAATTCAAGGGGTGGTCATTGGCACCAAATGTAACAGGAAGGGAGAAAATGCAATGGACTAGACCGGAATTCAAACCCGGGCCCACTGAATCTCTACTCAGGTACTCCACCAACAGAGCTGACTGGCCATTGACGATCGAATATGTCTGACTGCCACAGACACAAGAAAGGTTTTAAGTTTTACATGGGAAAACATTTTCCCTTCTTGTCAAGAACCACAAGGTTTAAATTGTTTATAGAATGATGTGCAAGTATTCTCATTTAAGTGAAAATTTTGGGTTTTCTTTCACAGCATGACCTATGGAGTCAGCAGGGGACCACGAGAGGGGGTGAAAAGTTTCGGGATATATCGGGAAAACTGTATTATAATTTTCTATAGATCTGCAAGGGCTCATTACATCAAATTGATGGACACACTTCCTTTTGTGATATAGTTTATTCGCACCGTGATCCCTGGATCTGGGTAGGTCCATAATGAGACTTAATGTCTTTCATACAATAGCCTCAGGTGGGAAATATAACTACTCTGGTGAGCGATGTGGCCCTTGAGTCTTTTGTAATGGCGTAGAGACCTGATCTTTGATCATCATATTCTTTTTCCACTGTATATCTCTGTTGGAAGTCTGATTGACCTTACACATTTCCGTATTAGCTCATTATGTCACGTCTAAACAATAAAATGCTTTCTTTGTTGTTTTATTGGGTGATGAAGGTAGCAAGCATATTGACTAGATATTCATAACAGGTTATGCAAATTTTTTCTGCAATGTTTGCTACCTTCATCACCCGATAAAACAACAAAGAAAGACATTTTTATTGTGTATATTTTTATGTATTTTTTAAAGATGTAAACTAGATTTAAATACTAAATTATTGTATCGTCAACCCATTTGTTATTTTTAATGGAACAACCAATGCACCCTTTGACCTTGGGTGCACTCCATATTTGGTAATGATTATGCAGACAGGTGGTACTAAAAGACCAGATCAAACTAGTTTGCCACCAACATGTGTTCAAGAGAAACATAACAGAATACAGTGAATATGAATATTTAATAGCAATAAAACTAGTTTTTAATATGGTGCTGCATATATATATAAAACATCAAATACAGGAAGTTACAAATTACTGAAAAGGGGGAAAAGGTATACATGTAGAAAGAAATAACAGGATTTTGTAGGTCAGTATGACATGAAGTTGTACAACATAAAGAAAGGTTACAGTGTAACAGAATGATTGTGTATCTAATATAATCCTTTTTTAAACATATATGTCTCATTCCACAGATGATATGAATTGTCATATTCTTAAAAAGATTTTTCTATGATATTCAGTCTCAGCTTTAGGTATACACATAACATATTCATCACAGAATTTCTTGTTTGCCTTTGGTTGAATTGTGGTGCATGTTTATAACCAGTTAAAGTAACTCTCCATCTTCATGTGACATCAGAGATTTTTTGCAAAATCTTTAATCAATTAAACTTTGTGCTTAATAGAAATATATCTTTTGTAGGAATTTTATTCAGTGGTTACAATAAAAATCTGGTAAACTATTTGATACTTTCAACTTTTATTTTTTCTGTAAATAATCAATTGAAAGACTGTTTGTCAAGGGCAATAACTCCTATGCTGGTATTTTCTCTACTGCATGATTTCCCTGATATTACAAGTAATTTATTAGGGTCCCAACAAGGGCCTGTGTGTGTTTATTTGTGCATATGTGGGAAAGCTTTTTTGGATGTTTTCTTTGCCTATTCCTGCAGCTGTTAATTTGTGTATCAATGCTTTGAGTCTGGGCTTTCTTGGCCTATTTTTGAAAGAGTTATGGACCTTGAACTTGGCAAATAATGCCATCACAGTGATGTTTAGATTATATATTTATATTGGTGATATTTTTGCAGTTTTTTAAAACTGTTAACATTTTTTTTCCTCATTAAGGATGAATACTACATCATGATGTGGATGAAAAGTGGAGGATCTTGAAAATAAAAACTTTCAAATTTACTTTATTTAGTAAAAAAATGCAGTGTTATTAGAAAGTGATTTGAAATTTTTTTTAAAAATCCTGCTGGACTCAAACCTATGATCTGCAGATCAGTAGTTGGCGTGACTTAACCGAGTGAGCTTCTCGACCTCTAGGCAATTCAATCTAAATGTAACAGACAAATATTGTTGATATTTATATTTCCATTCATGATTTTGAAAGGAAGTTGGCCATTATGACGATGTAGTATACTTTTATAACCATTTATATATTTTTATCATGCTGTTTAACAAAACTGTAATTTTTTTTATCTTGGCATACATCTTGATCTGTTTATGTACTTGCTTATGACATATTTGAAAAGGTGGCAACATATTCAATTTCTTTGGTTATTAATTTTATCAAACTATTTTTAAGTGGAAATTAATAGTTTGCCTACTTTGAACCCATGTTAGTACAAGTATGGAGTTACCTCAAATAATCTGGCATTAATCCATGTGAAAATTTTATAAAGAAAGATAAGTTTTCTGTAAACAAAATAATCGGAGAGAGGCATCAAGTTCAATTTTCTGCACATAACATTTTGATGGTGTTCAGAATAATCCGTGCTGCACATCTTTGAAATACTGACAGTTTTACTTTTTTTTGTACAATTTCAACATTTCTTGGGCAAGACACCACACACTGAGCTAAATGTTTATAAAAAAAATTTTTGGTTTTAAAAATTTTGAATATTGTATCATTTGCCATAAAAACACTGTATTCTTTTTTTTTTTTTTTTTAAATTCCAATTCTTTTAGATATATATTTGTTCAGAATGTATGTTTCATAGATTCTTGACTCATCCATCCAGACATTGTAAACTTTTCTTTACCACCTTAAAACCTCTATACAAGTATGGCTTTGAGCTTTGAGAGGTCAAACACTAGACTTTTGTCTGAATTTGATCTTGACCTCTGACCTTAAAATTAATCCTGCTTCTAGTACTGTCCCAGTGACCGGTTTAAGTGTTAAGATTTAAATTAATGCCCAAATGTGCATACATTGAGGAGATGCTGGTTATTGTGAGGGGATTTTATGAAATAAAAAAACAGTATCAAGAAGTTAGTCTATTTATTTTGAAAACATGCAAAGTTTTATTGATGAATTTAGGGGTGTTTGATGAAATAAATATTTTTCTGTGATTACCTAGTCACAATTAAAACAGCTCAGATTGTTGTTCCAAAAAATTAGGTAAAATACATTGCAGGTGTTTATAATAATAGTTTTTATATGATAACGATTAACACAAATTATAAAACAACCGTTACCAGGTCCTTCAGTAGGTACTGGTGTTTTACGTCAGTAACAGGGAAGTAAAAATGAGAATGGGAAGGTGCATGTAGATGCTTCAGAAATTTAGAAGATTTCCAGAATGTGCTAAATTACTTCTACCGACTGACTGAGATTAAAGATTGATGTAACACGGAAAAACCTGGTTTCCTAGTTAAAAGTATAAAGCACATATTGTTTGATATAATTGAAAATTTTTTCAAAGATTAGTAGGAACTTGATGAGCAGAGTAAACATGATCACTGATGAAGCTGGGCTTGTTTTAATCACAGGAGCTATGTGTATTCTTTATTGCTGTTGATTTTGTTAAGTTCAGCAGTTGTCTAAATACCCCAGGCAGGAAAATTAATCAAATTAATTGCTTTTCCCAATTTCACGTGCATTTTGTACCAGTATTCAACAAAGCAAAATTACTTTATATCAGTCATTGGCTTGTTTATTCATTGTTTGAACAAAAACATTTTCACATCCCAGGACTCATAATAATGGTGAAACTTCTATTCTGGACGTGTCTTAGTGATTCATCACCAGTGCCACCAGCAGTAGAGGTCATTGTGTTGTAATTTAATCTCCGTGGAGTCCTGAGACAGAACCATGAAATGTTGAAACAACAATAGATATATATATATATACCATTGATGTCGCTCGGTGATATCAATGAGATACAAAGTGCTTTTTGAAATTTTATGGTTGTTATGGTGATAAATTTGTTGCTAGTGAAAACTTTCACACACACACACAAAAAAAAATCGCCACCTCACTAGCATTTAGGTTGTTTGAAGAATTCACAAGATCACATGCTGATTAATTTCAGGATCTATGAGTGTTTTGGTGTGATTCTTTAATGGAGTATGGCACTAATTCCGTTCATTAAGAAGCAGATTTATCTTCCAATCTATACCGTACATATTGATACACTGTGTCCTCACTTCACACAGATGAATGAGATCCTAGGGAATGATTATGAGAAGAAAATGGCAGTGGTCAGTGTGTTGAAACAGTATGCTGAAGACAGAGATGTGGACATGCTGGCTAGGGCTTTGGCAGCCATTCTCAAGACCCCCAAGCAGACCAGGATTATTCAGCAAATCCGGTAAGTACAATGTCCTAAAGAGATTTTGTAGTGGTGTGGTTATATCTGCATTTGATCTTGTACTTCTACTCCAATATTGTATATACTGTGATCATTTTCTTTAATAATGATTCTACCTGTAACAACCATTCTACCTGTAACAACCATTCTACCTGTAACTTCTACCTGTAATGACCATTCTACCTGTAACTTCTACCTGTAATAACCATTCTACCTGTAACAACCATTCTACCTATAATAATCATTTTGCCTGTAACAACCATTCTACCTGTAATAACCATTCTACATGTAACTTCTACCTGTAACAACCATTTTACCTGTAATTTATATTTGTAATATTGGGCTACCAAAGGATCTATTCAGTGTAACAAAGGAGACCTTTAGGAGAAACCATTCTACCTATACAATCACTGTATCAACCATTTTATCTGTAACAATCACTGTATCAACCATTCTATCTGTAACAATCACTGTATCAACCATTCTATCTGTAACAATCACTGTATCAACCATTCTATCTGTAACAATCACTGTATCAACCATTCTATCTGTAACAATCACTGTATCAACCATTCTATCTGTAACAATCACTGTATCAACCATTCTATCTGTAACAATCACTGTATCAACCATTCTATCTGTAACAATCACTGTATCAACCATTCTATCTGTAACAATCACTGTATCAACCATTCTACCTGTACAATCACTGTATCAACCATTCTATCTGTAACAATCACTGTATCAACCATTCTATCTGTAACAATCACTGTATCAACCATTCTATCTGTAACAATCACTGTATCAACCGTTCTATCTGTAACAATCACTGTATCAACCGTTCTATCTGTAACAATCATTCTACTACGGTTATTTTGCAAAGATCAAAGGAATGTCGCTGTCATTATTTTGCGATATACCTTCACATGTAATAACTGATTATGAGAATTGATACTCATCTGTATTTGTGTTTTGTTAATGCTACAATAAAGTCGATAACTGATAATCATAAAAATTAATCAATATATGTTGCAAAATGTCGCAAAACAAATTTATAAATGACTGAAGAATATCTGTCATTCAATATAAATCAATCATCTGCATTCAGAGATTGATACACACGTAAACAACCCTTTTCCACATTTGTATAGTTTTCAAAACAGTTCATATAATCCCTCAGCATCAAACTAAAAACTTGAAATATTTTTAGGTCATCTTAGTAAATTCAGGTGCCCTATTGCAATTGGTTAACACTTTTAACTTCTTCTTGATAACTACTATTTCAATTCTTTTCAAGTTTGGTTTGAAGCATCTTTGGTACAAGGGGTATGTAAATTGCAAACCTCAGGACTCCTGCATCCCTACTGGGGGGAGGGGTGTGTGCAAAACTGCCACGTATTGACCAATTTTCGAAAATGTTCTTTACAACTGCACATTTGTAAGAATACTAAATGCATTGTGTATTCAGGAAGGCCTCTAACAAAACTGTAAATTTCATGATCCCTGGGGTTAGAGTTTCTGACTCCAGGGTGGGACCAAACTTGGTATAGTGTTTATTTGTAAAGCATTTTAAAAAAAGCATCTTCTTTGATACTATTGATAATAAATTGAAACTAAATGGATATTGAAAATGAGCAGGTAGTCCTTTACCAAAATTGTAAATTCCATGATCCCAGGGTAGGGGTTTTGGTATCGGGGTGGGGCCAAAATGGTTTTTGTATTCATGTCAGTGTCAGTAATGCTTCAGTTTCTAATATGATTAAACCATCAACATTAAAAAGAGAAATATAGTTTAGGTATAGAAGTAACATAAAGGAATTACTGAACTTACAGTGGCGAAAATTTGTGTTGTGTATTTAAGATGCTTTGGCAAGGATATTACACAAACAGTGAAACGCGCCACTTGCCAGAAATAGACATTTTATTAGAAGTTTTCTACTATATAAAACCTATCTGGGTTATGTAACAAATCCGGAATGATACGCTACATTCCTTCCCTGTAAACTTTTGTGCGTAGCTTCAAATGTTGACCAAATATTACATTTGCTGCGGTAATCGCTTAAATGTCTTTAAAATGTCCATGTTTGTTAACAGTAAGGCGTGTAACTGATTTAAGTTAGAGAAAATATAACTAATAACAGTTACAAATTGTGCTTGCAAGAGTTGTCTTTCCTTGGAAATTCCATTGAGCGATCAGCAAAATCATTGAAATGGCTACAAATTGCAAAATTAAGCCCAAATTTGAATTCCTTGTGGAAAAATGAACTTAAAAAACATGTATAGAAATGGAACATTAGGCTCATACTGATTCTTTTTTTGTTAATTTTTAAACTGTTACAGATTTCAGTTACTTTTCTCTTAAATTTGCTACTTTCAAACCTCTTGTGCAAAAATTTCTAATCAATGTGCAAATATGAATTTTTGATATTAAATTTTATAAAGTCTCCTGAATTCATAAAAATGATAGCATCCCATATGAAAATTCTGCAAACATGGTTAATTTCCAATTATGAAGGGACAAGTAAGGGACATATTTCACCGATTTTACGTCTAAAAAATCAAAAATTCTAATTTTCCGCAAACAGTAGACTCCATCTTTGCAGACGAAATGAAAATTCCGGTAAATTAAAACATGGGAATATCGGAGGCTTTTACAAAAAACAGCGCGAAATACAAATAAATCATGTTTAAAGTTGACTTTTAGCAATCATTGGCAAGATGTGAAGATAATGGTTTTATGTTATACTTTTCTATAGCTATTTTCACTAATGCCCCAGACCGGTTAATAATTAGTAAACATTGGTATCTTAAACTTTCAATATGATGATGTCAATAATATAATCTCAGTGCACCAAATGATTTTTTTTTTTTTTTTTATGTGATTAGAATATGAGACATTGTAAACGTATTCAAACATCAAATACTTGTCGACAATTTAACATACGAGTAAGAGCTTTCTGCCCTTATACAGAAATGAGTAAGAAGATTATTATACCCCTTCAATCACAAACTGATTTTCACAATTGGTTTCTGATTTCGCACAGGATAACGATATTTGGGTGAACTGGACTTATTTACCTACTTCAGTCAAGGTTCCTGAATTACAACAGCAGGAGATGATTCAGGAATGATTTCTGTCACAGTTTCTGAAGATTTCGGAGACAAGCTAGTATCTGTATTTTGTTCAGCAACATGAGTTTCTGTATCTGTTATCTGTAATCTTAATTCTGAGAATGGTTGTTGTACTGAACTAAGAATCTGATCGACCTGGCACCTCCATGTGTTTCCTCGGGAACACCTTCACTTCATAGGAGAGAGGTCGTGTGTTGCAGAGGTCCTGTGTTGCAGAAGTCCTGTGTTGCGGTGTATGATGCTAGGTATCCATTTATGATCTCCCCGCCTGTAGTCTCTCTCTCTCTCTCGTAGTCGTCCACACAAAACTCAAAGTTTTGTTCAAATCTGTCTGCACAGCTTCACTTGGCTCTCCTCTACTGTACGAGTCAAACTGGGCTTGGTACGGTTCATCTTGGTGGTAATCTTTTGATCAAGAAACATCTGAGCTGGGGTTTCGTTAGTTGTTGACTGTCAGTTATTATGACATGTAATAAAAAAAAATTGCAAAGTTTCTTCTGGAGTTAACCCTTGTAGATTTTATAGCACTCTTAAATGTCTGTACAAAGCATTTGGCATTTGTTCTGATAAGGAGATGATGTTGTATACAGAATACTATTCAATATCATAAACCTCTGAAACTCTTCCGAGATAAATTGTGGTCCATTATCACTAATCACATGTTCAGGAAGTCCTTGTCTAGCAAATACTGTCCATAATATTTGTGTGTTGCTGTTGTTTTGTACATACTGATAATTTCTGCTCATTTGAAATGGGCATATACGACAATCAGGAATATCAACCCCCAAGAAGGGGCTTGCAAAGTGGATTCTCTGCCAGTGTGTATCCTATGGATGAATTGGTGCCTCAGGAGCTGCATTGCGATGGTGCAAGATACATCCATTACATTTTTTTCTATACCCCTCAATATCTGGCCACGAGACATGACTTCTAACAATTGCTTTCATTTTCACTATGTCCAAGTGTCCATCATTGTCTTCAAATTGAAAGTTTCCAGCTTTGATAAGACTTTCTGCAAATTGTTGATATATTCCTCGGTAGTGAAACCAGTGATTATCATAGCGTCAATTGTGCAGTACACTTCAGGGATTCCTTGAGAACCTGGTCCATAGACGACCGCCACTTACCTGGAGCCGACCGCCACTCCAAACGTTTAGTCTATTGAACCGGAATAATCTGCTGTGCGTAATTAGGAATTCCTGTTCTGATAACTTGCGTCATTGTGTGACAAAATCCCTCACCCTCGTTTGGTCTTTGGTCCCTTTTGTGGAAATGGAATCTCTCTGCTGTAACAATTGGCTTTGGTTTTTAAGCACATTGACGATTTCCCAATATGTTTTGTCTGCTGGTGTGTTTCTAAACAAACTGTGCACTGGTTCACTGATTACACTTGACAACACTGGTACTTTCTTGCCACCATCTACATTATTTGCAAGAAAATATTGTTCTAATCTTTCTGTACAAGATTTTGCCAATGAGTGAGGTTGGCATGTTGAGAAAATTTGGGTCACATCGTGTAAATTCATATTCAAAATACAGACTTGCACATTGTTACAACGAAAATGAACACTGTACAATGAATGTTCTGATATTTCATGATGACTTGACGAGTATTTAAGATGCTTTGACAAGGGTATTGCACATTAAAACACACCACATACCAGAAATAGCCATTTTATTAGAAGTTTTCTACCATAGGAAACCTATCTCGGCTACACAACGAATCTAGAATGATACACTGCAATTGGCACTTGCTGGGTTTGAAAAAATTTGCTCACAAAATCATGAAAATTTTTCAAACCCAATGTGGCCAATTTTCACCAATGCAAATTCAATAACGCTATAATATTAACACTATATGACTATTTGGGCCCGCTCAAGAGTCAGAAATAATTGATGTATGTACTGAGATAAAATAGTAAAACCAGCTACCAGAATTGACCAAATGCTAGCTGATCTGATCTTTGTTTATAACATTGCATACAATAATGTTAACTTGTACTCAGAATGTTTTAGTGCGAATCCTATTATTTGATGAAATTTTAGCGATTTCAATAATGGTATAACAAGCTAGAATTCTCTAGAATTTAGGAACATTCTATCACCAAAGAATTAAATATAATTATATATTATCATGATTATGTGAATGAAGTCTTTTTTCAGTACTTTTAGGGGTACTTTTGGGGGCATTTGTGTTTTAAGAACACATCTTGTTTCATACTACTGCTGAAAATTAGAATTCAGCCTAGCTATGCAGAACAGGAAAATTATGATATAAAGTTTGCAGCCCATGGGGCTAGTGATACATTTAACAAATTTTCAGGTGACCAATAAGACAGCTGACAATGGGCCTCTTGCACAAATAAAAAGGTCTTTGCTTCAATAAACTTCTGTGTAATACTTGTTGTGAAGCCAATGATATTAATTAATGTTAGAGAGCCAGTGTTGGATGTGGAATGTATCAGGAATTTAAAGCACTCAAACATCACAACAAAAAAGAGCTTGGGGGGGAAAAAAAGCATATCTAGTTATTCCATTCTTTAATACTAGACACAAATAATCACTAAGAAAGACATACATGCCCTTTCAGAGAAGAGAATTATTAATGCCGCTGTCTAGCTTTATTGCACAATTACTTTGTTGTTTTGCAGGCAGTTTATTCCTCCAAAACAAAGGTCAAGGTTTGATGAGTTTCATAAATACCAAAGAACAAATATGATCAATTTTGATGACGAGGCTTCCAAATTCGAGCATGCTCACACTGAGAGAAGGTAAATCATTTTTAGTGAGCTTTCCTGTTCAAAGTTTGTTGTTGGTCTGTCCATGCATCTGTTTAAAAGTATCTACATTTTGTACATTTGAGCCATTTAGCCAAACTTAACACAAAGCATCCAATTCTGTGAAGAGGATTCAAAGTTGTTCAAATAAAGGGCTATGTCCCCACAAGTGGAAAATAATTAGGAAATGGTAAAATAGGGCTTGGTCATTCTCAAAGACCCACTGTGTCAGACTGTGTGATAGGAAATGCAAGTTTCTTCAAATTTCTCTTATTCACGAAGAAACCACAATAGGATTTTAAAGTTCTCCACAGGAATGAAAAATCTTATAGAAAATGCAATATGGGTTCAGTTTGCTGAAACAATGCAAAGGAACCGTAATCCTGCTAATGTAGAGCAGATTCAAGATTTTAAAGTTCTGGACGTTAAGATCCCTAATGACCAGAGATTCTTACCTTAACTCACCTTAGAAAACCTACATTGCAATTTGACAACGCTCCAAGTTTTACATAGGAGATGAAACAGAAAATCAAAATCTTGATAAGAACAATATGTAAGCATTGATATGACATACATAGTCACTTTGTTTGCTTACAGACCTCAGGGATAGATGGAGACATAATAGGGGTTCAATATCTTACAAAGAAAAACAATTACCTTTCAATATTTATAAAATTCTTCATCAATGGTAAGAATAGTATGCTTATGATATATTACAGATTGCTGGTTCCTGCCCATGAATATCATTGTCTTAAGAACAAGGCTATAAAGTTTGGCTGAGTAATATGCACACATTGTCATGTGATATTAATATATGGATTTCCCAGAACAAATAGACAGACCACAGTGATAATGCAGTAAAGATTGAATGTACAATTTAGAAATATTTTAAAGAATGATATTCAAGCATCCATAAATAGTATAGATTATAAATTTGATTTATAACCTCTTAGATCTGAATGAGCCTGCATCAGTAGCCTGTTCTCTCAAAAAACAATAATGCAGATGTTGGTAGCCATTGTGAATTTTATTTGAAAGGACTTAGTGAGGTGTATTCTCTGTCTTCCTATCCCAGATGACAAGCTTTCAAGGAAATCAGGGAAGCTTGACATTGGTGAGGAAATGGTCAATTGTGCCAAGAAAAACCTGTGTAGTAGTCAGGGCTATAGGCACTGTGGATGTTGGCCTGGGTAGCTCGGTGGGTAGAGCACCTAACTTGTTATGCAGGGGTCTGAGGTTCGATTCCCTGCCCAGCTATAAAATTCTTCTTTCCTGTATATTATGTTTGGGGTTGTTGACCACCCTTGGACTTCAGTTGAATGTCCTGTCAGGGCAAAAAGAATCTGGGTCTTGAAGGCAAAGACAATTTAAGGAGGGAGGAAAATGTAGTAGTTAGGGCTATACGAACTAGATATTGGCCTGAGTAGCTCAGTGGTTAGAACATTTAACTAGTAATGCAGGGGGTCCTTGGTTCGAATTCCTGCCCAGCCATAAATTTTCTCCTTTCCTATACACCTGCAATATAATTTTTTTTTACGGTCAATTAATTTTGTAATTTGATACAGACACTCTGACCATTAGGTGGTAACTAATAGATTGGCATTAATGTTATTGAAAGTAAATGCAAACAGCTCTATTGGGCATTATTATCAAATTGTGGTATCACAATATATGCTGACATGCAAAAAGAAAGACAATAATGTCCTTGAATCACACCTCACTCAGTATGACATTTTTCAAGGACCCCTATATATTTCTGGATTACCTCTCTAAGTGTCTACATAACTAATGATATTTTATAAATTTCTTACCTTTTAACCACTCTGTAATGGTAGAGGAGGGAATGTCGCAGGCTGGGCCAGGATTTGAACCTGTGACCCAAAACCTCTGCCCTGAATCCAGTGACCCCTGAATCTACACACTTCCCTCCTTAAATGTCTTGTCCCTCCACTGACAGCCATCCTCTACCGTAGCAGACATTTTCACTCAGTTCCAGAGGCAAGTCATGACACCAAATAAAACAGTCATTCAGTATGTCTAAGACGATCTTAAGCTTAGTCACATTTTGATAACGTATGTCCAATTATTTTCCCTTAGAAATGTTGCAGCCTTTTTATCTTGGAGAAAGTTTCAGAGAACAGTTTTACTGATTTTATTGATTTTCACAGAATGATCCAGGTATTTCGAGAAGGTGGTAATTTTGGTTTTGTGATCAAGGGCAACAACCCTGTGTGTATCGAGTCTGTTGACCCTATGGGGCCAGCTGATAAAGCAGGACTCCAAGCTGGGGACGTCATACTGAAGCTGAATAACATCGATGTCAGGTAAAGGCAAAAACGCAGGTGCCAAAAGCACTGCAAACAAACACTGGTAACCAAGATTTTAGGAGGGAGTGAAAATACTAAGGATTTTCTCAAATCTAGATTGATTGATGTTTTGATTTTAGGAAACTGTTCAGAAATGAGTTCAAGGGTAAAAATAGGCTCCAAATATCATATATCATACATTTAATTAAAATAAAAAATTGTAAATTGCTCTCTGGTATTTGAATTTTATCATGAAACCTTTCCTGTGATACCTGAAAAAGATGCTTCTGTAAATTCACATTGCCTACAATTGAAATGTAACATGAAATGTGTATCAATCAATCAATATATCAAGTTTGTATCGATCAGTCAATATATCCAGCTTGTATTACTCAATATAGCCAATCATATAAATCAATATACTAGGGCAAGTCAATTAGTATCCAGCCTATCCCATTTCCAATTGACTGAAACGCTCACAATTTTCATGCCATGTTTCAATACATGTTTTATACATGGATACAAAATTGTACACATATCGAGTCATTCTTTAATAAGATATTGAATGTCAAACATGGCTAGGGATGCAAAGGCATGCTTTTCATCTAAAGTTGAGTACCGTGCTGTAATTCGGTACTTGTATTTAAAAGGTAAAACAGGCAAGGAAATACACAGCGAGTTAGCCAATATTTTTGAGTGTTCTGTGATGCCACCAACGAAGAAATGTGTAACTAAGTTTGGGATCTGGTATACTCTGATAGGCGAATTCAGGTGGGAAAAAGGTGCAGGCATTAGGCATTTCAACTATCTTACACGATAGTTTAGGTATGTGGAAGCTAACAGCCCGATGGTCCCCAAATCCCTTAGCTACAAGCAAATGGCAACCAGAGCATCAGAATGCAGCGCCTTGTTGAAATGTTTAGGTCAAAAGATGATTTTCTTTTGTGTCTGGTGACTGTAGATGAGACTTGGGTTCATTATTATGAACCAGAGAATAATGATCAGAGGCATCAGTGGTTAGGGCTGGGGTCCCCGAGGCCAAAGAAGCTTAAGATGCAACCATCTACTGGCAAGGTGATGCCCACAGTATTTTGGGATGCAAAAGGTGTTATTATGTTGAACTTTTTACCCAAGAGAAATACAGTAACTGGAGTGTACAATGTAAAACTTGCTAGACCAGCTGAGAACAGCCATCTGTGAAAAATGCCAAGGTAAACTCTCTAAAGGTGTTTTCCTGTAACATGGATGCTATAGAGCGAATGGGGGAATTAATACCACATCCTGCCTATTTGCCTGATCTAGCTTCTAGTGACTTCTTCCTATTCCCAAACTTGAAAAAGGATATCTGTGGATGGACATCGTTTCCGGTCTGATAAAGAAGTTGTGATGGCAGTTGAGGAGTGGGTCAATGGAAAGGACCCCGACTTTTTAAATTCTGGGCTGATGGCACTTGAACACCATTGGTCTAAGTGCATCACACTAGAGGACAATTACATCGAAAAAGAAGAGGTAGATCTCAACTGGAAATAAGTTAGGCTGGTTACTTATTGACTCGCCCTCGTATCTAGTTTGTATCGATCAATATATCCAGTTTGTATTGATCAATATATCCAGTTTGTATCAATCAGTATATCCAGTTTGTAATAGTGACTTTAGCAGTTGTGAATGCTATATTCATGAACTGTAATTTAGTATTTGAATAAGTTATCAATTGAACTTGGACACCTTGGTTGTCATGGAAAATGATATTTGAGCATACATTGTGTTAGACTGGTATCTTCAGTAGGTGACATTATTTCTCACTAGAGGGCTGGAACATGATTGGTGTACTATACTTCCAGATCTTGATTTATGAACATTTCTTCAGGTTATGATTTTCATTTGTTTTATCAGATATTAAATACCCCAGTTGTCGCCTTTGGGTGATTAAGTATTGATTTTGTAGGAGATGTACTCATGCACACTTGGTACAGTTACTTCAGGACAGTGGGTCATCCCCTGAGATTGAGGTTCTGAGAACTCATCGAGACGGTAATGTAAATCAGTCATCAGGGACTCCTAGAAAATCATTTGAATTAAAGCACACAGTTTGACCGATACTTTTAATAGAGATTTTCACAGCTTATCAGTTTTAGATCATATTTTGGTTTCATATTTAATGCATGTATATTAATTATGACATCTTCAAATGAAAAATATTGAATAGCAGAAATGAAGCACAGCATCTTAAGAATTTCTCTCTTATTAAGTCAGATTGCAATTAGTCAGCGTCTTTCTTGGTATGTCGTCTGTTGTGCATTAACAATTGGACATTTTTAACTTCTACTTGATAACCACCTTTCCCTTTCGTTTCAAATTTGGTTTGATGCATCTCTGGGACAAGGGAGATGTAAATTGTAAATTTCAGTACTCATTCATCCCAGGGGCCTTAGGGGTGGGGCAAAAACTGCCAAATATTGACCAATTTTTAGAAACTTTCTTTTCTACAACCTCACATCTGTAAGAAAACCTAAATGAATAGTGATGTAGAGTAGGAAGACCTCTACCAAAATTGTCAATTTCATGATCCCCAGGGTAGAGCTTCTGACTCCAGGGTGGGACCACACTTGGTATATGGTGTATATGTGTAAAACATTTAAATAACGTCTTCTTTACTGCTACTGATACTAAATTGATATTAAATGGACACTGGTATTTAGAAGGAGCAGGAACCCCCCTACCAAAATTGTAAATTTCATGATCCCATGGGTAGGGATTTTGGTTCCAGAGTGGAGCTAAAATAATTATAGTGATTATTGTGTTTATCATTTGAAAAATTCCTTTAATTTTGCTGATACTGTTTAAAAATTAAATGGATTTTTAGAAAAAGAAGGAAGGACTGTTCCAAAATTGTGAATTTCACAACCTCACGGTTCTGACTCTCTGGAGGGTTCAAAATAGTACTATAGTGTTAATGTAACATATATTATGTAAAGTTTTTCATCAGTATGGGCACTTCTGTGTTTTAAGAACACATCATTTTATTTTATACTCCTGCTGAATATTAGAATTTAGCTTAGATGTGCAGACTGGTCTTGTAAGCTCAGTGGTAGAGTGCCCTACTGGGAGATCATGAGTTTGAGCCCTGTTCATGCCATGGCTGCATCAAACCAAAGATGTAAACATGGGTAGTGATTGCTCTTTTGCCAAATTCTCGGTCTTTAGAAAACAGAATCACAGGTCATGGAAGGCATTGGCATGTTATAAAACCCTCACAGCTACAACCATAAGCACTAAGAATATGTCTAAATTTGTGGTACTTCACCTACAGCTGGTGACGTCTCACTATGTGTGAAAAAGGAAGACAAGCAACCTTAGATATGCAGAAAGGAAAATTGGTATCAATTTCATAGCCCTTGGGGCTAATGATACTTGAAACTTATGTTCAGGTGACTGATAAAGCCTGTGGGCCTCTTGTACACATATCAGCGTTTGTTTTTGACAGGAGGTATGAGTTCTTTCAGCATGTCCACAATGTCTTTGTCCTCCATATCAAGTCATGCCTCCTCAGAGTGGATGAAGGCTGATGGCAAAGAAATGATTGACAGCAGTGGAAATTCGTTCAAAAGCCATGTAAGTTGAAAGTATCTCAGACATTCCCTTTTTAAGTTATAATTATATATACTGACATGCTAAAGAAATGCAACCTCCAATATTCATTATTATTTCAACCATTAGAAAATCATCTATTCTGTGAGATAACACAGTGAATTTACAGTTAGCTATCATCACTTTACATAAAAAATTTCAAGGCTGAAGAGGTGGCTGCCATTGAAATTTTCTGGCTTTTCAAATAACGAATATGCAACCCTCTAGCATTTGTTGCTGCTTAAATTCTGTGATGCAGAGAGTTCGTTACACAATTTATTTGTGCCATTAAGCTAGGGATGTTCTGCTACTTTTCCAGAAGTGTCAAATGCAGTGTGGGTAGAGTCTGTAGTGACTTTGGGTGAGTGTGTCAATCTAACATGTCCCACCCATGCTCTATTGTCAAGAGGTTCGGTACGGGGCCAAGGTAACGTGTTGACTATGTTTTGGTGAAGATTGTCATTGAACGTTGTGCCACAGGACACTGGGTATTGTCTTGTTAAAATATTAAGTTGTACTGGAGACATATGGCACAATGACAGGTTGCTGAACATTTTGACTGTACCATTGAGCCAACAGATTCCTTTCATTAATGACTGAGTGAGTATTGTGGCCACTACAGATCCCCCCTCCCTGACTCAAAAATTTTACCACAACTAAACCTGTACACTCCAGAATGCAGCTGTTGATATCCCACTCTCTGAAGCTTTAAACTCTGCAACATTGAAAAACACACTGATGCCCATCTGGTAAAAATTGTGTCTTCACTCATCAGAGGCTTCCAGGGGCCATCTTTAGACAGGAAATGCATTTGGATTGTGTCATCACAACCTTAGGAATATGACATCATATTGATGATGATTAAGGGGCATTTCTACTGCAATGTAATGCAGCTGGTGCTATAGGAGTAGAAACACCTCAGCACAATATCATGGCTTATTCTTGGATTATGTGTCCTTGTGTCAGTTTTAGGGTATTTTTTGCCGTTTTAATCCAGTTGTGCACTGCAACCTCGTGAAATGATCCTGTCAATGATAAGAAGTAGCCTTTGGTCAACCAGTATGAGGGTGGTTGGTAGTTGCATTGGTCAGTTGAAGGCATTTGTAGAGACTAGATAATGACAGCGTGTGTTTGTGGACACTCAGAGCTTTGAGGTGTTGCCAGCCAACAGTTATTGCCCAGCTCTGTTGTGTGCATGGCTCGGTAGCCTCGTCATTCTTTATGCAATATGAGACAGGAGTTTCATTATCGAACTATTCTTACCAGACAAACAGGTCTGAGATGCATTTAATGATTTGGCATGTATCTGTGTGTGTTTTAATTGGGGAACACATTAATGTCTTGCAGACATGATAATGCATAGTGTGATGTAGTTCAATCATACTTGAATTGCTTGGAAATGTGTATGATATTATGCAATGCAAATTTACTTTTAACAATAAATTATTATAATATTAAGAATTATTGATGCTTAACTTGGGTTGTATTTCTTTTGTGTGTCAGCAATATATTCCTGTACATATACCTCTTAAGTGTATTACGTATAATTTTCTTTCATTAAAGCGGTGGGTAAATGTAGTGGCTTTATTGTTTCTTTGCTGGATTGGATCTGATTTTCGTCAAGTTGGCAAGAATGGTACTTTGAAGCCACCTGTTTTATCAAATTTACATTAACCTTTCAGAAATGTTACTTTGTAGAAAGAGCTTATGTCTTGTTGGTTTCAAGATTTAATGTAAAAAGTTGATGTCGTTGAGGGAAAAACTCTGAAACTTCTTGTATACAAAATATAAGCTACTTTTCTTAAATGGTTTTTATCAAACATTTAGGATTAGCTCTTGGTTCTTATTGGTTTTCAAGTTCAGTGTAAAAAGCAAAGGAGATGGTTAGATAATTTCCTAAATATTCCTTTGTAACCCAAATCTTTCTTTGAGTTTCAGTGGAATTTCTAGAAAATGCAGTGTGCTTTAAGATATTTATATTAAAGTAAAGTGTAAAAAGTCAAGGTCATTGAAGGGAAATAATGAAATTATACGAGATATAAGCTGTATTTCCAATCTGAGTTTTATTAAAAAAAATTTGCATAAAGGTATGTGATTATTGGTTTTCCATCAATCAATGCCACCAAATAAAAATTTTCTTATTTATTTAATGTTATATTTTATGATATTTTTCTTAAAAAGTTTTAGTAATGACTTCATAGTGTTTCAAGGTCGAATGTTAAAAGTCAATATTTATAAAAAAAAAAAAAAAAAAAAATTGTGCTGCCTTTTTATCTATTTTTATCAAACTTTCAGTTTTTTGCATACATGTCATATGGATTTACCATTTCAAACAAGGAAATTATTACCTGTCAGCTTTTATTTCAAAACCTTAGGACCAATTTCAAAATAGTATGGAATGGTAACTGTACCTTGCATAAATATGTGACAGGTCAGTCCCTTACATTTCCCTGATGGATGATTCTGAGTGGATTTGATGCTTAATTTCATTCACACATATAGTAGTGTTGTCTTACACAAAGGGGGCATCTGTGGCCAAGTGGTTAGAGCATTGCGCTCAAAATCACAAGGCCTCTCACCTCTGGTTGGTGCGGGTTCGACTGTTGCTCGCACCGATATATGTGAGAAAGTTTGCCAGTTTACTTTCGGAAGGTCGGTGGTCTCTTCCCAGGTACATTGTATCTGGTTTCTCTCCTCCACCTACAAAAACTGGATGCTACCAAATAACTGAAAAATTGTTTAGTGTGGCGAAAAACAACAATCAATCAATTTTACACAAAGATCTGGGTTTTTCTTAATTATAAAAGTTCGAAGACCAGGGCCTAGAGTATGCCATTTTATTTTAGAGTACATTGAAAAATGTATGTTGAACAGGGATGCTGTATTTTGTACAAGCTTGTTTAATTTCTTTTATCTGATTGCATGTAGGCTGAGTATTTGTTGACATCAAAGGAGAGATCTCACATGAGGAAAGCCATGATACAGTATGATACATCCAGGTTTGTAGAATGACTAGATCTTAGTACACACTTACAGAACAATACATCCAGGTTTGTAGAATGACTAGATCTTAGTACACACTTACAGAACAATACAACGCTTACAGAACAATACATCCAGGTTTGTAGAATGGCTAGATCTTAGTACACACTTACAGAACAATACAACGCTTACAGAACAATACATCCAGGTTTGTAGAATGACTAGATCTTAGTACACACTTACAGAACAATACATCCAGGTTTGTAGAATGACTAGATCTTAGTACACACTTACAGAACAATACATCCAGGTTTGTAGAATGACTAGATCTTAGTACACACTTACAGAACAATACATCCAGGTTTGTAGAATGGCTAGATCTTAGTACACACTTACAGAACAATACAACGCTTACAGAACAATACATCCAGGTTTGTAGAATGACTAGATCTTAGTACACACTTACAGAACAATACAACGCTTACAGAACAATACATCCAGGTTTGTAGAATGACTAGATCTTAGTACACACTTACAGAACAATACAACGCTTACAGAACAATGCATCCAGGTTTGTAGAATGACTAGATCTTAGTACACACTTACAGAACAATACAATGCTTACAGAACAATACATCCAGGTTTGTAGAATGACTAGATCTTAGTACACACTTACAGAACAATACAACGCTTACAGAACAATACATCCAGGTTTGTAGAATGACTAGATCTTAGTACACACTTACAGAACAATACAACGCTTACAGAACAATACATCCAGGTTTGTAGAATGACTAGATACTAAGTATCTGTCTATGATACATGCTGTACATAGTAAATATTTTGTATATTAAGTGTGATTACTTAATAATGCTATACATCTTAATTCCTGATAGATGTACACTATACAACATAAACACCTTGTATATTAACTATAATTACTTAATATACACCTGTACAAAATCAACTTAATGTATGTTTTATTCAGGTATAGAGGTATGAATTTCATTGTATGGTATCAGATATTTTGTGGTGCAGTAATATAAAGTCATTATCAAGTATAGAGTCAAGTATTCCAGTATATAGGCCTGTTGTATTATTGTAAGCTTCATTAATATGTATGGAAATTTGGATGGTTTTATCTGACCCATGTTTTAACTGAATCATCATGTTTTAACTGAATCTTCATGTTTTAACTGAATCATCATGTTTTAACTGAATCTTCATGTTTTAACTGAATCATCATGTTTTAACTGAATCTTCATGTTTTAACTGAATCATCATGTTTTAACTGAATCTTCATGTTTTAACTGAATCATCATGTTTTAACTGAATCATCATGTTTTAACTGAATCATCATGTTTTAACTGAATCATCATGTTTTAACTGAATCTTCATGTTTTAACTGAATCATCATGTTTTAACTGAATCAACATGTTTTAACTGAATCATCTCATTTTAACTGAATCATCACATTTTAACTAAATCATCACGTTTTAACTGAATCATCATGTTTTAACTGAATCATCATGTTTTAACTGAATCATCACATTTTAACTGAATCATCACATTTTAACTGAATCATCACATTTTAACTGAATCATCATGTTTTAACTGAATCATCACGTTTTAACTGAATCATCATGTTTTTAACTGAATCATCATGTTTTAACTGAATCATCATGTTTTAACTGAATCATCATGTTTTAACTGAATCATCATGATTGATATGGACCAATGCTGATGTAATCTCTTCCAAAGAAAATCCTTTATAACCCTGAGAGAAGCCTCCTACTATCTTCTGATGGGACTATCTGATTATTTTGTTTGGAGATAGAAATATTATGTCAAAATCAGACCTTTTTATTGATCACAGAGAGGACCAATCACTAAAGGTTTAACTTATTCACTTTTTAGAAACATTGTGGACTTCTATAACAAGATCTACATGATACTGGACACGCAGTCTAAGAAGAGTCTGTGGAAATTTATCCTCCTCAAGCTGACCCCGCCCCACCAGGAATACTGTCTGAACAAAATCAACCTCTCTGAGGAAATCTTACTGGGTATTAAAGTCCAGACATTTCAATATATTTCTTCATCGAATATAGGTAATATCTTTATAAAATTTCTGAATTTGTATTACAGAACTAATGAAGTGTTATCTCCCTATCTTGCAGAGGTAGCAGCACTTCCAAGACACATAGAAAAAGCAGATGGAAAGAGTAAGTCACTAAAATATACATCTGATATTGTGCTTTTAGAGTCACGCTCTTACGCATAGGTAACCAATTCTCACACTTTCCCAAATTTTCATTAAAAAAAGAAAATACTGCCTCGGAGTGTGCTTAAATTGTTGCATCTCAGATTCATGAGAAGCCATAAACCAATACCTGATATCTACAGGTAATCTGCCATAAACACATACCTGATATCTACAGGTAATCTGCCATAAACACATACCTGATATCTACAGGTAATCTGCCATAAACCAATACCTGATATCCACAGGTAATCTGCTATAAACACATACCTGATATCTACAGGTAATCTGCCATAAACCAATACCTGATATCCACAGGTAATCTGCCATAAACACATACCTGATATCTACAGGTAATCTGCCATAAACCAATACCTGATATCTACAGGTAATCTGCCATAAACACATACCTGATATCTACAGGTAATCTGCCATAAACACATACCTGATATCCACAGATAATCTGCCATAAACCAATACCTGATATCCACAGGTAATCTGCCATAAACACATACCTGATATCCATAGGTAATCTGCCATAAACACATACCTGATATCCACAGGTAATTTGCTTCTACATAGATATTGCTTCCAATATTATCAATTATGCTGATTACCAGTGATTGACAGCATGTATTTCATACATACTTTGTCTCTTTGATCATATCAGTAAAACACATTGCAATTATTCATCATGCCTCAAAGTGATCAAGCCCGATACATTTATAGGGTTAGCTAATTGAGGAAACACGGAAGAATAAATCATTATACTTAGTTACCTTATTTCAGTTTATGAAATAAAATTGCTGGTCGCGCAAGTTATTGATCTAATGAACTATCAGTTTGAAAAGTCAGTAAGATCATTCAATAAAAATAATTCTTGTTAAGAATTTTCATTTGATTAGACACAGATAAAAAAAATGTTATGAAATTGATTAAAAAGCAATTAAAGTCATTAGTTTGTAGTCCAGTCAATTTACGATTTCGCATGCAACTAATTGCAAAAGAAATAATTTTTTTTGCAAAGTATTCCTTAGTATCAGTAAAACAACATATAAAAAATCCAATTTTATCTAATGTGCAGAAATAATATATTTTGATGCATCAAATTTGCTGATAGCTCCCTTTGTTTTATGTCACCGCCGCACTATCATAGCGTGCTTTCACCGAAATCGTGACGTATACATTATCATTACGTAGACATTGATCAAAGTCTTTGCTCGAATTTTATGACATGTTCATACAAGCGTGTAAGCGCTTGAATCAATATAGCCTAGGTGTAATACTATAAATTTATTTACAAACGAGACGTTCTAAAGTTTCTCAAAAGTTTAGAAAAAAAAACCAGGTTGGTAAAGTCACAGCACGTGTCGTCATGTAGACGTATAGGCCTACTGGGTTCATTCAAAATTTGGGAAAGGTGCCGTAATGTAACAGAAAATAACATTTTTTTAAACTAAATAGTCGCAGAGCATCATTTCTTCAAGGTAAAATTAATAAGTAAGAAAGTGAAAAGGCTTTTTTCTATACTGCACTGCTTATTTCTATTTTCTATGTAAGGACACCCATTCACGTTACAAAGCCATCTTTCTCGTTATTGATTGGGGTACATGGGGCGCCTTTTAACGTCCCATCCGACGGAGTAAATCTTTCTCCTGAAGTGACGCTATTAGTTGCAACTTGAATGCGGTTTCTGTAATATGCAAAACTAATACGATACCAATTTAATTTAACCTTTTATGTTGTGTTAGTAGAAAATTTCTTCCATTTTAATTATATCTGTTCTAACCTTGTGTTGAATATGGAAAGATTACAAGACTGTGTAATTTGTGAATCGGGGGACAAGAATGGTCTAGTTTGTCTTCGTGGGAAGGGTAGCACAGGTATCAATACTGCTGCTGAGAAAAGGGGTAGCAATCTTCGCACGCATCCTGGGCAATATGTGCACACCGAATGTAGGCGTCTATTTACAAATGCGATTGAAATTGGCAAATATCTGAGGGAAAAAGAACAAAGCAAGCCAATTCCTCTTGCTGATAGTACACCAATTCTTAGATCAAAACAGACCTTTTCATTCCGTGACCACTGCCTCTTTTGTGGACAAACTGCCAAACTTAATCAAAGTAAAAGAGGGCATGATGTTTTTCCTGTGCGAACTCATGATTTTCAGGCTTGTATAAAATCCGTCAGTTCTACAAGACAAGACGCTTGGGCAAACCAAATTTATGGTAGACTAGAAGCTGTAAATGATTTGCATGCTGCTGATGCCATCTATCATCAAACTTGTAACGTAAATTTTCGCACAGGCAAACACATACCTAAAATATTCTCACCCTCTTCGACGGAAGCCAAGAGAGGCAGACCTGTTGACAGTGATATTACTGACGCATTTCTTAAAGTGGTGAATTATCTGCAGGGGAATGATGACAAACAACATCAACTGTTAGATCTTGTTGCTAAAATGAAGGACCACTGTGGTGATGATGCATACTCGCCTGTTTACTTGAAAAAGAAATTGTATGAGCGTTTTGGGGATGAAATCATCATGACAGAAGAACAAGGAAAATCAACTGTAATAATGGTACGAAAAACGGCAAGATCAATTCTTCAGAGCTTCTACAATCGGCCTAAAACAGTGGACCAGACATTGGAGAAGCTCAACATCATTACAACTGCTGCTAAGTTGATAAAATCTGATATCCTGTCCCTTCATCTAGCTTCTGATCTGTACCCTTTGTCGTCAGATATTGAATCACTTGAAAAGAATCTTCAGTATGTTCCTGAAAGTCTTCAAACTTTTTTGAAAATTCTCGTCCGAGAAAAGGACCCTGACTTGAAAATTGCATCGATTGGACAGACAATTATGCAGATGGCTAAGTCACGTATGCATATTGCACCACTACAAATAGGTTTAGGAGTGCAGCTTCATCACCATTTTTCATCAAAATTTCTTATTGATACGTTGAATTCCTTAAGATTTTGTTCCTCATATTCGGAGATACAACGTTTTGAAACAAGTGCAGCCATTTCACAAGGAACAGATATTCCAAGCTATGAAAATGGACAATTTCTGCAATTCGTTGCTGACAACGTGGATCACAATGTGCGCACACTTGATGGGTATGGTACATTCCATGGCATGGGCATTATTGTAGGCTCTACACCTGGTAAAAAGGTTAGCAAACCGGTCCCTAAACTGAACGTTTCATCGGCTGACCTGGTCACTGCTGGGAAAATTAATATACATTTCTACAAGCAACCACCTAAATCGTCACTGCAGATGAAATTCGCCAAAATTAATAAAGAACAGAAAGTACCAGATCCATCTCTGAGTTTAGATCTTCTTTCAAAGGCTGTATGGCCTCTTCGATCTCCAACTCCAAGTTGGTCAGGACTGATGCAGTGTACTCAAAATGGAGATTACCCTGGGAAGTCCACCATCACCTTTCTGCCGATGATAGATATGGACGCAAGCGATATGTCATGTATCTACTCTACACTGAAGTTTGTGTCTCGCCAAGCTAGAAAATATGGTACAACTCCAAACAATGTTACAATGGCAATAGAGGAATTCTTAAAGCCTGGAAACCATCTGGAAACTGTTGTAACGAGCGGCGAACAGATTATTGCTAGCCTATATGGGGGAGTATTGTGCGAAGGACTGGATCTTCTGAGACTGCGCTTATACACAAATAAGGCTATCACTAACAATAAGTGCGTTCAGGTACAGAGTCTCCCGCCAACATCTGATTTTGCGGCTCTGCATTCTAGAAGGTCATACTATCAGTGTCAGCAGTGGATAAAACTAGATGGCACTGATCTGAACCCACTTGATTGGGGATGGACAGTCACTGATGATATCAAATGCATGCCGCTTAAAAACACTTTGCCGCCTGCTCCCAATCGTCTTCTGAATATTATCCACTGTAATTGCAAGGTAAATTGTGACACAAAGAGGTGTACGTGTCGAAAACATGGCCTAGAATGTACTATTGGATGTGGCCATTGTAGAGGAACAAGTTGTTCCAATTCAACAAGGAACATGGAGGAAGAAGAAACAAACTGATTTCCATGGTCTGTTCACTGAAATTACCCCCCCCCCCCCTTTTCCAAAAAAGCCTCTTAAAGGTGAAATTATTACATGGAAATTTTACAATTTCTATTTCTTACAAAAATTTATAAATGCCAATCAAGAAACTGCATTCTTATTTCAGTTTTTGTCGTTTTTTCTCTTTTTCTCTGTTTTTGACCCCCCAAAAATGGTATTTCCACTTCAACTGAAACATTAGGTTTTTTATATGTTTTAGTACACACATTAGCGAGGTTAAAATCATTAAAAACAATTCTTTTGCAATTAGTTGCAAGTTTGACCCTTTTTTGGGCTAATTTGACTGGACTATTGGGCAGAATTTACAGAGTCTGTTAATGTCTCAAAACAAGAAGTATTTGTACATAAATGTATGGGAAATATGTCAAAATCTGTGTTGTCTCGATGCCAATGAAAATCTCACCCCAAGATCCTCAACCTCACCCTTAAATGAGCAAGATCTCGCCTTTTGCATCCTTGAATTTGTTCCATGAATTGTAGGTAATATTTTGTGGATTTTTCTGTGTGAAAAGATGCACAAAAAGTAGCCTTCAAGAAAAATAAGGATCACACTTGGTATAGACTTCAGAATTCTGATAGAGATATTGGTGAAATTCAGCCACTGTTAATGGATTTATTGGTGTGTGTTAGCTGTGAATAGTCCTCACAAATTTAGACTCACCTGTTATTGATTACTGTATAAGTGGAAATTTTAGTGAGAGACAAATTTAGCGATTTTTTCATAAAAAGGGGTGTATATATTTAGCGAAAACTGATTTTAACGACTTTATAGTTCCAAGAAAGATTCCTATTACTTCCAATATGGAATAAATTGTTAGCGATATTCAATTTTTGTGATCTCAACACCCTTGCTAATAATGCCAAAATTAAATCTTCATTAAAAATTCTTCATATAGGGTATGATTGATTACAATTCTTCCAGCTATTGATCCCAGGATCCTATGTCAGAAAGAATGATCAGGGAAATGAAACATAGTACATAATGGCTCTAATTGCACCATGTATCAAAATTTCAACTACCATTTCTACATGCAAACACAGAACTAAAAATTGTTTAAATAACTTTGTATACTTGTCAAGTTTTATAGGATGAAGTCAATTAATTCATTGTAGGTAATTTAAAGATATCTTTTGTGGATTTTCAGAAAATTCTAGAAGCTTGACACCTAAAACAAAACCACAGTTGGCCACATTTCAGCAGCAGTGTGATTATTTGTTAACGTCCAGAGAGAGAACACTTCTGAAGAGGTCTCTGAGAACGTATGCACACAACAGGTACCCGAACTATTGAACAGTCATGGTGCAAGGCATGCTGAAGGGCATTGATGCAAGCTGATCATTTTAGTAGATTTCCTACATAATTCCTCCATTGAATGAGACTTTGAAACTTGTAATGCAGCTTATTTCTTTTCCATACATTGTAAATTTTTCATGTGTTGAGGGGAAAGATTTATGCTTTGTTTCTTTATCTCCTATTTTCATGAGGTAAAGTATTGTGTGTGAGAATTAAAACTATGATTGTCTTTTGGTTACTATCTTCATTGTAGTTGACCTTGTGTGTGTGTGTGTGTGTGTGTGTGTGTGTGTGTGTGTGTGTGTGTGTGTGTGGGATTTGTAAGTACTTATAGCGATACCATGGAAACAATGTAAACTGTAAACTAAAATGTGTCACTTTTGTACAGGAATGTGGAGAGTTTGATACAGTCTCTGGAGCTGATTCTAGACACCCCCTCCAAACACACCCTCTGGATGTACATTATACCTCTACTGATCACAGAGCACCAGAAATACACCAGAGAGAGACTCAACATTCCAACTTCAAACAGAAGTACATATGTAGCTGAAGATTAAAATATAAAAAATTCTCTGTAGTGTTAAGTACCTGTTTTCTGTGTATATTCAGAGATATCCCTATTCTGAGACTGGTGTAGTACTGTATAAAGTAAAATATATTGAGGACAAAACTTTCCCTGTGAACAGGATAATGACTTTATCGAGAGTTTATTAAATTTGTGTTTTATGATCATGTATTCCAGGCAGCTTGTGTGAGAAATTCCTGTAGACCTCGACTTCCTTTGATCTGTTAGAACTCTGTTTCATATGTATGTTCTACAATTTCAGATTCTTTCAAGTCAGGAATCCTTAGCAGTCATTTTGGATCAACAAGGAGTACACCATATGGAAACAATGATGACGATTTCAAATATGGTACATATTGAATGGTTAATTATCTTTATTCACTGATTCAGGGGTATATAGGTTTTATATGTTCATCTGTGTGTGGCAAAACACTTAAACTTTACATATAACTTTTGAGCTGTGAGAGGGCTTTGATCTGAAGTAGGTGAATGCCTTGTGACAAAACCTTTTAGACAGGTCCTTCCAATGGTACATGTAATGAGATTTGGCTACCATAGGCTGTGCTGGGGTATTCACATTTGACCATAGGCTGTGCAGGGGTGTTCACATTTGACCATAGGCTGTGCTGGGGTATTCACATTTCACCATAGGCTGTGCTGGGGTATTCACATTTCACCGTAGGCTGTGCTGGGGTATTCACATATGACCATAGGCTGTGCTGGGGTGTTCACATTTCACCATAGGCTGTGCTGGGGTATTCACATTTCACCATAGGCTGTGCTGGGGTATTCACATATGACCATAGGCTGTGCTGGGGTGTTCACATTTCACTGTAGGCTGTGCTGGGGTATTCACATTTGACCATAGGCTGTGCTGGGGTATTCACATTTGACCATAGGCTGTGCTGGGGTATTCACTTTTCACCATAAGTTGTGCTGGGGTATTCACATTTCACAAACAAATTGAGGTTCTTTTGAAACTATGATATTGAGTAATGCTGACTGATCTTTTCTGTAGTAAGTGCAGCTGCAAGTGCTCTAAAAAGGGGTAAAGGCAGATCCCACTGGGTAAGATTGTTTTTAATCGAATCCTATCTAACATGAAAAGCCATGAAATTCTGCATTATATTTTGAAATTTTCTATAATAGTCTGCTTTTTTTCCCTTCAGTCCACTTATTCATCAGATGAGGACATCAGAGATAGAAGTATAAGGTCAGGGGTAAGAAAGGCCAGAGGTCGCTTGTGGAAGAAAATGCATCCTGGGTACACCTACTCATCAGATGACATTGATCTTATTGGCAAACATGGATATGGTCAGTTATATCTATACTAAAAATAATACATTCGTTTTGTGCTTTTGTTTTGTTTATGTATTCATTTGGCTAAGGGGGCCTCCGTGGCCGAGTGGTTAGAGCATTGGACTCAAAATCAGAAAGCCTCTCACCTCTGTTGGCGCGTGTTCAAATCTCGGCCGCGGCGTTATGTGAGCAAGTTTGCCAGTTTACTTGCAGAAGGTTGGTGGTCTCTTCCCAGGTAGATTGTATCTGGGTTCTCTCCTCCACCAACAAAAACTGGATGCCACCAGATAACTGAAAAATTGTTGAGTGTGGCGGAAAGCAATAAATAATCAATCAATCATTTGGCTAAGAAGATCTGGATTGTCTAATTTTGAAATCTTCTGAAGTAAGTTGTGTTTTAACCTTCCATCCAGAATAAAGTATGCAAAATTTTCTTTCATTGGTAGATTTTGAGAGAAGTAGAAGTGGTACTGGGAAGGGTTATGATGTTGCTTTGATGAAGGAATTAGAAGAGACTAGAAGGGCTGTCCAAGAAGCAAAGAAAGCTTTCCAAAGTAACAGAGGGTCAGGTAACACGGAATCTCTCAGCTCTCTGTATGGTAGAGATTTAGAAAACCACTTACAATACTGCGATATGAAAACAGACTTCTTATTTTTAGTAAAGATGAAATCTGTATACTTTAATTTTATGCATTGATGTCATGATAAAGAATGAATTTCTTTGATATCATTCAAAGATAATCAATAAAGATGGATGAATGAATTTAATGTCATTATGAGATATGATTTCAATTTCTAAAAATATTACAATCATGCAAATATTTTCAATCAGTTATTATCAAATTCTGGGTTCCAGCTTTTCTATCTCTATTTTATTTTTTTATAGAATCGGAAGAAGATATCCATTCAGCCACTAAATATGTGACAGTAATCCCCATTCCTCAATTTGAACACGCCCCTCTCAGTCGTCATGACAGCCCATTACTAAATGGACACTCCCACTCCAGCAGCCTTCCTAATGGACTGAATGAACCCCCAGAAATCATCTTCACCAGCGAATCAGACAGTGAAGCAGACATTCACCCAAGCATGACCAAATCCCTGTTTTCTCTGAATTCCAAGGATTCCTTTAACACCAGGGCACTGACTGCCTTGAAGGAACTGGATGCAGCTATGGCAGCAGAAGCCTCTGATCTAGAGTTAGGTCCCCTGGGAATGAAGAGGAAGGAAGCCTCTGAACTAGAGTTAGGTCCCCTGGGAATGAAGAGGACGGGAGGAAGTGCATTGCCAACATCATCTCAGTCACAATCCTCCACAAATGAAGATACTGACCCTGATACAGATCTAGTGGCCATACCACCTCCCCCAGGTCTGTAAAACGCTCTTAATTAAATACACAATTCTTTCTGATCAGTAATTTTGATAAGTATGCTTTTTGTATATTGTTCATTTTCACACCATATTCTAGTGTAATATCATTTCGAATGTCTATTTTCTCTTTTTAAACATTTTATTTGATAAATTTATGGACACTTTTCCCTGAAAGGAAATCCTATATGAGAGCACTTGAACATTAAATTTACTGTTCTACACAATAGTAATACTACATGTAGTAATGTAATTGTACGTGTTTGAATTCTGTGTCTGTTGCATCCTACTTGTTGATTTTGATGTGAGGTGACGTCTATGAATTCTGTGTCTGTTACATATTACCTGATTTTGATGTGAGGTGACTTCTATGAATTCTGTGTCTGTTACATATTACTTGATTTTGATGTGAGGTGACATGTATGAATTCTGTGAATGTTACATATTACCTGATTTTGATGTGAGGTGACTTCTATGAATCCTGTGTCTGTTACATATTACCTGATTTTGATGTGAGGTGACTTCTATGAATTCTGTGTCTTTTACGTACTAATTGTTGATTTTGATGTGAGGTGACTTCTATGAATTCTGTGTCTGTTACATATTACCTGATTTTGATGTGAGGTGACTTGTATGAATTCTGTGTCTGTTTCATATTACTTGATTTTGATGTGAGGTGACTTGTATGAATTCTGTGTCTGTTACATATTACTTGATTTTGATGTGAGGTGACTTCTATCTTATAGCTCCTCCCCCTCCACCTCCTCCCCCTCCCCCTTCTCTCGTCACAGATGTAGGCATGTCAGCTCATCCGGTCAACGTTAAAAGGATCAACTGGGAAAAGATTGACCAGGATAAAGTGGAAAATACAATCTGGGAACAGGTATATAGATCTGATATCAGATCCTTAAATCTACTCCACGTGACATGTAGCAAACAAATATCAGATCTCCGGGTCTGTTTTTAAAACATCGCAGATATATCGAACAAATATTTTCTGTGGAACCAAAGTGAAAGTCAGAATTTTGAGAGAGAGAGAGAGAGAGAGAGAGAGAGAGAGAGAGAGAGAGAGAGAGAGAGAGAGAGAGAGAGAGAGAGAGAGAGAGAGAGAGCTATCTCTGAGGAATGATAGTTGATAACCAAATTTTCTGTAATGAAGTCTGATATATTTTCATAAGAATTTAATCTTCTATACACAATATTACAATGTGTCTATACAGCTGGGAAGTGATGACTTGGATGATGTTATCAAATACCTGGAATTAGAAAATCACTTCAGCACCCAAAACAAAAGATCCAGTGAGTAGTGGCTTTTGATTTTTTTTGTGTTCTCATGCAATGTTAGAGGTATAGATCTCAAGGGAGTTTGTACTATCCTTGTGCTCTAATTTATACATGTATGAGTGCTTACAAGTGCCTATAGCTTATAGATTGTAGAATAATTTGAACTATTCTATTGTGATTCAATGCCGCCTTGTCATTTGTGTCTAAATGTATATGTTTGGCTGATACATTGAACTTCAAGGTTTTGTTTTTGTGTGTTGTAGGGGTACCCGAGAAAAGAAATGAAATTTATATACTAAATCCCAAAAAGGCTTACAATATTTGTGAGTAGTATTTTATACTAAAAAGTCAGATACATGGAACTGGGACCTCATCCAGTGTATATTCTGATTCATTTCACTTGTCAATAGAGTTTAGTACAAATATACTTTACCATAATTTCTCATCCTTTAGAATCTAAACATGACAATGTACATTCAGGGTTTTGAGTAAACTACCACTCATCATCTCATGATCTTATTGAGTGGTTCATGGAAAACGATTAGTGCATCTTTGAGACAGTATATTTTTTTCAGAAATAAACACGTTATCAATGTTCAGTACCTATTGCGAGATCTGTGACTAGGTTATAACATTATATGTACTTATCTTTTGCTATTGTCCTTGTCTGCCTATACAATTACTCCAGTGTTTGTTTGGTACCATTTTCTGTGCATGCATATTGAAGTAGTGTCCTATTGGTAAAAATCTGTGCACTTCATATTCTTTAAATCTGTTAGGGGGTAAATGTATGGCTGTTTACACTTTGTTTGCAGCCATATTACTTGGACACCTTAGGCTGTCTGTGGAGGACATGAAACTGGCTCTGTATGAAATGGATGAAGAAATCCTTACCCCGGAACTTCTCAGACAGCTTGTGGCATTTGCTCCCAGCAAATCGGAGGTAACCGTACTCTTTCAGTCTCGGCATCATGCAATGTAATAAAACGTGTTGTGTGAGTTTTTATGCCCCCATAATTGGAGGGCTTACAGTTTTTGGTCTGTCTGTCATTCCATCTGTCTGTCCATTCTTTTTATCTGCAAAAACCTTTAACCTTGACAATAACTTTTGAATGGATCATGATGGGGCTTTCATACTTCACATCTGTATTCCTTGTGACAAGACCTTTCTTTTAGTACCAATAGTTTTGACCTTGTGACCTTCTTCTTGGAGTTTTACCTACTTTTGAGAAACTGTGGTCATAAGTTTTGAACAGTTAGTGAAAGGACTTTTACATTTCACACATACATGTATTCCTTCAGACAATGCCTATCTTATAGTACCAAAATTTATTACCTCATGACCTGGGAGTTTGACCTATTTTTGAAAAGTTTAAACTTTGCCAAAACTTTTGAATGTTTAGTGATGGATCTTTTGTATTTTACTTGTAACAAGCTTTTTTTGAGTACCATAATTACTTTGCTGCCATACGGGGGCATCAGTGTTTGCTGCCATACGGGGGCATTAGTGTTTCTTAAACGTCTTGCTGCCATACGGGGCCATCAGTGTTTGCTGCCATACGGGGCCATCAGTGTTTGCTGCCATACGGGGGCATCAGTGTTTGCTGCCATACGGGGGCATCAGTGTTTGCTGCCATCAGTGTTTCTTAAACGTCTTGTTGGTTACTGTCACTGATTACATTAAACAAGTTATTTGGTTGCTTTCACAGATGGAGCACTTTAATGCTTATGATGGTGAGATGGATGAACTTAGTAAACCAGACATATTTGCATATGAGGTACAGATATGAATATTTAGTGTAAATGTGATAATGGAAAAAAAATTATCGAGCTTCTACAGCTTATATTCTACATTGTAATCATCTTCACTAATTTTGCATGTTTTGCCTAGCTCATTTTATCCAACAAATATACTGATCCCTCAGGTAAATTTTAGATTGTGCCTGAGTTTTATCTCGTCATCTTTTTCATATGCCCACATTTTATGTGAATGTATTATGCTATACTGCTGTCGTCCATCTGTCCAACCATCTGTCTATCTGTCCCCTTAACTTTATCTTTGCAACTTCTCCTAAACCCTTAGGGGGATTTTAATGAAACTTGGTACAAAGAAAGATCACAATATCTAGATGGGCATATTACAAGGAAAATGCTGTCCAATTTTTTAAAAGAGTTGTGGCATTTGGACTTGGTTTTTTTTCTCTGCAAAATACTTTGCCTTAGCAACTCCTGCTAAATCCTTGGGGGGAATGTCAATGAAACTTGGTACAAAGAAAGACCACAATGTGTAACATGTAAACTACAAGGGGAATCCTGTCTCAAAATTTTTGAAGGAGTTATGGCCCTTGGACTTTGATTTGTTTTGGATCAATAATGTATGCAGATATACCATGTACCTATTTAGTGATGCTCTATTTTTATCTTTTGCAATGGATGAAATTTTCAACTGAATTTTTATATATGACTATGTCTTGAATAGTTACAGATCAAGTTTGAGTTTCGTTATGCTCGACATACTTTTGACTGAATTATGCCTCTTGATGAATGCCTGAGGTTTTCCAGACTTTTATCCACACTGGATGAAGATATTCAATTGAAATTTGATATGTGGCTTTGTTTTGGATAGTTACAGATCAAGTTTGAGTTTCATTACGCTTGACACACTTTTGACTGAATTATCCTTCCGTTAGGGGACTTCGAATTGCCTGCAGTACACTCAGAATTATCCTACCGTTAGAGGACTTTGTATTGCCTGCAATACACTCAGAATGCTTGTTGTATTTGACCTTGTATCCACTTTATGGATTTGACACTTTAAGGCAGTGTGTGTTTGTGTGCATGTTTGTTTGTGTGTTAGAGAGAGAGAGAGAGAGAGGGGGGGGGGTGTTTCACAGTTAATGACATGCTTTTTGTACTTGAAGATGAGCAGGGTGCCAGGATATGAGCAGAGACTAAAGGCATTACTCTTCAAAGGGAATTTCAATGAAAGAATCACAGAAATGAAGGAGGTACATATCATGATAAATAAAGAACTGGATTCATTAATACTTTAATTTGGCCCTGACTTTTATGGTAATTCTAAATTATGTAGATAACATGATTTTATTTTTTTAATAAAACACACAATTCTAAAGACAATTAAGCAAATTCAGAAATGACTATGTATGATGTCACAATATATACAGGGTGTCAGAAAAGAAAGGTAACACTTTAACATTTTAATAACTTCGCTGAATATCGTGCCATTTTACGAAATTCATATCATTCGAAAGTTCTCAAATGAAAGTTTTTACTATTTGTAAAAATAATGCGCCAAAAATTATGACGTTCCGACACTATGACATCATTCAAATTAAACATTATTTCAATATGGCACGACTCACGTCGGATCAGCGTATTTTTATCGTCAAGCAATTTTATGAAACAAAATGCGTTACAGATGTTCTGCGAAAGTTTAGATCCTATTTCAAGAACTGTAATGTAAGCAGGAAACATGTCTACAAGATTATATGGAAATGCGAACGACAAAGATCAGTAGCAGATGCTCCAAAAGCAGGTCGGCCGAGGTCAAGTCGGAGCGATGAAAATGTGAGTACTCTTCGAGAAATGCTCTTTGACAGTCAGGGAAATCAGACGTTCCTCCTCAGAGACTGGAATTTCTAAAACTTGTGTTCACGACATAGTTAGGAAGGACCTCAAACTTTTTCCATATACTCGTAGAATTCAGATAATGCAGAGTTTGAGTATCTCGGATCAGGTTCAAAGACTGGATTTTTGTTGTTGGGCAGCAGACGTTGCTGACAGTTACACAGATGCATTTCAAAATGTTTGGTTTTCAGACAAATCACATTTCCTCCTATCTGGCCATATATCCAAACAAAACATGAGATTCTGGGAAATGAACAGCCTCATTGTTACATGGAGAGACCACTGCACAGTGAAAAATTAACGGTTTGGTGTGCGATGTCGTCACATGGAGTGATTAGTCCATATGTGTTTACGGACACTGTGAACTCCCAATGCTACCTGTCACTTTTGAAAAATAAAATTGTTCCAGCACTTTGAAAGCGAACAGCGAATTAGCAAAATGTCTGGTTCATGCAAGATGGAGCAACAGCACATATATCTAATATTGTTTTAGATTATCTCAATGAAATCTTTGGTTACAAAGTGATTTCCCAACGATACCATGAAGTAAAGGATTGTAGACAGTCCTGGCCCACACACAGTCCTGATTTGAACCCGTGCGATTACTTTCTCTTGAGGTACCTCAAGTCTTCTGTTTACAGACCAAAGCCAGTGGACACAAAAATGCTTTTGTCAAACATCAAATGGGAAGTTAAGAAGATCAATGAAGAAATATGTCAAACAAAATGTTATCAATAATTTCAAAGTGCAAGTTAGAGAAGGGAAGCTATATGAAAGGACTTCATTAAGAGAACGTCATTAATTACTGAAATGACTAAAAAGGTACTCGGTACTTAAAATGCTGTTAAAATTGCATTATTTTATATATTAAGTAAATTATGCTACCAGAAAAAAATATATCTTTGTTTTATATGTGGACATATTTTGATATGAATTCTTCCACATTAAATCAGCATTCCAAAAGAATGAAAGTGTTACTTTTCTTTTCAGACACCCTGTACATGTGAATTTCTATCAATTTTCTGTCAAATATCACTATTTTCCTATTGTATGTATCTTCAGAAAGTATTAATATCCATAATCAATTTTTTTTAAAACCTTCGAGCATGGCAGTTACGATTTTAAGGGATAGAAGTGCCTCCAAATGTAGACTTTTGAAACAGTTTTCATGGAGAATTTAAATAATCACAATATTTATGACATCAAAATACAAAACTAAAAACAGCAGTCAGTATCACGAGTGCCAGTTTCAGTTTCTGGAAATTACTGAAATTTCACTGAAATTGAAAAATGTTTAAATTTTGGGCCAGAAATGGCTTTTGTTGCACCTAGTCTTTCTAGAAAAATTCAACTGTTCATTCTTTTTGTTGTTACAGAACCTTCAGTACATCAGAAAAGCATCCAAGGAACTGAGGCACAGCAGAAAATTAGCAAAGCTTCTGGAGGTATGAAAATCGTTACCTGTACATTGTAAACATTTATAAACCTTATACATGGCAATGGTCTGAAATACACGTTGACATTTTACCTTCAGCTGATACTTGCCATGGGGAATTACATGAACAAAGGGAATCAAAGAGTTGGAGAGGCATTTGGATTTAAAATATCATTTTTATCACAGGTAATTATATGCTAACAACTTTTGATAACTTGCATGTGAATATACAAATGAAAAGAAAAAAAACAACTTGTTAGAAAAAAGAAATTTCATATTTTCAGATAAATCAATTATTTTCTGTACATTCGAATCAGGTAAATCAATTGTTTTCTGTACATTTGATTCAGGTAAATCAATTGTTTTCTGTACATTTGATTCAGGTAAATCAATTGTTTTCTGTACATTTGATTCAGGTAAATCAATTGTTTTCTGTACATTAGAAGTGATTTTAGTCACCTGAGTCATACCTACTCCCGTCTATCATGAACTTTCCAACATTCGAATTTTTTCTGAACATCTACAAGTAGCAGAAAAACTGGATTGTTACTTAGAATTAATATGATTGATTGATTGATTGATTATTTATTGCTTTCCGCCACACTGAACAATTTTTCAGTTATCTGGTGGCGTCCAGTTTTTGTTGGTGGAGGAGAGAACCCAGATACAATGTACCTGGGAAGAGACCACCGACCTTCCGCAAGTAAACTGGCAAACTTGCTCACATAACGCCGCGGCCGATATTCGAACGCGCGCCGACAGAGGTGAGAGGCTTTGTGATTTTGAGCCCGATACTCTAAGCACTCGGCCACGGAGGCCCCTAGAATTAATATGAAGCCATCTATATACTTTTTTTGTTGCAGTATGTTATGGGTCAGAATAACCCTTCAAATAATGCAACAGAATTCAATAAGAAAGACAATTTAAAAATTACCACCATATATTCAAAATTATTAAAAGAAAAATATGACAACAAAAAGATATTAACTTATGACAAGTAAACAGAGTTTCTGTTGCGAGTTTTAATGCTGATCTGAATTTTCACTCACAACAGTCACAAATCGGGTGTCAAAAATAATTGCTGAAGTCTCCTAGATAACTCCAAAATGCTTTTAATCACCAATGCTTAAAGTGCTTGTCTACCAGTAATATATCATAAAATTCACAGTATATTTATACTAAAAATGAAGTTTCTAGAAAATTCATGAAAGCCACTGTTATGTAATGTTGACAGCAAAACAAGTGTTACATCATCTTTCTATTTAGTGATAAACATTGAACGTCTAAAAAAAAATCTAGGTCACAAGTGTTATTGAGTACAAATGCACCACACAACAACCATCAACATGTAACTTTCACTTCTAAATGAAAGTTTTTCATTGTGATAATCAGGTGACTGTTAAGGTCTCAGGGCCTCTTGTTTAAATTTGTGATTTTGATGGCTTTACATCTCAGATGAGATGGTTTACATTGTTCAATTTGGTATAATTTTCAAAGTACAGAAAATAAAAACTGGTATTGTTATTATTGACCTATTGTAGCATGATATCACAATTATTGACTTCTAGTGTGATATCCCGATTATTGACCTGCTGTAGCTTGATATCACATTTATTGACTTGTTGCAGCTGGATATCACCAAGACCAAGGACAACAAGTCCACCTTTATCCACGTCTTGGCCGATGCTGTGGTCACTAGGTTCCCTGATGTTCTGACCGTGGGGGAGGATGTCAGCACAGTGATGGCAGTAGGAAAAGGAAAGCTGGCCTGTAGTGAGTATAGAGAAATCTAAAACTTATTTATATCTGATAAAAATGATGTCTCTTATTTATTAGATACTGCAGTAGTTAATTATTGTTGTTGCTACTTTGAATATTAATTGAAGGGAAGTAAAGTTTAACAATTTATAGATGCAAGTGCATCCAGTGTCTTAAGTAATGGTTTAATTTTACTAAATGCACAATTCATTACAGACAATAGTCAATTTTGTACATGAATGAATTAGAAGAATTCAAATTGCATGCAATAAATATTAATGAAAAATTTTGAATGCACCAGAGAGTTTCTATATGAAATGCTTTTTATGTAGATAAATACCCAAAATTTCTAGTTAAGAATTTTGCTATCTAACACAAATATGTAGAATATACAGTAATTTAAATTTTACTGGTGTTAATTGTGTTAAATTGTTTGGAAAAATGAAGTAACCCCATCCTCCGCACACATTTGTAAAAATGTATATACACCTCGTATGTAATTTTCAGTGTCCAATATAATGCTAAATCAGGAACTTCAAGAACTCAGAAAAGTATTGCAGGTATGTCTTAATGTATTCAGTGTGTAACAGTCATGTCTTAATGTAATCAGTGTGTAACAGTCATGTCTTAATGTAATCAGTGTGTAACAGTCATGTCTTAATGTAATCAGTGTGTAACAATCATGTCTTAATGTAATCAGTGTGTAACAATCATGTCTTAATGTAATCAGTGTGTAAGAATCATGTCTTAATGTAATCAGTGTGTAACAATATTGTCTTAATGTAATCAGTGTGTAACAGTCATGTCTTAATGTAATCAGTGTGTAACAGTCATGTCTTAATGTAATCAGTGTGTAACAATCATGTCTTAATGTAATCAGTGTGTAAGAATCATGTCTTAATGTAATCAGTGTGTAACAATCATGTCTTAATGTAATCAGTGTGTAACAGTCATGTCTTAATGTAATCAGTGTGTAACAATCATGTCTTAATGTATTCAGTGTGTAACAATCATGTCTTAATGTAATCAGTGTGTAACAATCATGTCTTAATGTAATCAGTGTGTAACAGTCATGTCTTAATGTAATCAGTGTGTAAGAATCATGTCTTAATGTAATCAGTGTGTAACAATCATGTCTTAATGTATTCAGTGTGTAACAGTCATGTCTTAATGTAATCAGTGTGTAACAATCATGTCTTAATGTAATCAGTGTGTAAGAATCATGTCTTAATGTAATCAGTGTGTAACAATCATGTCTTAATGTAATCAGTGTGTAACAGTCATGTCTTAATGTAATCAGTGTGTAACAATCATGTCTTAATGTAATCAGTGTGTAACAATCATGTCTTAATGTAATCAGTGTGTAACAGTCATGTCTTAATGTATTCATTGTGTAACAGTCATGTCTTAATGTAATCAGTGTGTAACAATCATGTCTTAATGTAATCAGTGTGTAAGAATCATGTCTTAATGTAATCAGTGTGTAACAATCATGTCTTAATGTAATCAGTGTGTAACAATCATGTCTTAATGTAATCAGTGTGTAACAGTCATGTCTTAATGTATTCATTGTGTAACAGTCATGTCTTAATGTAATCAGTGTGTAACAATCATGTCTTAATGTAATCAGTGTGTAACGGTCATGTCTTAATGTAATCAGTGTGTAACAATCATGTCTTAATGTAATCAGTGTGTAACAGTCATGTCTTAATGTATTCATTGTGTAACAGTCATGTCTTAATGTAATCAGTGTGTAACAATCATGTCTTAATGTAATCAGTGTGTAAGAATCATGTCTTAATGTAATCAGTGTGTAACAATCATGTCTTAATGTAATCAGTGTGTAACAGTCATGTCTTAATGTATTCATTGTGTAACAGTCATGTCTTAATGTAATCAGTGTGTAACAATCATGTCTTAATGTAATCAGTGTGTAACGGTCATGTCTTAATGTAATCAGTGTGTAACAATCATGTCTTAATGTAATCAGTGTGTAACAGTCATGTCTTAATGTATTCATTGTGTAACAGTCATGTCTTAATGTAATCAGTGTGTAACAATCATGTCTTAATGTAATCAGTGTGTAAGAATCATGTCTTAATGTAATCAGTGTGTAACAATCATGTCTTAATGTAATCAGTGTGTAACAATCATGTCTTAATGTAATCAGTGTGTAACAGTCATGTCTTAATGTAATCAGTGTGTAACAATCATGTCTTAATTTTATCAGTGTGTAACAATCATGTCTTAATGTAATCAGTGTGTAACAGTCATGTCTTAATGTAATCAGTGTGTAACAGTCATGTCTTAATGTAATCAGTGTGTAACAGTCATGTCTTAATGTATCCAGTGTATAACAGTCATGTCTTAATGTAATCAGTGTGTAACAATCATTTCTTAATGTATTCAGTGTATAACAATCATGTCTTAATGTAATCAGTGTGTAACAATCATGTCTTAATGTAATCAGTGTGTAACAATCATGTCTTAATGTAATCAGTGTGTAACAATCATGTCTTAATGTAATCAGTGTGTAACAGTCATGTCTTAATGTAATCAGTGTGTAACAATCATGTCTTAATGTAATCAGTGTGTAACAATCATGTCTTAATGTAATCAGTGTGTAACAATATTGTCTTAATGTATTCAGTGTGTAACAGTCATGTCTTAATGTAATCAGTGTGTAACAATCATGTCTTAATGTAATCAGTGTGTAACAATCATGTCTTAATGTATTCAGTGTGTAACGGTCATGTCTTAATGTAATCAGTGTGTAACAATCATGTCTTAATGTAATCAGTGTGTAACAATCATGTCTTAATGTAATCAGTGTGTAACAGTCATGTCTTAATGTAATCAGTGTGTAACAATCATGTCTTAATGTAATCAGTGTGTAACAATCATGTCTTAATGTAATCAGTGTGTAACAGTCATGTCTTAATGTAATCAGTGTGTAACAATCATGTCTTAATGTAATCAGTGTGTAACAGTCATGTCTTAATGTAATCAGTGTGTAACAGTCATGTCTTAATGTAATCAGTGTGTAACAATCATGTCTTAATGTAATCAGTGTGTAACAATCATGTCTTAATGTAATCAGTGTGTAACAATCATGTCAATGTAATCATGTGTAACAATCATGTCTTAATGTAATCAGTGTGTAACAATCATGTCTTAATGTAATCAGTGTGTAACAGTCATGTCTTAATGTAATCAGTGTGTAACAATCATGTCTTAATGTAATCAGTGTGTAACACTCATGTCTTAATGTAATCAGTGTGTAACAATCATGTCTTAATGTAATCAGTGTGTAACAGTCATGTCTTAATGTAATCAGTGTGTAACAATCATGTCTTAATGTAATCAGTGTGTAACAATCATGTCAATGTAATCATGTGTAACAGTCATGTCTTAATGTAATCAGTGTGTAACGGTCATGTCTTAACGTATCTTGTTTGTAACAATCATATTTCGTGGTACAGTGTATCATTTTGAAGCGTCAATGAAATAAAAATTACCCACTACAGGAATTTACAAAATTTTGATTGCTGCTTGATTTATTTCACCTTGAATATTAAATTATAAGTTTATAGGAAGAGAAAGTTTTATTAAAATTTATTTAAAGTATTTTCATACAAATCTCTTGGTAAAAAGTTGCATAAACGTTCTCTGTATAGAAATATGAAGTAAAACATTTATCACATATATTTTTGGAAAATTAGGTTTTTCATATATTTATCTTCAACAGATAACTCTTCCAAAAAGTTTCAAGTTCTAAAACAATTGGCTTCTCTTAACTTAACTATCAATATCTATCTTAATTTAAATCATTCAGAATTGTTTGCAGTCTCTGTGATACATTTAATACCTTAAAATAAACTATATATCAGACAAAACCATAATGATATTCTGGTCATGACGAGTTCTGGTCATGACGAGTAAGTAATTTTTGGTTGATTCTTTTGAGAACACCAAGAACATTAATTATATTAATTTATTTTTAATAATATGTAGAGATCATCATTTTTTCACAGGAAATATCCAATACACTGGACAAATTTGGTTCACAGAAAACCAGAAGTGTGAATGATCGATTCCAAGATGTGATGGGTGTATCCTTTCCAGATATTTATAGTAACTGATTATCGACTCTTAGACTCTATGCAGGGCTATTGTTGTGCTGAATTTTTAGATCCACCACTGCACTCATTACTGTTGTCGTTTTTCATAATTCTCTTAAATTTTCATAATAAATTTGGATAAGTAGTGATTGAAACACATAATTTTAAAAATTACTGCAAATTTTCAGTAAGTTTGATTAATTAATGCTATCATGACAAAATTTAAGGTAGCAGTGTATGGGTTCACACTAAGTTATTGTAATGGTAATGTTTAAAATGAAACTTGGCTTTAAATGAAGAAAAATAGTTTGATTATTGTGAGGAATTAATTTTTAATGGGAAGATATCATCATTAAAGTGCTAGGATCATAAATACTCCAATTTTGCTTTAATTTTGATTAAAATTGAACACGACATAGATTACAGAAGTTTTTGTTCACGAATGGAATGGTTTTCCCCTGCTGATTTGCAGTTTTATGGAATTTTGATTGTTTTGAATTTTCTATGTAATTGTGTAGATGTGACTTCAATTTATTCTTACATAACATTTTTTCACCGAATTTATGGGTGTAAAAGGCACCTGAACTTTGTAAAGTTTGTGATTTTGTTTTTGAAAAACCAAATTTAAAAAAAAAAACCAGCATATTTACAAATATAACAGCCAATATTTATACTGCCTAAGACCATGATCCAATGAATTTATTATTCGTTATAAATTGTTCATGAATGATCTTTTAACCAGGTAGCCTGTATATGATTTTTTTTTTGAAAATGAGGTTAAAAAATGGTTTTATAGGAGTTATCATAATGAGAGACTGGTGGCTGGACGAGAATGACATTGATGATTTATGGGGCCAAATAATGATTCTCTTGAACCTACTCTTATGTTCTTAAGTATTTGAAATGTCAATATAGTGTTATAGACGTGGTTCGAGGACAACAGCTGTTTGAAAAAAGGGGTGCTTATTGGTTTGCGCCAGTCATTTGGTAGATCACTAGTTATATTAAAAATCGTGTGCTTGACAGACATCCAACTTGTTAGTGGTTTCCCTGAAAATGATCATATGAAGATACTGTCTGCAAATGTTTGCTTGACAGACATCAAATTTGATGCACTGATTTGTTAATGAACCCTATTGAATTTGAGGACATGAAGTCAAAGTTAGGGGTCAGTATAATTTGGATTTAGGAAGATATTGTCCTCTCAGTATCTTGAAAACCCTTTGCTTGATAAACATCAGACTTAATACACTGGTTTCCCCTAAGAAGTAGTCCTTGAGAAAACGGACCAAGATTTCTTGAGACTTTCCCTGTCTTTGGGATTTTTTTTGGGGGGGGGGGGGGGGCAGTGTCCAAGGATAACTCAAGAAAGGCCTGGTTTCTAGCCTCAAAAATTGTCAGGATGGATTTCTTAGGACAGCCTGATAAAGCAAAATTATCCTGAAATCTGTTGAGATTTCCTGAGATCACAAATCCTGTTTTTTTATCCTGGCCTCAGGAATATAACATGGAGCATAAAAATCCTGAGATATCTTGGAATTCCTCAGACCACAATTCTGTCATCCTGGTCTCAGGAATTTGTCTTTGGTGTGTAATTTCCTGTGATACTTTTAAGACATTCCTGAGACCTAGAATTCACCACGCTCTCCTGAGTCTGGAATTCTGTCACTTTTTCAAAATTCCAGAGCCAGGTTAAAGGTATCAGTGCATTTCAGGATCAACAGTCCCATCCTTTGCACACAAAAACGACATAATAAAGAATTATTCAGCAATTTATTCTTGAATTATAGATGTATTCTCTCTCTCCACTCCACTCCACCCCCCCCCCCCCCCCACCCGAGTAGCCTCAGATGATCTCTCATAATAATAATATTATGAATGGTGGTAACAGAGACTCCAGGACAGTATTATGTTATTAGACCTGTAAAAAAAGAAAAAGTCTATTATTCTAAGGCAATCACATGAATGTTTAGGTGGGCCACAAAGTAAAAAGAAATGTGCAATTTTAAGCTTATTTATAACTTACAACATCTACATGTATGTCCCCATTTGATTCAAAGGCCGAGAGTCAAACTTGACATAATAAGATATAGTCTATTCAATTCTTCATTTGATTCAAAGGCCGAGAGTCAAACTTGACATGATAAGATATAGTCTATTCAATTCTTCATTTGACAGATATCAAACTTAGTTCACTGGTTCTACCTAAATAGTAGATGACCCCTATTGATTCTGAGTTGAGAGGTCAAGGGTTAAACTCCTCTGGGTGCATGAAGATACTGTCCATCTAATATCTTGAGAATTCTTTCATGACAGACCTCAAACTTGGTACAGTAATACATCCCAAGGATTAGATGATTCCTATTGATTTGAGACCAACAATCAAATTACTCTGTACCTACAAAAATATTGTCTGCTCAATATCTTGTATACCCTTTGCATAACATACATCAAATTTGGTACACTAATATCCTTAAAGAGTAGATGACATGACCCCCATTAGTTTTCTTCAAGACACAAGGATTTAAATGACTGGTTATTTGGCAATGTTTTATAGTTTTGTAAATTTTGGGGGAGGAACTCACAAAGTCATAAATCAATTGACTCTGGATATTAAAGAAATAATACTTATTACCTTTAGAACCCTTTGCTTAATGGAAATCAGACTTAGTATTGTGCTTGCCCCTGACTAGGGATCAGACTAAGTATTGTGGTTGCCCCTGACTAGGGATCAGACTTGGTATTGTGGTTGCCCCTGACTAGGGATCAGGCTTAGTATTGTGGTTGCCCCTGACTAGGGATCAGACTAAGTATAGTGGTTGCCCCTGACTAGGGATCAGACTAAGTGTTGTGGTTGCCCTGACTAGGGATCAGACTTAGTATTGTGGTTACCCCTGACTAGGGATCAGACTAAGTATTGTGGTTGCCCCTAACTAGGGATCAGACTTAGTATTGTGGTTGCCCCTGACTAGGGATCAGACTTAGTATTGTAGTTGCCCCAGACTAGGGATCAGACTTAGTATTGTGGTTGCCCCTGACTAGGGATCAGACTCAGTATTGTGGTTGCCCCTGACTAGGGATCACACTTGGTATTGTGGTTGCCCCTGACTAGGGATCAGGCTTAGTATTGTGGTTACCCCTGACTAGGGATCAGACTAAGTATTGTGGTTGCCCCTAACTAGGGATCAGACTTAGTATTGTGGTTGCCCCTGACTAGGGATCAGACTTAGTATTGTAGTTGCCCCAGACTAGGGATCAGACTTAGTATTGTGGTTGCCCCTGACTAGGGATCAGACTCAGTATTGTGGTTGCCCCTGACTAGGGATCAGACTTGGTATTGTGGTTGCCCCTGACTAGGGATCAGACTTAGTATTGTGGTTGCCCCTGACTTGTAGATAACCCATGTTTTCCTCTATCACTACAGACACTCGAAATTCATAGTTGATCCTTTTCAATGTTTCCACGTGAGGTATGTATATATATATATGTTTCTAACAACTTCCTGTTTTCAGTTTCTTTTTCAGTAACTTCTTCAGATAAAAATCATAATTTTCTTTGCAGAAAGCTCACCAATTTGACTTTTTTTTTACATGTAACTAAAATTTGTTCAGAAAAAAAACAGAATTTCTTTACATTTAAATAGCTAAATATCTTATAAATTTTAAACATCAAGCACACATGTCTACACCCTTGATCAGCATATATGATGTGGGGCATTAGGGGCACACCAGGTATGCTTGAGTGTATCTGGCTATGGAAGTAAAATTTGTTTTTCTTAAATAGTGGAAGCATTTTATCTCGCAAGCATCTGATGAAATTCAGGGCTTGTTTCGCCTTCAAGCCAACACAATGGATGAATTTCAAAGCATGGTGCAGTATTTTGGAGAAGACCCGAAGAAAACCACAACAACAGAAATATTTGGAATTTTTGCAGACTTCATCACCAAATTTGAGGTAAATGTAAGGAAAAGTTATCATCTATAGCAGCTGCCTTTAAGATAACTTAAAAAACCAAATCTTTGTATGCCAAATCAGAAGTTTTACTGTGAAATGTTATATATGATAAGAGCTGTATTTGCCCATCAAGATCAATATTTGTCCTTTTGTTTCAAAATTCAGTGTATTTTGTGCAAAAAATCACAATGTAATTCATTTGTTCTCAATTTGATCAAAATGATGTAGAATTATGACATCACAACATGACATCCTGTCTCTATTTTGACATGGTTTGGCTATTTTTGAGCAGTTTTTCTTCTGAAATAAAAGTCCAACACAAGCTCGGATGAACTTTATATTCTCTCCACTATTAAGCTTCATCTTTCCAGCACACACACACACACACACACACACACACACACACACACACATGCATGCACACGCACATACACACACACGGTGGGAAAATTTTTTTCTGTTCAAAGCTGCTCTCTTTGTTTTCTTAAAGAAAAGTGTTCACAAAATTTTGCACTTTTACATCAAGAAATTACATCACTTTAAATGCTTTGTATTCCAAATGACTACATATCAGAGACCTGTTATGTGAAACTATTGAACATGGTATTCTTTTGCAATTTTCACATTTTGAGTTTTACATGGGCCTAAAACAGCTGTTATCATACATAGTCCTTTTTAAAAAAAAACATGTACATATCTTATTTTGTAAATGTATATGATACACATGTATTTATAGGCAACTCACCAACAAACTATATAAACAAAATTCTTACAAAATATTTAAACCAAATTATTACAAAATATATAAACAAAATTATTACAAACTATAGAACAAAATTATTTAATAAAGGCATATTTTTGTAGGCAGCTCACCATCAGAACATGATGTACAGAAGACGGTGACCAGAGTAAATGTACGTCCTTCACACACTCATCTAGCTTCATAAACTCCGTCAGGCTTGAAAGTACAGCAATGGACATTATTCAAGAAGCCATCATTCCAACTTCACAATGTATTTGGTCATTACACCCATTTTGTTTCATAATAAAATAGAGCAAATAAATGTGTGGTTAAAATTTCTGTTATTAAAGAAATATTCATTATATATGTAGAATTACTAAGTCACATTTGTTTACTTCCGTTTACAATTACTAAGCTTAAGGTGTCTAGTTTGATCTATATAGTTTAGAAAGCATTTCTATACTTAGAAATTGATTCAGGAAGTTGTGAATATCAGAGAGAGAGAGAGAGAGAGAGAGAGAGAGAATTAAACTGCGCCACTATAAACACCAAAAATATTGTTCCCTATCGTGGTAGCTCAGTGGTAGAGCGTTTGCTTAATTCGTAAATCGTCGGTCATGAGTTCGAGCCCCGGTCGTGCCATGGCCGCGTCAAACCTAAGACGTCAACATTGGTAGTGATTGCTCCTTCGCCAAACACTAGGCATTTAAAAGTGAGAATCACGGGTTTTTTGGGGTATGACCTTAAAAACGGAGGTCCCTGTCGCGACAGGTGTTGGCACGTTAAAGAACCATCGCTGCTACTGTCTTGAGCGCTAAACATAGGTCTAAATTTGTGGGACTTCACCTACAGCTGGTGACTTCTCAGTATGAGTGCAAAATTCTGAATGGGACGTAAAACATTCAAACAATCCCTGTGATTTGAATTTTCAGTGTTTTATAATTGGTAAAGAAAGAAAGAAAAATTGACCCGATGACCCTTAAAATAAATAATATCAACTACACTCTATTGCTTCTCCAGGATTGAGCCACGTGGGGATCCGGGATGTTAGAATAGATCTTCAGTACCCCTTGCTTGTCGTAAGAGGCGACAAAATGGGGATGTCCTTTCACTCATATGGAGACATCACCATTGCCGTTGAAGAGCTGCAAAATTTAGACCTGTGCTCGGCGCTTATGGTCTTTGAACAGGAGGAATCTTTATCGTGCCACACCTGCTCGGTTTTTGCGATCTCATCCAAAGAACCGCCCCATTTAGTCGCCTCTTACGGCAAGCAAGGGGTACTGAGGACCTATTCTAACAACCTGGATTCTAAGGGGCCCAATGGGGATGAACGCTGGTATAAATACATGTAGTAATAAAGGTTATGAGAATAACATTGACCACAAAGGAGAGCTTTTCTGTTCTGATCGCAAGCTGCCAACTGTAGATCAACGTTTTAAGATTAAGGCAGAGAATTCCCAGTGGGGATCCGGATTGAATAGGTCCTCTTTACTCTTTGCTTGTAAGAGGTGCTTAAATGGGAAAATCCTTCAGATGAAACCGCGAAAACCGAGGGTCCATCTTACAGCAGGTATGGCACGATAAAGATCGCTCCCTGTTCAAAGGCCCTAAGCGCCGAGCATAGGCCTAAATTGTGCAGCCCTTCACCGGCAATGGTGACGTTTCCGTATGGGTGAAAGATTTTCGAGAGGGATGTTAAACAATATACAATCAATTCAGCAGAGAATAATGTCACATGCCTCGATAATTTTATCATCCCTGTCTACTGTCTAAAGGTTTGAAGGACGAATCAAAATATCAGATGACGTCAAATCTTAATTTTGGGCGACTAGCTAATGCTATCGTGGATATTTGAGAGTTGCCAGAGCACCAGCTCATTTTGTTCTTGCAAGACGTAATATTCGCATCGACGCCATGAATATTCCTGATGTCTCGGCAAGAAAAATGATTGCCCATGGAAGGCAGTAAATTGATTGCGGAAAATGACTCGAAAATCTTGAGAGATGATCAGGGACGTCAAGAGAAACGTGAAAGCCGTATGACTTGCAGTATGTTAAAAAAGAAGAAAGAAAACGGCCATTGTCTGGTGAATCTGCAGTTAGTCAGGCTATACCTGATAAGAGATTTAAACGCCCATAGACATGTCGACTGACTATTAGTTTACATCAAGATCTACTGGTAGTGTTTTAGGTCGCTTTTACAGAAACGCACAAGAAAATATTATTTATCACAAGCGCTTTGTTGGGACGAGCAATCAAAGTTTTCTCATTAGGCTCCCCAAAATGGGGTTAAGTGACCTCCAACCATTCATGGAAAATTACAAAAAATGGGGTTAAGCGCCCTCAATCATTCATGGAAATTTTTTTTTAAAAAAGGGGTGGGGTGGCAAGTGCCCTCAACGATTCATGGAAAAGTCCTAAATCACATATCAAAAGTTGGAGGAAGACTCCAGCATATTTATTACAGATAGGAGAAAATAACAAACGACATGTTGTTTTAAGTATCGCTCTTTTCTACTGACTCGCATTTGTTTACAAGGTTTATATCCTCATACTTCAATATTTAGGTGACTAGATTGTCAGAAATCGATGCTACAGTCAGCTGGCCTCAGAAAACCCGTACAGTATGTAACAAACTGAAATTTCATAAGAAAATAATAATAAAGGGCGAATCTGCAATTACCCTAGAATATAATATGTCTGGGTTTATTCATAGATTTAGATGAGGGCTGAATTTCTCATCGTAGAATGTTCACAAGTTTTGAGACATCTGATTGTGATCTTCCATAAATCAGAAATGGTGCAAGTTCAAAGTTTGAAACAGTTGTAAATATTCTGCGTAGATCTGGTTCCTTGGGTAAGACTACCCATGAAACCCATCCAATTACAGGCATCATTTGAAAATGATGGGGAACGTGCTTACTTAGAAATACCCCTTTTACATCACGCACGCGAAATCGCATTTAGACTGGTGGAAAAACAAAAGATCCCCCGATGTTTACCACTGAAGGGCGCGCCGGTCTTTCACACCTTTGTGACGGATGCTTCCATGTTCGGGAGCGCATGTACATCCGCTACAGTGCACGTGTCGGGGGATCTAGCTGTATTGCTGGAAATCCAGCATTTTCACGTAGTGCTGAAGAACCAAAAAGTGCTGGTGAAAACGATTAATGTCCACCCATAAACAAAAAAGGGTGACATAGTCTCCACCTGTGTGCATTTTAGGTGTTGTATAAAGAACAATGTTTTGTCAATTGTTCAACACAGTACAGCAAAACGTAATATGTTGGCAGTCAATTCGCAAAGGTAAAAACATTACCTACAGCGTGGATGCTAAACAAGGTTGTGACACGGACAATATTCAGTGTGTGGGACATCTGATTGCCATCAGATGGAATTGTCAAATTCTGACTCAAAAATCTCGTGGGGATCCGGGTTAGAATAGGTCCTCAGTATCCCTTGTTTGTTGTAAGAGGCGACTAGATGGGGCGATCCTTCGGATGAGACCGCAAAAACCGAGGTTCCATGTCACAGCAGGTGTGGCACGATAAAGATCCTTCACTGTTCAAAAGTCGTAAGCGCCGAGCATAGGCCTAACTGTTTTAGCCTTTCGCCGTATGAGCGGGAAATTCTCGAGCGGGACGTTAAACAATATCCAATCAATCAAGCCAAAAGGTTGTTTACGTGTATTTACTGTTGATGAAGGGCATACACGATGTGACACAAATGGTGTGTGAATTATACAATCTCCAGAATTTCTATCCAAGAATGATTCACTGAATTATACGACGACCAAGATTATACTGCCAAAGATGTCAAAGTTTTCCTTATTAAGGAAGATGATCTGTTTTGTCCTGTAAGTACCTTTAAAAAGTGCTTACAGGCGAAATAAATTGTTCATTTGTCATAAGAGAAGGAATCCTGCATCGAAAGAATCTCTTTCTAAATGGATTATCAAAGCTATTAAGCTGGCTTATTCAGGTCGAAATTTGGAGGTAGGGGGACCACGCGATGTCGGAAACCTCGTCATCTTGGGCTCTGTTCCAAGGTACTTCTATCCAAGACATTATGCTGCTTTTTTGGAAATCAGAGAACACCTTCACGTCCTTCTCACGAGAGGTGTAGAAAACCTACATTTGAAAGAGCGCTCATGTCAACTAACTTTGAAGGCACGTTATGGCTTCTCGCCATTTTTATGAATCATAATAAGCTGTATTGTATTTATTTTGGTAGAGAGTAAATGTTTTGTACCGACCTCCAGTTTAGCTTCAATATCTGTACGTAGCTGTAGTAAGTTCTCTAACAGGTAAGTTTGGTACGAAGAGATGATGAATTTCCCTGGAGATGTACATCTTCGAGCTTGCTGGTGGACACCCTCGTCGCTCATTTTAATAGAGACTCGAGAATAATGTTAATTAGCAGTAGTGACGATTTCCAGTAAAGAGAAGCTATAGGAAATTTTCTGACAGTAAAGTAATATGCTCGGGGATAATTGTTATGAATTAAGTTGATAACTACCGCTAATGATGGTGTGAAACGGGGTTTAATTCGCTCAATTTCAATGTGTGCTTTTTCCGCAGAAAACTTTAAAATCTGGAGGCTTGGCACCCAGGAGTGGATCTAAACTATTTTCTAATGTGGGTGCAATCCAAAGTGATGACTTTCAACACACCAAATGTGGGATTTCGGATCCGAAAATGTGGGATTGCGGATCCGAAAATGTGGAATTGCAGACCAGAAAATGTGGGATTGCGGGCCCCTCAAATGACAAAAATCATCATTTTTGTTAATAATGTCAACCTAATTGGGAGGGGAAGCCCCCACTAAGGCTTAGACCCACTGGGGGCCTTCAGGTGGGCCAGACCCATAACCACCTTTGGCGTGCACATGATGTCGTTCTAGCCACGCTTTTGGTGGCCTTGTTTTAGTGCAAGCATGATCAAATTGGATTCATCGTCACTAAAATTGATCCTATTTGTTCATCAGCACTATTTTATTCTCTGCTGTAGTTCCTGTTTTGTATAGTGTTTGTATTCATTCGCGGCTAAACATAAAGTCAAGGGATCACACAATTTTTGTGGATGTAGTCAATCTAAGCAATGATGTATTACATTTTTTTTTTACATTGTACTTCATCAGCTCCATTTCGCCGCGGTACTTAATAATCGCGCAAACGTGAAGGAAGAATTTTCGTTTTGAACAAGGAAGTCGGTCAAGTAGGAGACGCAAGCTATCGACGCACATGTAAGGGACAGCTGCATGCATCGTGTAATTTCATTTTTGATAGGAACAATATGAAAATGATTATTACGCCAATTCCCAAAGAAAGTTCTCCAGCGATCCGGAAAAACAGGAAAGTTGTGCATTTCACAAGTGACTCGTACGTATTGAAAACTGTTAAGTAAATCACGAAAGTTTCTATAATACCAAATGTACAGACATCTTTTAGAAATGTTTTCAATTTCATGGAGGCAAATGGTGAAAAACAACCTCAATATATCCTATAATTGACACTATATATATGAAATTTTGTCTCTGTTAATATATGAAATCTACAGATAAAAAGATATCAAGTTTGCTGCTGAAAACATCGTTACGGACGCCAGATGATTGTCTACTTTCGCTTCTACTGACACGTAATTCTGCATAGAACCATTAGCTAGTGTATCTGTAGTAATGAATAGACAACGTGTACCCAATGACACTTCCTGCTTATTTCACCGACATTTACTATCCGAAGAGAAAGGAAGTTGATTAATTAATCATTATTTTTTAAATTCAGAAAATACACTTTTCAATTCATAGCAAACAAATAATAGACAAGTAAACAACCTAAATGTTTATTAAATTGCAAAAACAGAATTTTAACTACTGAACATCAACTGTTCGAATACTGTATAGAAGTATGGTTACGCTTTTTGTTTATTGTGGTAGTAAGAATACTGTATACAAGTATGGCTACGCTATTTTTTTTATTGTGGTAGTAAGAATTAAACTCATGGCTTCATTCCCCTTCCCTGTTTTTCTTCCAAAAGTTTTCTTCAATGAATTTGCCGACGCTGAATTGTCTTCGACACTATTCTGAAGACCGATGTCAGTAAATAGAGGCTTGAGCTTCTCTTAGAAAAGTCACATCCACGAATCCATTAGGCTTATTTCATAATGTCCGATCTCCATCCACACACACACACACACACACACACACACACACACACAGAGAGAGAGGGAGAGAATAATATTCAATGTTCCATTAACTGAAACGCCGTGTTCAGAAACCTTGATTGTTACCACTCATTGATAATTATTGATTGAACAATTATAAATACAGTGCCTATGGTTATCCCACCATGAAGCTTGGACTTGGGGTGTACCAACTGATTTGGAAGAGGCTAAATTTTTTCTTATATCTTCCAAAATCTGTCAGAACTATTCTAATATAAAATGCAGATTTTCAAACTATTCTAAAGGATTCTCAAACTATTCTAAAGGACGCCGAAGAGCAGATTCACAAACTATTCGAAACAAGGCTAAAGAGCAGATTTTTTTAACTACTCTAAAGACGCTAAAGAGCATAATCTCCAATTATTCTAAAGGACGCTGAAACAGCATATTCACAAACTATTCTAAAGGTCGCTAAAAAGGAGATTCTTAAAGCCTTGACTGAATTCTTAAATTACGTCTGACCTCAGTAGCACAATGAATACCAATGCATTACGAAATGGAGAAAAAAATAATAAAGTGTTAAATTCGGTTCAGCTATATGTAATGTTACTTTGAATTTTCATCCAAAACACAAGACCATGTACATGTGTATCATCAATTCATTTAACAAGATCGTATTTCCATCAAGCTTTTTAAGTCAGTAAAAAATGCCGCCATCCGTATGCAGCAAAATTCGTCTTAATCGTATCCCATATACTTGAGAATAGTCTCTAAATTTAAAACAACCAGATGAATCACAGTTTAATAAAATATTACAACTTCAGTGCTACATAATCATTGATGACATACAAATATATTTGTATTTGATAATCTTGAGAGTGATTTTTATTATTCATATGAAATTGCTACTTCTTGTTTTACAATCCTAATATTTAATTTTAAAATAATCTTTATATGGGAGTCAGGAGTTACTTTGGTCAGACTTTTCGATGATTTTTCTTCGTTTGCAGTTACATTTGGTCATTGGTTCCTTGATTTCATCATAAGCGTATGCAACCCCTGGTAACAATATCAATGATTATTTTCCATCGCAATCGGTCTATTTTATTTAAAAATTCGTTATGGAAGTCGTGCATCAAAATGCGACATCGCACCTGCCGAAGAATAAAAAAAGGTCTCATTGAATGTTATATCCACGGCATGTAATCCCGTGGGGATCCGGGTTAGAACAGGTCCTCAGAACCCCCTTACTTGTCGTAAGAGGCGACTAAATTGGGCGGTCCTTCGGATGAGACCGCAAAAACCGAGGTCACGTGTCACAATAGGTGTGGCACGATGAAGATTTCTCCCTGCTCAAAGACCGTAAGCGCCGAGCATAGGTCTAAATTTTACAGCCCTTCACCGGCAATGGTGACGTCTCCATATGAGTGAGAGATTCTCCAGCGGGACGTTAAACAATAGACAATCAGACAATTCACGGCATATATGTATGTACAAGCCTTCAAACTTGTAAAGAAACAGTATAATTACTAGCTTTAATATTTTGTTTCTGGAGAGCTAATCGTTTGTTGGGGGTGGAGGGGGGGGGGTATGGCGAAAATAAGTTAAATTAAAGATCTTCTACCTGGCATAATAATATTTTTCTATGCATAGTTCAAAATCTGATCACGATATATTGAAATTGTAGATCAGGGAAGGATCTTAAAATTCGTAAAAGATCATTATTGTATAAGCGACATCGGAAAAACCCTGGCATCTTGCTAAATGGCAAGGCTTTTTCAAAAGTATTTTAAGCAATGAATACTACATATGTGGCATCCAAATTCGCGTTATCTTCCCTAGATTAACGTACTAGAAATTTGTAAACACGTAATCAAAAATAAAATGAAGAACGATTATGAAAACTTTGCGACAACCCATTTTTGCAATTGGAACCATTTCTGGAAAATGGCTAGTTACATACTTACATGACTATTCCTGTACAAGTTCTTGTCAGTGGTATCAAATTGAAAAAAACCAAACCAATTATCAAGAATCAGAGATGGATCCAGCGCCGGGCACACCCCTCCATAGATATGATCCTTTCTTAAGAATACAAAATATATACAAAAACACGAAAACAAATACGTCTTATTTTATCGAGGAATTTGACCCATGAGACCCCATCAGGATTGTATCCCAGACCCATTAGGGGCCTTAAAACAGCTACCCGACACGGTCACATCCAGCCGCTTACTACCCCCCCCCCTCAGAAATTTCTAGATCCGCCACTGTGGATGTCCCAACCCTGGCTAAGTGCTGTGGTGACAAATTTGTCATCTGAACATGACATGATATTACCACTATCAAATAAAAGGTTTGACCTTGGCCTACAATTTACAAATTAAAAAAAAATGTAATGCCTCTTTCATAGTTGAGAATAGAGACAAAAGGTCAAAAATGAAAATGTGTCAATCTTCATTTGGGGGATCGCATATTTTGGTGTAGTCGCAGTGAACAACCACTGAACTGTTTCCAGTACAGTTCCCTGTATAATCATTACTTGGAAACAAATCTTTGTAAATGAACGTGAATCGATTATCCTTGAATTGTCATTGCATGGCATTTACGAAATCCGGATTAAATAGTATAAAATGTGACAAAATTACATCAATATTATCAACGGTAACAACGACTATGGGCATATCTTAATTAAAGGAGCTCACTTGATCTTTCGACGCAAGTGAGCTACAGCCGTTGTATGTCACACAGGTGAGCTATTGCTATCGGTTGCGTCCGTTGTGAGTTAACACTTGCACATTTAAATTTTTTTAGCTCACCATAGCTCAGGTGAGCTTTTCTGATCATCCGTTTGTCTGTGCATCGACTTGACACATTTACGACTTCTCCAGAACTACAGGGCCAATTTCAACCAAACTTGCCATGAAGCATCATTGGATAAAGTGGATTAAGAATTATTCAAATGAAGGTTCACACCCTTTTCAAAGGGAATATAATTTAGAAATATTGAAAATACAGTTGCATCATTTAAAACTTTTCTTCTCAAGAACAAGAAAAGACGAGACTTGCGTGAAAGTTTCACATTCAAAATTGTTCAAATCATGGACTTCGGGTATAGGGTGGGAACACTATAGGGGATAAAAATTTTACACGGAGATATATGGATATCTTAAAATCTTCTCAAGAACAGCAAGGCTTTGGTTAGTTTTATTAAGGAAGTATGCCCAGAAATGCAGACTCAAGTTTGATAAATTTGTGGCACCCGGGGGAAAGATGAGACCATAATATAAAAACATAAGTTTTAAATGGGAATATGTAAGAAAAAGTCTTTAAAAAATTTCTTCTTTTGAACAGTTTGGCCATGGATAGTTATATCTATAGACAAGCATCTTCATATTAGGGATGAATTAATATATCGATACCTATCGGTATTGAGCTACCTTGCGATATAGGATACAGATGTGAGCCGGTATTCGATATAAAGTCGGATATGAAATGCGGGTTTTTACATCGGAATCGGTGTTATGTATATCACTTTAAAATGCCTACAAGGTCTTGTTTGGGTGAATTCAGGGTTTTTCTTCACGGACCATGAGGTTAGGATAGGGCTAAATCAGGGATCACATTTTACATAATTCATTAATACAGAGGGAAATGTCTTTTTTTAATTGGTTTAATCACTTACAGAATAGCTAGTCCATGCCAGACATATTGAATTTGCATGAAGCTGGGTTTGAATCAGAATTTATCATGGGATTAAAGAGGGGACAATCTATTAAAATTTTCCTCTGAAGAACAGAAGGGCCAAAGTGACTCAGGTGAGCGTTGTGGCCCATGGGACTTTTGTTCGTGATAATTACCTTTCCATTTCTTTTAAAATTTGGTATGAAGCACCTTGGGACAAGGGAGATGTGACCATTTAAAATTTCAGGACTCCTGTATCCCCGAAGCCTTAGGGATAGGGCAAAAATTGATAATTTTCAAAAATATTTTCTGCTACAACCTCACATCTGTAAGAAAATCTAAATACATAGTTATGCAGAGCAGAAAGGCCTCTGCCAAAGTTGCCGGGATAGAGTTTCTGATTTCAGGGCGGGGCCAAACTTCGCATATAGCGTTCATGTGTAAAACATTTTCTTTAATGTTATGGATACTAAATTGGAAATAAATGGATATTTAAATGGGACGGGTGGTCCTTTACCAAAATTGTAAATTTCATGATCCCAGGGCAGGGAATTTGGTGTCAGAGTGGGTCCAATAAATGATCAGAATGATTAATTAAATGTCTTATTTCTTCTTCAATTTTGATGATAGTATATAAAAACTAGATGCATATTTAGGAAAATCAGACAGTAACGCACCAAAATTATGACTTTTGCAACCCCAGGGTTCTAACTCTAGAGCGGATCCGAAATAGTCGAACAGTGTTAATGTAACATTTATTCAAGAAATAAAGTACACGTTTTCGTGAATGTTGCAGAATAACCTCTGAGGTCAAGAAATGTTTTGAAATATACTATATTTCAAACAACATTTTGATATCGAGGAGATTATCCTGCATCATCCACAGAAACGTGTACTTTATTTCTATTATACTCCGGCTGGGACACATTAAGCCCATTGTCGCCGTGCACAACTACCAATTAGATCACTTCGTGATGTATGTCAGCTTCAGAAAAGGAATACATGTGTTTGCTAACGTAAAAGGTGAGATTGTGGGGTCCACTATTTTGAAAGATATTTCAAATATTTAGTTTGATGTTCACGGATTATATCAATGTGATGTAATATTATATCTGATTTGCTCTGAATACAGCCCAACAAAATCACACACACGTGGAAGAGAGTCAACTTGTCCGTGCATCGCCTTGTTCGTGTTTTCCCCCCACCTCGGAACGCAGACGATTGCTTTTTTGTTGAATGTCAAATATCATTTAGTCATCTATAAATTTGTTTGTAACATATATAGGTTAATTTGTAGGATAATTAATTAGAATTATTAGTTATCGATTTTATTGTTAGTGTAAAAACAGTCGGTACGATCACGGAAGAAACACGGAGTAGGTCTTCATTTAGCAGCTGTTGCTGTACACAACATCTGATCGGGTCGAAGACATGATCGCAACTAGTGTAGCATTTTAAACCCAAACATGACCTGTGGGTCTCTTGTTATATCAATAGCGCAGTCTACAAATTCGGAATGTTCTCAACTCTCGCCCCACTCTTGCCACAATCAGACCAGGGTTTTTTTTGTTTGTTTTTGTTTTTTTGTTGAAGTTACTTTTTTTTTTTTTTAGTCATCCATAAATTTGTTTGTAACATATATAGGTTAATTTGTAATTTGATGTTGGACATAATGATGCCAATGTGTGAATGTTGACCTTTCAGTCACCATGTGGTTTGATACACTGGACGAGCTCTATACAGTTCTCTGCGAACTTGAGTCTACTTTGATACAGGAAAATTGAAATGACAGATAGAATCAGCTATGTGTTAAAATTCACTTTAGAAGTTCCAACTTTGACAGTCTCTTATGGCAAGAGGTTCCACCCTCCATTTTTGGAGGTCCAAAATGGAGCTTCAGAGTCAGCATTTTACATCATGCCCTATAAAACATGGCTGGCTGACTCAGACAAAAATGAAAGTACAAAGTGTAACTATGCAGGTATAAAAGCAAGGTATACACCTAGGAGTCGGGGGAATTTCGGATTACCGGTAGTTTAGATTTTCTCTCGCCATGCCCCAGTTGTGGCCTCTGTAATTTATTGGCCCTGTTTTCCGAAGTTTACTCCATATATCGACATTGCTAAATTGCAGTTGCGTACTGTTTTAAATCGGTGTTTAGGTAAGTATTTTTTTTATCATTGTTTGATTTTTTTAATGTAGACTATAAGATTTAGAGGAAGCATCTTTTGTTGTTTTTGCGTGAATTCAGTGATACGTGGAACACCTCGTCGTTAACTAGTGAAATGTGTATACCGTTCATACAAAATATGTGTGTACGTCTTTCAAACGGTTTACGTTAACTGTAAAGAGGGAAATAAATTTTCCATTAAGACATATGAAAAAAAATATCGATGTTTAAAACAAAAATCGACCCGCCAATATAACGCAGCTGCACAAATACGGGGATTGTCGTGACAGTTCATTGCCGTGCACAGTTGGTGTATTTATAGTTCAGAATACACACTGTGTCTACCAGCAGTGCGAGCGCACATGCACAACTGTGCCTGTACACAAGTATATACCGGTATTGGGAACTCCGTCTTCTCCCGCTTTAAAGTATGTTTGTTCTCCAAGTATTTACATAGGCAATCCCCATCTTAATTGATAAATCAAAACATATCTCCCATACTATATAGATATACAGTAGTAGATATAGTTTTAATTAATATGGGTGTGTGCCGATGCGTATTTTGACAAGATTTGACACATTTTAGTTAACAAAGTTTTCTAATTATGCGAGGTTTTAATCATTATATTGAATAATGTAAGGGTGCAATGTTCAATGACTAGTACAAACTGTTAGGAATTGTGAGAGTTGCCCCTGTGCGCCTAACGACTACTTTAAATGCCTTTAATAATTGATTTCGTGAATAATTCTTATTGATCATGTTTTTCAGATGTATAGTGTAATTGATTGGCGCCATATTTAATGGGTTTACTTTTATTCAGTCATAAAAATGATTTGAATTAATTATCAACTTCTTTGTTCATTCTCGAATTCTTTTGCTTACTCATTTGTAAATTTCGCGTGAATTTTGATGTACAGGCGTGACAGCGTGAATGGAGTTGATTAAGCGTAAAATTTTGTGTACAACCTGAACATATCACTTGTATGTACTCATCTGAACATATCACTAGTATGTACTCATCTGAACATATCACTAGTATGTGCTCATCTGAACATATCACTTGTATGTACTCATGTTCCTGAATTTTGTATTACAATTCCGGCACGAAAGGGAGAAGTGCTGACTGATGCACTATGATGAATGTAGACTGACCCCACCAGTATCAGCAGCATTTTTATGTTGTTAAACAGAATGCTAATGGGACTCAACACTCACAGACAATCACATATTTGCTGTTAAAATATCAAAAACAATTATTTTTCAAACCTGGTCACACAGAAACTTAAATTTGCATTACAAAAGGATTCTTAAGGTTATTATTTTTCTACATTTCTATAGCGCTTTATATAATTAAAACAAATACTGTCATTATCGATTTTCAAATTATAGGATCACAACCAATTTTTGTTACTTCATTTTGTAATTTTACAAAAATTAAGAAAGATATTAATATTACTCATTATGATAACTATTGTGTTTAGAAGTAAAATCTGTCAATGATTATTGTTTTATGTGTCTCTTGGTTAAAATACATGAATAAATGACATTAGACTGGTACCTGGCAAGTGCCTGATTCGAGAGTAAGCGAATCGGGCACTTGGCTATAGTGAAGGTGGCCATTCTCAGATATTTACATTCTGCTTATATTTTATATTCATTACAATTTATAAATATGTATTTGTTATGAAATAAGTTATTAATAACGTGAGTGACGCGTGTAATGTGTACTTACTGACTGTTAACCTGTTATTGGGGTGACTAAATTGATACTACACCACACGATGAACGAAAACGTACCGCAGAAGCAATGAATACAAGCACAAGGTTAAATATTGCGATTTTTAAAACTCAAATTTGAGGTTAAAAATTAAAATAAAGAGATTTAAATTACAACATGTAAATGTTACGATTACATAATCAAATATACCTGAAAAACGAGAGAGAGAGAGAGAGAGAGAGAGAGAGAGAGAGAGAGAGAGAGAGAGAGAGCATCCACACTATTAAAGGTAATTATCACATAATGTCAATTACAATCAAACTCGAATTTAGCGAACACGGGTATAGCGAATATACGGATACAGCGAATTGAAACCGATTTCCACGACAAATTCTCTATATATTCTATATAAAAAGAAATTACGTCAATAACGAACATGGATATAGCGAATCAACGAATATAGTGAAGTCAATTTGTCTTCCCCTTAAATTAAAAATGAACGTTAAATATCAACTATTATAGCAAAGTCCCCCCCCCCCCCCCCCATCATAAACATTACAGGGTATACCAAAATACATGCGATGTGAAGGATCAACAGTCCCACCAGGAAAGACAACCCTTTCCTAACCCACATTCTATAGGTCGGTTTCCCCCTTTATCAACTTTTCTGTAGAGTTTACGATCCAAACAGGCCAAATGTCGACTGCCGGTGTAACAATAAATAGTGACCTTGTTGAAAAACAACCCCAGGGGTCATTTTTAACGGATGTTTGACTGATTGTCAACGTTGAAAATTGACCCAGAATGCTAATTAACTACCTTCCCAGTGTGACATTAAAAAAAATGACCTCAAAGAATATTTCTCATGGGATCATTTCGACATTAAAAATGACCCAAATGTACAAAATGTTCTCTGTATAGTCCATATCTCGGACAAGTAGTGAGGTCATATTTCAACATTGAAAAATGACGCCATCACGCGACTGAGATATGGGCTGTACAGAAAACCTTTTGAACATGGGGGTCAATCCATTTTAAAACAGTAAGACATTTAACTCTGGACACTACAAAGTCCAGACCTTTTGCTACCCTTTATAATAAATATTTTGTGAATGATCAAGTCTATGTAGTGAGGTGTTCCATGTATTTAATATTGCATAGGAATTACATTAAATACATGGGGCATTTTATCATACCAATGTACTATGTAGAAGATTTCTGCCAAGTACACTTTATATAGGATTAATCATCCTACTGTGATTTTGGGAAAATTAGGATTTTTTATCCTATAGGATTATGATATGACTTTTGCATGATTTAAAATCCTGTCATTCTGCCACAGGAATTTTGTCTTTGGGGGCTGATATCTATTATTCTATAACGATGTGTGAGCCCTACCTTGGTCTATGATATACTGCTAAAAAACCCCACCACATACACTTTGATTTTTCACAAAATCTTTATCATAAAGGGTAGCAAAAAGTCTGGACTTTGTCGTGTCCAGAGTTAAATGTCACACTGTTTTAATCATTTACTTGTATGTATGTAACATTTAAGTAGCCGTTAAAAACTATCCCATTACTGATCAAATTTAACGTTGGTTTAAACTATATTTATTGACCGAAACATTGCATGAACATACAACCATACAGAAAATGCAACAGGATTCGGAAACAAGTGCAAGCATTTATATAAATCCGTCTCCTATCTTACATAAGATAGATCCGGATTGTGCTGTGGTTATGATATAAACATGTATGCGATTCTTCATTTACATACAAATACAAAATAATGATAAAGCAATGGTGATGATAATGTGTGATGGGGTTGTGTGAATACTTTAGCATCATTTAGATTATATACGTAAGGTAAGTAACAGAATGCAGGCGTAAGTATTACTGATATCTCAGGTTTTGTAGGATACAGCAAATTAATGTACAGTCAAACTTGTATTAAGAGACCTTTCAAGGGACATAAGAAAAAAGGTCACATATGACAGGTGGTCACTTAATTCAAGTGCCCATTTTTCAGAGGATAAACAAAACTGATATGTTTTAAACATGTAGTACATTTATTTTGACATCATCAGTTAATGACATTTATTACAGATTGATATGAAAACTACATGTATTTTCTATTGAAAACAAATAATTACATGTACTTTGCTTTTATGCATAATGTTTCTTGTTTATATGTAAGTGTAAAAGGAATGTTAATTTCACAAAAAGTCTACTCTACTGTTCTTGGAGAGAAGTCGGTGATTGTTGATTGTCTACCCTTTTAAATAAAAGAACATTGAGAACATAATATTGAGATGTTTAGAACATAATGATCATCGAAAGCCTGATTTGATTTAATTGAAACAACACCTTTTCTGGCCTGTCATTTAATTACCGACAATGTTCAAAGAGCGGCGCCTTTTGTTATCTGCCCTTTTCGTACCGAGAAACAAAAACGAAAGTACATAACGATGAATGAGTACATAATTTGATTTAATAGAAGCAGCTCCTTTTGTTGTTGTCGGTCCTTTACTTAGTGAGAATGGAACAGGAAAGTACATAACGATGAGCACATAATTTGATTTAATTGAAGCAACACCTTTTGTTGTCTGCCCTTTACCTACTAAGAAACGATAACGAAAGTTCAACTTCACATTTCTGCTCAGGAAAACGCCGTTTTTAATATTTCTCGGGGAAATACAAGGTCGCTAAATGGAGGTAAAATAACATGAAAACATGCATTTTGGGACCAAAAATTACGGTCGTTAGTCGCGTTAGACAGGAGGTCGTTTAATTCAGTTGTAGATGATAGAAAATTGTCTTGGGGGGAAATTTGACGGTCACATATGACGGGAAGTCGCTTAATACGGTGGGTCGCTAAGATAAGTTTGACTGTATTTATGTACTGATTGATATATAGTTATGTTTTCAGGTACTGATAAGTCTGAATTTCCAAAAAGCAGAGTTTGTGTTACTGTTACACACTTGTATTAGATTTAAGATATGGGGCCCTGAGTTGACCGTACAATGGACATTCTAAGAGATAATGTGTTTACTGTCTTCTGTTTTACCACATCAACATAAAGGACTGTCTATAATATTTTTGTGAATAAATGATATTTTAGTGAACTGCAATTCATACGTAGACGTATGTAAAATCTGAACTTCTCTGAACCTACAAGAAAGTATGGCGGAAGGGATTTAATATTTATGTTCAAATGTCGTTTGAGATATGTTATTGACGGGTTATTTTTCTTATCGTCAGGTAGACTATTCCACAGAAAAAATGCTACTAGACAGAAATGAATTTTTGTATTGCATGGTTTTACATTTTGGTTTGTAAAACATTGTCGGCTTGTCTTGTGTTATATGAGTGGGGTTCATATATTTTGGGAGGAACAAGATTATATGAGTACTCGGGAACTTGGCCGTGGGCCATTTTATGAAACTGGATAAATTTTCTTCTGCATTCAAGGGGTTCTTTATATAGGTTAAGTATATTTGTAAGTTTTGTACTTCTCGTTAGGATTCTAGCTGCTTCTTGATTTAAATGTTCGATTTTATGACTAAGTTCAGTAGCAAATTTAACGTTGATCATTTCAATGACCGTTTTTTAATCAAAATTTAACAGCAAATTTTGATCGGGGTCAACTTAAATGACCCCTAGGGTAGTTTTTCAGTGGGGTCACTATTTAATGTTACACCGGAACATTGTACTCAGCATGTATTAGTTTTCCTTGATCTATGGTATTTGTCGTTTTAAGTAAAAATGTAAACAAGAATAAAAGCTAACTGTAAATTTATATTCCAGTTTTAGTGAAGTATTACATAAATCCCAAAGATAGTTCGGATTGTTCGGTCAATAGAAAAAAATCATTTGATGACATTATGTCTTTGGTGTTTCATTCAATGCTCTCACCTAAAAAACACACCAAAAAAACCCCCCAGCAAACACCCCCCCCCCAAAAAAAAATAAAACAAAAACACAAAAACACACACACAAAAAACCCAACAACCAAAAACAAAAACAAACAACAACAACAAACAAACAAACAAACAAAAATAATGGAAATGTCCTTTTGTTGTCATAATTGGGAGGTTAAGATCACCAAACGCTGTAGGCAATTCGAATTTCGCGCTTGTGCGTCATTTAATTTTCAGATGTTGCAGGTGACCGTCATATTCTCGGTACTGACAACAACGCCAATTTTCCTTGTTAAAATACGACCAATATTCTACATTAGTTCGTCAAATCATCAATGTTCCTACGGAGGTTTAACAGTCAGGGCACATTGCCTCATTGCCACAGTATGCTATTCCAGGGCAGTACCTATCTACCTTTCAGGTTATCACACCTTTTACTGTGACGTTGCAGGTTATCACACCTTTTACTGTGACGTTGCAGGTTATCACACCTTTTACTGTGACGTTTCAGGTTATCACACCTTTTACTGTGACGTTTGACCCTGTTGTAACAGTTTGAATAATTTACAATATCGTTGTAATGTCAGAGAAGGGTTCCACAACCTTTGCTCGATAGTTACCAGTTTTCTCCGTCTCATTCGTTAATTTTTGTTTACTTTCATACAATATTGTATCTTTTGTGAATTAAAAAAGTATGAAGAACTGGAGTTGGGAGAGAAACTGCTATACGCTGTGAACCTATGTAGTCAACAGAAAATCAATACAGATGCTTACCGGGGGTGAGGGTGGGGAGGGGGAGGGGGTGGGGTTATACATCGAACTAAATGCATGAAGTCAAACGATTCATTGTCTTTTTGTTATAATAAAGAATGATACTATATATACTGTTAATTTGTAGACAAACACTTAAATGGAAAATGAAGAAAACAGTGATTCTGACAGTGTTTCTTCAGAAGCAGACGACACGGCTTTAGATGGCGGCTGGGGATGGGTAGTAGTGTTTGGCGCCTTTGTTATTAACACCATCACGGATGGATGCTCTTACTCGTTCGGAGTTTTGTTTACACATTTGGTCGACTATTTTCATGCGAATCGTAGCTCCACTGCTTGGGTAGGTTCCGTATTCAACGCATCTCCACTTCTGTTTGGTCCTCTTGCCAGTATCATTACCAAACGTTTCGGATTCCGGAAAGCTACCATCGTTGGAGGTTTAATAGCTGCATTTGGAGTGGGTTTAAGTATATTTGTGGATTCTTTGAGCCTTCTGTGTTTTACTTACGGTTGCATCTCAGGATTTGGAATTTCTCTTCCATACTTAGCTTCCTCCGTTGTGGTAATGATGTACTTCAAGAAAAGACGATCTTTAGCGACAGGTCTAGCGGAATGTGGAGCTGGGGTTGGAACACTGATATTCGCACCTCTTCTACAGTTCCTGATATCAGAATATGGCTGGAGAGGAGCCCTGTTAGTTTTAAGTGCTATTGTGTCAAATGTTGTGCTTTGTGGTGCTTTATTCAGACCACTTCCAAAATATAGAACGAAAGTAAAATACACTACAGAATCCCATCAGGATGGCATGGAAATCTCAGATATCGAAACATCTGCATTACAAATTGATACAAAAGATGAAGAAACGTGTGATTGTGTCGGAGTGGAAAACTTCACTAGTATTGAAAATGAAATAACAGGAAACCTGAATATGGAAATTCAGGACAATGGTCATGCAAATGTGGCCGAGAGGTCGAACTTGTTATCAAAAGTATCCAAAATTAATGAACATTCCTTTGATGCAGAAAAAGACCCAGAAGAACCTCAAAATAAAACAAGGAATCGGACGTGGAGAATTGTTGACATTAACGTTCTCCGTGAGTGGCGGTTCGTAATATTTCTCATTTCAAATTTCATTCTTTATTTTTGGTATGATGTTCCCTACGTGTTCACTGTGGACCGTGCCTTGGAAATTGGCGAGTCGGAATCTCGAGGTGCTCTTATTGTGTCTGGTGTCGGCATCCTCCATACGATTGGTAATATAGTGTTTGGATTTCTGGGTGATTTGAAAAGGGTTAATCGATCCAGTCTGTTCAGCGTCTCGATGTGCATTACCGGCCTTGGTCTGGCAATGGTGCCATTGTCCAAAAATTACTTATCATTTGCGGCATTTGATGCAATCTACGGCTTCTTTGTTGCAGCTTCCGAAGCCTTATCTTGTGTTTTGGTCACTGATATATTAGGTATATCGAACGTATCGGATGGCTACGGGATATTGATGTTTCTTCAAGGGATAGCTAATTTATTAGGACCACCATTTGCAGGTTATTTATACACACACACACACACACACTCTCTCTCTCTCTCTCTCTCTCTCTCTCTCTCTCTCTCTCTCTCTCTCTCTCTCTCTCCGACTAAACCTGTAAAGTGAGGACGTCCTTACAATGTCTAGAAGAGAATACACATTTGTTATTCTAAAGGCAAAAAAGTACTATGTTAGGTATAGCTATAGGGACACCTAAAAAAGTTTATCTAATACTCGCCTTCGAATTGTGAAAAAAGGTTTTGAGCGAGAATGTTAGTTAGGACATGTCCTCACACCACTTGTCCTCGCTAATCTAATATTTTGTAACTACATCTTTCTTATACTGTAAGTCACTTTTATGAGGACAGGATTTTTGTCCTTATACTGCAGTTCTGTCCTTACAACTTCTATCAAATGGTTAAAATTTGTCCTCGTTTGACAGGTTTTACTGACCCCCCTCTCTCTCTCCCTCTTCATATCTCTCTCTCTCTCTCTCTCTCTCTCTCTCTCTCTCTCTCTCTCTCTCTCTTACGCTCTTTGTAAATAATTTTAGTTTAACTTACTTTCCTCTAGGTTGGTTGTATGATGTCTCCGGTACTTATGACAATACCTTCTTCGCCGCCGGTGGATTCATCATTCTTCTAGGACTTTTGTATGCCACAGTGCCACTCCATGCAATGATTCGTGGCAAATCATTGGATGTCAAATGAAGAAAATCTAATATAAGAAAATAGTTATCTTAATCTTATGTCTTAACAGTAAAGCCACATATGAAGAAGCACGCTAAGGATGGATTTTTCTTATATTAAATATATATATATGTTTTATCGGGTGATGAAGGTAGCAAACATTGCAGAAAAATTTGCATAACCTGTTATGAATATTTAGTCAATATGCTTGCTACCTTCATCACCCAATAAAATAACAAAGAAAGCATTTTATTGTTTAGACGTGACATAATGAGCTAATATGGAAATGTGTAAGGTCAATCAGACTTCCAACAGAGATATACAGTGGAAAAAGAATTTGATGATCAAAGATCAGGTCTCTACGCCATTACAAAAGACTCACGGGCCACATCGCTCACCAGAGTAGTTATATTTCCCACCTGAGGCTATTGTATGAAAGACATTATGTCTCATTATGGACCTACCCAGATCCAGGGATCATGGTGCGAATAAACTATATAAGGTCAATCAGACTTCCAACAGAGATATACAGAGTTGAAATGAGACACATTTTGACATGATTGTCAACGTTGAAAATTGACCCAGAATGCTAATTAACTACCTTCCCAGTGTGACATTAAAAAAATGACCTCAAAGAATATTTCTCATGGGATCAAATTTCGACATTAAAAATGACCCAAATGTACAAAATGTTCTCTGTATAGTCCATATCTCGGACAAGTAGTGAGGTTACATTTCAACATTGAAAAATGACGCCATCACGCGACTGAGATATGGGCTGTACAGAAAACCTTTTGAACATTGGGGTCAATCCATTTTAAAACAGTAAGACATTTAACTCTGGACACTACAAAGTCCAGACCTTTTGCTACCCTTTATAATAAATATTTCGTGAATGATCAAGTCTATGTAGTGAGGTGTTCCATGTATTTAATATTGCATAGGAATTACATTAAATACATGGGGCATTTTATCATACCAATGTACTATGTAGAAGATTTCTGCCAAGTACACTTTATAAAGGATTAATCATCCTACTGTGATTTTGGGAAAATTAGGATTTTTTATCCTATAGGATTATGTTATGACTTTTGCATGATTTAAAATCCTGTCATTCTCCCACAGGAATTTTGTCTTTGGGGGCTGATATCTATTATTCTATAACGATGTGTGAGCCCTACCTTGGTCTATGATATACTGCTAAAAAATCCCACCACATGCACTTGGATTTTTCACAAAATCTTTATCATAAAGGGTAGCAAAAAGTCTGGACTTTGTCGTGTCCAGAGTTAAATGTCACACTGTTTTAATCATTTACTTGTATGTATGTAACATTTAAGTAGCCGTTAAAAACTATCCCATTACTGATCAAATTTAACGTTGGTTTAAACTATATTTATTGACCGAAACATTGCATGAACATACAACCATACAGAAAATGCAACAGGATTCGGAAACAAGTGCAAGCATTTATATAAATCCGTCTCCTATCTTACATAAGATAGATCCGGATTGTGCTGTGGTTATGATATAAACATGTATGCGATTCTTCATTTACATACAAATACAAAATAATGATAAAGCAATGGTGATGATAATGTGTGATGGGGTTGTGTGAATACTTTAGCATCATTTAGAATACATACGTAAGGTAAGTAACAGAATGCAAGCGTAAGTATTACTGATATCTCAGGTTTTGTAGGATACAGCAAATTAATGTATGTATGTACTGATTGAAATATAGTTATGTTTTCAGGTACTGATAAGTCTGAATTTCCAAAAAGCAGAGTTTGTGTTACTGTTACACACTTGTATTAGATTTAAGATATGGGGCCCTGAGTTGACTGTACAATGGACATTCTAAGAGATAATGTGTTTACTGTCTTCTGTTTTACCACATCAACATAAAGGACTGTCTATAATATTTTTGTGAATAAATGATATTTTAGTGAACTGCAATTCATACGTAGACGTATGTAAAATCTGAACTTCTCTGAACCTACAAGAAAGTATGGCGGAAGGGATTTAATATTTATGTTCAAATGTCGTTTGAGATATGATATTGACGGGTTATTTTTCTTATCGTCAGGTAGACTATTCCACAGAAAAAATGCTACTAGACAGAAATGAATTTTTGTATTGCATGGTTTTACATTTTGGTTTGTAAAACATTGTCGGCTTGTCTTGTGTTATATGAGTGGGGTTCATATATTTTGGGAGGAACAAGATTATATGAGTACTCGGGAACTTGGCCGTGGGCCATTTTATGAAACTGGATAAAGTTCCTTCTGCATTCAAGGGGTTCTTTATATAGGTTAAGTATATTTGTAAGTTTTGTACTTCTCGTTAGGATTCTAGCTGCTTCTTGATTTAAATGTTCGATTTTATGACTAAGTTCAGTAGCAAATTTAACGTTGATCATTTCAATGACCGTTTTTTAATCAAAATTTAACAGCAAATTTTGATCGGGGTCAACTTAAATGACCCCTAGGGTAGTTTTTCAGTGGGGTCACTATTTAATGTTACACCGGAACATTGTACTCAGCATGTATTAATTTTCCTTGATCTATGGTATTTGTCGTTTTAAGTAAAAATGTAAACAAGAATAAAAGCTAACTGTAAATTTATATTCCAGTTTTAGTGAAGTATTACATAAATCCCAAAGATAGTTCGGATTGTTCGGTCAATAGAAAAAAATCATTTGATGACATTATGTCTTTGGTGTTTCATTCAATGCTCTCACCTAAAAAAAAAAAAAAACCAACAAAAAAACAGCAAACAAAAAAACCAAAAAACAAAACAAAACAAAAACACAACCCCCCCCCCCCCCCAAAAAAAAAACCAACCAAACAACAACAACTAACAAACAAACAAACAAACAAACAAAAAATAATGGAAATGTCCTTTTGTTGTTATAATTGGGAGATTAAGATCACCAAACGCTGTAGGCAATTCGAATTTCGCGCTTGTGCGTCATTTAATTTTCAGATGTTGCAGGTGACCGTCATATTCTCGGTACTGACAACAACGCCAATTTTCCTTGTTAAAATACGACCAATATCCTACATTAGTTCGTCAAATCATCAATGTTCCTACGGAGGTTTAACAGTCAGGGCACATTGCCTCATTGCCACAGTATGCTATTCCAGGGCAGTACCTATCTACCTTTCAGGTTATCACACCTTTTACTGTGACGTTTCAGGTTATCACACCTTTTACTGTGACGTTTCGGGTTATCACACCTTTTACCGTGACGTTGCAGGTTATCACACCTTTTACTGTGACGTTTCGGGTTATCACACCTTTTACTGTGACGTTGCAGGTTATCACACCTTTTACTGTGACGTTGCAGGTTATCACACCTTTTACTGTGACGTTGCAGGTTATCACACCTTTTACTGTGACGTTTGACCCTGTTGTAACAGTTTGAATAATTTACAATATCGTTGTAATGTCAGAGAAGGGTTCCACAACCTTTGCTCGATAGTTACCAGTTTTCTCCGTCTCATTCGTTAATTTTTGTTTACTTTCATACAATATTGTATCTTTTGTGAATTAAAAAAGTATGAAGAACTGGAGTTGGGAGAGAAAGTGCTATACGCTGTGAACCTATGTAGTCAACAGAAAATCACTACAGATGCTTACCGGGGGTGAGGGTGGGGAGGGGGAGGGGGTGGGGTTATACATCGAACTAAATGCATGAAGTCAAACGATTCATTGTCTTTTTGTTATAATAAAGAATGATACTATATATACTGTTAATTTGTAGACAAACACTTAAATGGAAAATGAAGAAAACAGTGATTCTGACAGTGTTTCTTCAGAAGCAGACGACACGGCTTTAGATGGCGGCTGGGGATGGGTAGTAGTGTTTGGCGCTTTTGTTATTAACACCATCACGGATGGATGCTCTTACTCGTTCGGAGTTTTGTTTACACATTTGGTCGACTATTTTCATGCGAATCGTAGCTCCGCTGCTTGGGTAGGTTCCGTATTCAACGCATCTCCACTTCTGTTTGGTCCTCTTGCCAGTATCTTTACCAAACGTTTCGGATTCCGGAAAGCTACCATCGTTGGAGGTTTAATAGCTGCATTTGGAGTGGGTTTAAGTATATTTGTGGATTCTTTGAGCCTTCTGTGTTTTACTTACGGTTGCATCTCAGGATTTGGAATTTCTCTTCCATACTTAGCTTCCTCCGTTGTGGTAATGATGTACTTCAAGAAAAGACGATCTTTAGCGACAGGTCTAGCGGAATGTGGAGCTGGGGTTGGAACACTGATATTCGCACCTCTTCTACAGTTCCTGATATCAGAATATGGCTGGAGAGGAGCCCTGTTAGTTTTAAGTGCTATTGTGTCAAATGTTGTGCTTTGTGGTGCTTTATTCAGACCACTTCCAAAATATAGAACGAAAGTAAAATACACTACAGAATCTCATCAGGATGGCATGGAAATCTCAGATATCGAAACACCTGCATTACAAATTGATACAAAAGATGAAGAAATGTGTGATTGTGTCGGAGTGGAAAACTTCACTAGTATTGAAAATGAAATAACAGGAAACCTGAATATGGAAATTCAGGACAATGGTCATGCAAATGTGGCCGAGAGGTCGAACTTGTTATCAAAAGTATCCAAAATTAATGAACATTCCTTTGATGCAGAAAAAGACCCAGAAGAACCTCAAAATAAAACAAGGAATCGGACGTGGAGAATTGTTGACATTAACGTTCTCCGTGAGTGGCGGTTCGTAATATTTCTCATTTCAAATTTCATTCTTTATTTTTGGTATGATGTTCCCTACGTGTTCACTGTGGACCGTGCCTTGGAAATTGGCGAGTCGGAATCTCGAGGTGCTCTTATTGTGTCTGGTGTCGGCATCCTCCATACGATTGGTAATATAGTGTTTGGATTTCTGGGTGATTTGAAAAGGGTTAATCGATCCAGTCTGTTCAGCGTCTCGATGTGCATTACCGGCCTTGGTCTGGCAATGGTGCCATTGTCCAAAAATTACTTATCATTTGCGGCATTTGATGCAATCTACGGCTTCTTTGTTGCAGCTTCCGAAGCCTTATCTTGTGTTTTGGTCACTGATATATTAGGTATATCGAACGTATCGGATGGCTACGGGATATTGATGTTTCTTCAAGGGATAGCTAATTTATTAGGACCACCATTTGCAGGTTATTTATACACACACACACACACACACTCTCTCTCTCTCTCTCTCTCTCTCTCTCTCTCTCTCTCTCTCTCTCTCTCTCTCTCTCCGACTAAACCTGTAAAGTGAGGACGTCCTTACAATGTCTAGAAGAGAATACACATTTGTTATTCTAAAGGCAAAAAAGTACTATGTTAGGTATAGCTATAGGGACACCTAAAAAAGTTTATCTAATACTCGCCTTCGAATTGTGAAAAAAGGTTTTGAGCGAGAATGTTAGTTAGGACATGTCCTCACACCACTTGTCCTCGCTAATCTAATATTTTGTAACTACATCTTTCTTATACTGTAAGTCACTTTTATGAGGACAGGATTTTTGTCCTTATACTGCAGTTCTGTCCTTACAACTTCTATCAAATGGTTAAAATTTGTCCTCGTTTGACAGGTTTTACTGACCCCCCTCTCTCTCTCCCTCTTCATATCTCTCTCTCTCTCTCTCTCTCTCTCTCTCTCTCTCTCTCTCTCTCTCTCTCTCTCTCTTACGCTCTTTGTAAATAATTTTAGTTTAACTTACTTTCCTCTAGGTTGGTTGTATGATGTCTCCGGTACTTATGACAATACCTTCTTCGCCGCCGGTGGATTCATCATTCTTCTAGGACTTTTGTATGCCACAGTGCCACTCCATGCAATGATTCGTGGCAAATCATTGGATGTCAAATGAAGAAAATCTAATATAAGAAAATAGTTATCTTAATCTTATGTCTTAACAGTAAAGCCACATATGAAGAAGCACGCTAAGGATGGATTTTTCTTATATTAAATATATATATATGTTTTATCGGGTGATGAAGGTAGCAAACATTGCAGAAAAATTTGCATAACCTGTTATGAATATTTAGTCAATATGCTTGCTACCTTCATCACCCAATAAAATAACAAAGAAAGCATTTTATTGTTTAGACGTGACATAATGAGCTAATATGGAAATGTGTAAGGTCAATCAGACTTCCAACAGAGATATACAGTGGAAAAAGAATTTGATGATCAAAGATCAGGTCTCTACGCCATTACAAAAGACTCACGGGCCACATCGCTCACCAGAGTAGTTATATTTCCCACCTGAGGCTATTGTATGAAAGACATTATGTCTCATTATGGACCTACCCAGATCCAGGGATCATGGTGCGAATAAACTATATAAGGTCAATCAGACTTCCAACAGAGATATACAGAGTTGAAATGAGACACATTTTGACATGATTGTCAACGTTGAAAATTGACCCAGAATGCTAATTAACTACCTTCCCAGTGTGACATTAAAAAAATGACCTCAAAGAATATTTCTCATGGGATCAAATTTCGACATTAAAAATGACCCAAATGTACAAAATGTTCTCTGTATAGTCCATATCTCGGACAAGTAGTGAGGTTACATTTCAACATTGAAAAATGACGCCATCACGCGACTGAGATATGGGCTGTACAGAAAACCTTTTGAACATTGGGGTCAATCCATTTTAAAACAGTAAGACATTTAACTCTGGACACTACAAAGTCCAGACCTTTTGCTACCCTTTATAATAAATATTTCGTGAATGATCAAGTCTATGTAGTGAGGTGTTCCATGTATTTAATATTGCATAGGAATTACATTAAATACATGGGGCATTTTATCATACCAATGTACTATGTAGAAGATTTCTGCCAAGTACACTTTATAAAGGATTAATCATCCTACTGTGATTTTGGGAAAATTAGGATTTTTTATCCTATAGGATTATGTTATGACTTTTGCATGATTTAAAATCCTGTCATTCTCCCACAGGAATTTTGTCTTTGGGGGCTGATATCTATTATTCTATAACGATGTGTGAGCCCTACCTTGGTCTATGATATACTGCTAAAAAATCCCACCACATGCACTTGGATTTTTCACAAAATCTTTATCATAAAGGGTAGCAAAAAGTCTGGACTTTGTCGTGTCCAGAGTTAAATGTCACACTGTTTTAATCATTTACTTGTATGTATGTAACATTTAAGTAGCCGTTAAAAACTATCCCATTACTGATCAAATTTAACGTTGGTTTAAACTATATTTATTGACCGAAACATTGCATGAACATACAACCATACAGAAAATGCAACAGGATTCGGAAACAAGTGCAAGCATTTATATAAATCCGTCTCCTATCTTACATAAGATAGATCCGGATTGTGCTGTGGTTATGATATAAACATGTATGCGATTCTTCATTTACATACAAATACAAAATAATGATAAAGCAATGGTGATGATAATGTGTGATGGGGTTGTGTGAATACTTTAGCATCATTTAGAATACATACGTAAGGTAAGTAACAGAATGCAAGCGTAAGTATTACTGATATCTCAGGTTTTGTAGGATACAGCAAATTAATGTATGTATGTACTGATTGAAATATAGTTATGTTTTCAGGTACTGATAAGTCTGAATTTCCAAAAAGCAGAGTTTGTGTTACTGTTACACACTTGTATTAGATTTAAGATATGGGGCCCTGAGTTGACTGTACAATGGACATTCTAAGAGATAATGTGTTTACTGTCTTCTGTTTTACCACATCAACATAAAGGACTGTCTATAATATTTTTGTGAATAAATGATATTTTAGTGAACTGCAATTCATACGTAGACGTATGTAAAATCTGAACTTCTCTGAACCTACAAGAAAGTATGGCGGAAGGGATTTAATATTTATGTTCAAATGTCGTTTGAGATATGATATTGACGGGTTATTTTTCTTATCGTCAGGTAGACTATTCCACAGAAAAAATGCTACTAGACAGAAATGAATTTTTGTATTGCATGGTTTTACATTTTGGTTTGTAAAACATTGTCGGCTTGTCTTGTGTTATATGAGTGGGGTTCATATATTTTGGGAGGAACAAGATTATATGAGTACTCGGGAACTTGGCCGTGGGCCATTTTATGAAACTGGATAAAGTTCCTTCTGCATTCAAGGGGTTCTTTATATAGGTTAAGTATATTTGTAAGTTTTGTACTTCTCGTTAGGATTCTAGCTGCTTCTTGATTTAAATGTTCGATTTTATGACTAAGTTCAGTAGCAAATTTAACGTTGATCATTTCAATGACCGTTTTTTAATCAAAATTTAACAGCAAATTTTGATCGGGGTCAACTTAAATGACCCCTAGGGTAGTTTTTCAGTGGGGTCACTATTTAATGTTACACCGGAACATTGTACTCAGCATGTATTAATTTTCCTTGATCTATGGTATTTGTCGTTTTAAGTAAAAATGTAAACAAGAATAAAAGCTAACTGTAAATTTATATTCCAGTTTTAGTGAAGTATTACATAAATCCCAAAGATAGTTCGGATTGTTCGGTCAATAGAAAAAAATCATTTGATGACATTATGTCTTTGGTGTTTCATTCAATGCTCTCACCTAAAAAAAAAAAAAAAACCAACAAAAAAACAGCAAACAAAAAAACCAAAAAACAAAACAAAACAAAAACACAACCCCCCCCCCCCCCAAAAAAAAAACCAACCAAACAACAACAACTAACAAACAAACAAACAAACAAACAAAAAATAATGGAAATGTCCTTTTGTTGTTATAATTGGGAGATTAAGATCACCAAACGCTGTAGGCAATTCGAATTTCGCGCTTGTGCGTCATTTAATTTTCAGATGTTGCAGGTGACCGTCATATTCTCGGTACTGACAACAACGCCAATTTTCCTTGTTAAAATACGACCAATATCCTACATTAGTTCGTCAAATCATCAATGTTCCTACGGAGGTTTAACAGTCAGGGCACATTGCCTCATTGCCACAGTATGCTATTCCAGGGCAGTACCTATCTACCTTTCAGGTTATCACACCTTTTACTGTGACGTTTCAGGTTATCACACCTTTTACTGTGACGTTTCGGGTTATCACACCTTTTACCGTGACGTTGCAGGTTATCACACCTTTTACTGTGACGTTTCGGGTTATCACACCTTTTACTGTGACGTTGCAGGTTATCACACCTTTTACTGTGACGTTGCAGGTTATCACACCTTTTACTGTGACGTTGCAGGTTATCACACCTTTTACTGTGACGTTTGACCCTGTTGTAACAGTTTGAATAATTTACAATATCGTTGTAATGTCAGAGAAGGGTTCCACAACCTTTGCTCGATAGTTACCAGTTTTCTCCGTCTCATTCGTTAATTTTTGTTTACTTTCATACAATATTGTATCTTTTGTGAATTAAAAAAGTATGAAGAACTGGAGTTGGGAGAGAAAGTGCTATACGCTGTGAACCTATGTAGTCAACAGAAAATCACTACAGATGCTTACCGGGGGTGAGGGTGGGGAGGGGGAGGGGGTGGGGTTATACATCGAACTAAATGCATGAAGTCAAACGATTCATTGTCTTTTTGTTATAATAAAGAATGATACTATATATACTGTTAATTTGTAGACAAACACTTAAATGGAAAATGAAGAAAACAGTGATTCTGACAGTGTTTCTTCAGAAGCAGACGACACGGCTTTAGATGGCGGCTGGGGATGGGTAGTAGTGTTTGGCGCTTTTGTTATTAACACCATCACGGATGGATGCTCTTACTCGTTCGGAGTTTTGTTTACACATTTGGTCGACTATTTTCATGCGAATCGTAGCTCCGCTGCTTGGGTAGGTTCCGTATTCAACGCATCTCCACTTCTGTTTGGTCCTCTTGCCAGTATCTTTACCAAACGTTTCGGATTCCGGAAAGCTACCATCGTTGGAGGTTTAATAGCTGCATTTGGAGTGGGTTTAAGTATATTTGTGGATTCTTTGAGCCTTCTGTGTTTTACTTACGGTTGCATCTCAGGATTTGGAATTTCTCTTCCATACTTAGCTTCCTCCGTTGTGGTAATGATGTACTTCAAGAAAAGACGATCTTTAGCGACAGGTCTAGCGGAATGTGGAGCTGGGGTTGGAACACTGATATTCGCACCTCTTCTACAGTTCCTGATATCAGAATATGGCTGGAGAGGAGCCCTGTTAGTTTTAAGTGCTATTGTGTCAAATGTTGTGCTTTGTGGTGCTTTATTCAGACCACTTCCAAAATATAGAACGAAAGTAAAATACACTACAGAATCTCATCAGGATGGCATGGAAATCTCAGATATCGAAACACCTGCATTACAAATTGATACAAAAGATGAAGAAATGTGTGATTGTGTCGGAGTGGAAAACTTCACTAGTATTGAAAATGAAATAACAGGAAACCTGAATATGGAAATTCAGGACAATGGTCATGCAAATGTGGCCGAGAGGTCGAACTTGTTATCAAAAGTATCCAAAATTAATGAACATTCCTTTGATGCAGAAAAAGACCCAGAAGAACCTCAAAATAAAACAAGGAATCGGACGTGGAGAATTGTTGACATTAACGTTCTCCGTGAGTGGCGGTTCGTAATATTTCTCATTTCAAATTTCATTCTTTATTTTTGGTATGATGTTCCCTACGTGTTCACTGTGGACCGTGCCTTGGAAATTGGCGAGTCGGAATCTCGAGGTGCTCTTATTGTGTCTGGTGTCGGCATCCTCCATACGATTGGTAATATAGTGTTTGGATTTCTGGGTGATTTGAAAAGGGTTAATCGATCCAGTCTGTTCAGCGTCTCGATGTGCATTACCGGCCTTGGTCTGGCAATGGTGCCATTGTCCAAAAATTACTTATCATTTGCGGCATTTGATGCAATCTACGGCTTCTTTGTTGCAGCTTCCGAAGCCTTATCTTGTGTTTTGGTCACTGATATATTAGGTATATCGAACGTATCGGATGGCTACGGGATATTGATGTTTCTTCAAGGGATAGCTAATTTATTAGGACCACCATTTGCAGGTTATTTATACACACACACACACTCTCTCTCTCTCTCTCTCTCTCTCTCTCTCTCTCTCTCTCTCTCTCTCTCTCTCTCTCTCTCCGACTAAACCTGTAAAGTGAGGACGTCCTTACAATGTCTAGAAGAGAATACACATTTGTTATTCTAAAGGCAAAAAAGTACTATGTTAGGTATAGCTATAGGGACACCTAAAAAAGTTTATCTAATACTCGCCTTCGAATTGTGAAAAAAGGTTTTGAGCGAGAATGTTAGTTAGGACATGTCCTCACACCACTTGTCCTCGCTAATCTAATATTTTGTAACTACATCTTTCATATACTGTAAGTCACTTTTATGAGGACAGGATTTTTGTCCTTATACTGCAGTTCTGTCCTTACAACTTCTATCAAATGGTTAAAATTTGTCCTCGTTTGACAGGTTTTACTGACCCCTCTCTCTCTCTCTCTCTCTCTCTCTCTCTCTCTCTTACGCTCTTTGTAAATAATTTTAGTTTAACTTACTTTCCTCTAGGTTGGTTGTATGATGTCTCCGGTACTTATGACAATACCTTCTTCGCCGCCGGTGGATTCATCATTCTTCTAGGACTTTTGTATGCCACAGTGCCACTCCATGCAATGATTCGTGGCAAATCATTGGATGTCAAATGAAGAAAATCTAATATAAGAAAATAGTTATTTTAATCTTATGTCTTAACAGTAAAGCCACATATGAAGAAGCACGCTAAGGATGGAATTTTCTTATATTAAATATATATATATATATATATGTTTTATCGGGTGATGAAGGTAGCAAACATTGCAGAAAAATTTGCATAACCTGTTATGAATATTTAGTCAATATGCTTGCTACCTTAATCACCCAATAAAATAACAAAGAAAGCATTTTATTGTTTAGACGTGACATAATGAGCTAATATGGAAATGTGTAAGGTCAATCAGACTTCCAACAGAGATATACAGTGGAAAAAGAATATGATGATCAAAGATCAGGTCTCTACGCCATTACAAAAGACTCACGGGCCACATCGCTCACCAGAGTAGTTATATTTCCCACCTGAGGCTATTGTATGAAAGAACAAACGAAACACTGGGCGCTACGGTTTTGGTATTCGTGCCATGGTTTTTTCAAGATCACATTTTTTCCCAAATCAAATGACCTTGACATTCCGTTAGAGTAGACGTAAGTTGTGGCTAAAAGTAGGGCATATCAAATTTTGTCCTAATTTACATAAACGCTATATATGCACATTTTTTCTTTCTTTTTTTATAGAGCATAGCGAATAAAAACTGATAGTATCTAAAAATATAAATACAAAGAGATCGGTACGTCCGTCGGATGGGACGTTAAAGGGTGCCCCGTGTCAAGGATTACAACCCCCTTGGCACGTAAAAGATCGTTTCCTTGATTTTCGAAAAAGAGTAGGCTCACTGGGGGCCCTCAGGGAAACTTCAGCTTTCATAACCAACCATATTTCAGTTGTTTAATCGCCGTAAAATGGCTGAAATATTGCCAACACGGCGTAAAACCCGAATTAATCAATCAATCAACAAAGAGATCGAATTTCTTCAGATATTTTTAAAATTGACACATTTTAAATCATTATGTCTGCTGTGCTCTTGGTGCTTAAATTTAAAAAAAAAATTTTTTTTACCTGATAGTACAGTTGTGATCGTGTTCAGAATTCCATGAAGTGATGGGGGTATCCGAACACTGATGAATGAGAAAATGATTTTGTAATTTTTTTTTCTGGAGAAAAAGATTATAGTACGAGGGCTGATTGATACGTTGTGAGCCTTGTATTGAAGGAGGTTAGCATTGATGTCCTTTTTTCAGCTCAAGTCTTCCCCGACTATTTAAGGCAGTGTACCCGAAGACTGGTGTCATTTGGTCAGTTTATATGGATGAGGCAGCACTCTAAAGTAAACAAAGCAAGTGACTTTTGCAAAACGGACAACATCGGTGAAAGAGCAGTGAACCAATATTTGCATAAGAAAGGTTTAACAGCTAAGGATATCCATACTGATGTGGTAGCAACACTAGGTAAAGATGCCCCTTCATATGCTACAATAAAAAAAGGTGGGTGGCGGAATTTAAACGCACCAGGCAGAGCCTTGAGGATGTCCCCCGCCCTCGAAGGCCTGTCACTGTTGCAACCCCAGAAATGGTAAATAAAGTCCATGCTATTGTTATGACTGACAGGCGAGTTATAGAAGAATACTAGTATATAGCCAGTGCAGTTGGTATTTCACAAAAAATTGTACATTCCATTCTGACAGAGGATCTTGCATTAAGAAAGTTTTCAGCCCGTTGGGTACCAAGACTTCTGACAGATGATCATAAACACACCAGGTGCACTTTGTGGCGTGCTAATCTAAGCCTTTTAGAGGTAGATCCTGCTAACTTTCTTCAGAGATTTGTTACTATGGATGAAACGTTGATTCATCATTTCATCCCAGAGGTCAAACAAAAGTCTAAACAATGGAAGCACTGTGGTTCACCCTCGCCAAAGAAGGCTAAGACTGTTCCATCAGCTGGAAAAGTTATGACCTCGGTTTTCTCGGATACTGATGGTCTTCTGATGGTAGCTTATCTCAATAAAGGACAAACAATCAATGGCATAAGCTTTGCATCACTTCTGAGATAGTTACAGGAAAATATTAAACTCAAGCGCCGCGGAAAATGTATTGTTTCATCAGCTAAATGCTCTTGTTTACAAGTATGTCATTGCCATGGGTGCCATTAACGATTGTGGTTTTAAATTGATGGAGTATCCGCTTTATTTGCCTGATCTCGCTCCATCAGACTTTCATCTATTTCTAAAACTGAAATGGCTATTTCCGGTACCCACTTTCAGTCAGATGATGACGTCAAACATACAGTGGAGGACTTTCTGAATGGCCACGAAAAGGACTAAGGACTTCTTTAAAAGTGGCATTGAAGCCCTGAAACATCTCTGGTAAAAGTGTATAGATACTGAAAGGGATTATGTTGAAAAATAATGCAATATGTCCGCCAAACTTTAAACCCGTACAAATGAGGCTCACATCATATCAATCAGCCCTCGTAGATATACATACTCATATCAATCAGCCCTCGTAGATATACATACTCATATCAATCAGCCCTCGAAGATATACATACTCGTACCCATGACATAAAAAGGATATTCTTCAGAAGTACTTTTTACGAGATAAGGTAAATCATTTGGTTGGGGAGTACATTTTATTAATCGAGATCAGAATACTTATTTTCGATTTTCAAATTCAACCCGACTTGAAAACGTCGATGTGTTAATTAGGGTGTGGTACAGATATGTACCTACAATGGGTTTCATTTTTCCAAATTCTCAAGAGATTGTTCACCACCACATTAAAGCCAGAGCTTGTATGCAGATATAACTCAAAATCCTCACTATTTTACTGTGTCCCAAAGCGTCAAATTCTTGTATTAGGGGTCGAGAAATCATGCGATTATTACACAGAAGTATGGCCACAACACATGTTTTGTCGATAACGTATTTAAACATTGTGAAAGGAATTTTAAAGTTAACTCGGAATCAATATTCTTTTCTTGACTGAACAGGAAATCAAAGGATAAATGTTTTGCATGCACTCTTCAAAAGCACGCCCCTGTCAAAATGAAGCGGTCCTTCATGAAGAATTTTAACACTTCATTCTGATTTTTGTTATATAATGTTTCCTTTGAAAAATCTTGGGTTGTTGAGCATTTGTATTTACCGGGGTTATACAATTTTAATTCAGCCCCTATAGGTTGAAAGCAAAAACTTGAAATTTAAAGATATTTCTTTTATAAGGTACAAATGCCTGATATCTGAAGATTGATGACATATTCAGATGTGTAAAGGTCTGAATTAAAAGATGTATATAATGCAAATGCCCAGCTACCTAAGATTTTCAAAGTAAACTTGAAATGTAAAGGCTACTTTGAATTGAAATATGAGAAATGATATAATTCGCTGACCAATAGAGTTCACACATAACCCAAGTTTAAATATCTGGTTTAGCCGTAGTCGCTTTCAATTCAATTCCGCAGCCATGAAAACTTTTGATTTATGCAAGAAAACTATCCTGACAAGAAATCATATACCCCAACACGTCTGTATGGTCATTTGTTAACTGCTCAATGTCGAAATCACCATATCTGTATAGGTACAGGTTCTGTTTTGGTAAGTTTACCTAGGAAGTGTAAGAACAAGCTTTCTCACTGGTCAAGAGTAATTTGCTCGCACTCTGTAAAAAGTTTAGATCTCCGACTAATCTGTGCTCAGAAGCTCGGCGATTGGCCGAATTGCGTCATGTACATTTATTTGAAACGAGAAAATTTTCAGGCAGAGAGTCACGGGTGAAAGAGAGAGGAGCGTACATTTCAGCCGTGGCTTGCAACGATGTTGAAATATGTAAGCTGCTGATTTCCATAAGCGTGATGTTTGATACTTGACGGCACATAGAGATATCAAATCACTACTTCCTGTGTGTATGACCTTGAATTTATCACGTACAGTGTTGTCCAAAAAGTTCGTGGACAGTGGAGTGTTTGACTTTCAAAATGGGTCTAGATATCAAAACGTTTGTGTTTAATTCCAAGTCATAATAAGTTGGTTTTGAATGTTTTCACTTAAAGAAGATGGGTGAACGAGGCGAGAAAAGTGCCTACAGTTCATATATGAAAGACAAAAATATATAATTACTCTCAGAAAGAGTTATTAAATTAGTCATTTATTTTCTCACACACACACACACACACACACACACACACACACACACACACACACACAAATATATATATATATCCGAATTAATTTAAATTAAGACCGGTATAAGATATTCAAAGAAATTAAAAAAAACAAAAAACAACATACAACGGTAAATTATAACGCATGCGCTTTCATTTAAAAATCCCCAGGCGCTACGTCAGAGATGTTAAACAACGATGAGTTCTACTCGCAAATAAATGAAAGTCAAGACAAAAAGATGCTACCAAAAATTAGAAAACATGTTCAAAAATACACGTCATCATTAACTTAAAAAGAAGAGGACTTTATTACAAATTTCGATTCGAAAGAAAGCTATTTCTTCTGTGGCTTACCCAAAGTCCACAAATCGGATGAAAGAAAACACGCAATGCAACTTCAAAATTCTGAATACATCACTTGTATTAGACCGGAGGATTTGAAATTCTGTCCAATGATAGGGGATCATCCGCACCACACACAAAGACTTGGTAACCTTTTGGACATCATATTGAAATCTCTGTGTAATGAAGTCAGAAGTTTTGTCAGTGATATTTAGAATTTTTACGACACTTGCTTTATGAGGTAAACGACGATACAATATTTGTAACATTTTATGTTGTTAATTTATACACTAATATTAGTTGCCAACTAGGACTTCGAGCATTGGAAATTTGGGTAGACAAACATCCAGAAAAAATAGATGAACGCTAAACAATTTCTTTTAGAAGCAACAACACTAGTACTACAGAACAATGTTTTTATATTCAATAGTAAACACTATCTTCAAAACAAAGGCACCGCAATGGGAACCAAAATGGCTCCAACATATTCCACACTTACGCTCGCTTTCTAAGAGGAATTATTATACCAAAACAATTTTAAAATGCAAGGCCTGATAATTTTTAAATGACTGACTGATTCATAGTTTATTGTTTTCTGCCACACGCCACACTCGACGATATTTCAGTTATCTGGTGGCGTCTAGTTTTTGTTGGTGGATGAGAGAACCCAGATACAATGTACTCGGGAAGAGACCACCGATCTTCCGAAAGTAAACTGGCAAACTTTCTCACATATATCGGTGCGAGCGAGAATAGAGACCTAGTGATTTTCATCGCAATGCTCTAACCACTCGGATTTTTTAAATGAAAGCGAAGCGCTTGCGTTATAATTTACTTTTATGTGCGTGTTTGTTGGTGTGTGTTTTTTTAATTTCTTTGAAGACACAGCCACACACACACAAACAATTAAATTATTTGAAGTATTGGAATGTGAAAACTAGATCACGGTGGAAATTGTCGACCATTTTATAGTCGTGTTTGGTACTAAAGTGTGTGGGTCGAAATTTTTTTCTTGTAGTCAAATACTTGCAGAAAAACTAAAAACGTGGTTTTTTTTCAGTTTTCAAAAAGATGGAGCTAGGACCCTCTAAAGATTAAAGATGTCATAATCTTGTACAAATCAAGGTTTTTAGAAATATTCCAAGTCCTTTACATTGAAGACGATGTATCATGATTTATTTAAGTCCATATTGTAATTGTTATCAAGCTCGTCCAGTGGTCTAAACCGCAGTACACAAAGGTGACTAATAAGTCAAGCATTTTGGGTAATGGGTTCGATATTACTAATATTTGTTTTAATTTCAGAAAAATTTAGGTGGCTAATAAATTCTATTTTATTCACGGATTTTTATACACATTGTTAAACAATAAAAATATCAAATATCTGCTTACCACAAGGAAAATGAATCTGATAGTGAATATGTTTATAATATATATTTCGATGAATAGGCATTTTCCTCGCCATGATGTTCACCCATCTTCTTAGATGAATAAAAAATAATGTGGTCTTCATAAGGTCGCGGAAGGCGCGCACCGCCTAGGGTAAAAATGTTATAAACTTCCTGATTTAGTTTTTGGATTCAAATGGTTATATTTTTCATAAAACAGGTCAAAACGAGACAGAATTTAGTTGTGATGTAACAAAAACAGTTATGTCATTTTCTAGTGTCTGACGTATGTGTTTGTTTTTTGTTTTTTGGTTTTTTTGGTTTTGTTTTGGTTTTTTTTGTTGACGAATAAAGGAGGTACCAAGAAAACACCGAAAGCGACGTCCGCCATACAAACGAAACAGTGTGTAGTAATAAAATTCTATGTTGACCTGGGAAATACGCCGACAGAGAAGATTGTCGATTGATTGCTTATTATATAATGTCCCTCGAGAGAATCTTTCACTTATATGGAGACGTCACCATTGGCGGCGAAGGACTGCAAATTTTATGCCTATGCTTGGCGCTTATGGCCTTTGAGCAGAGAGGGATCTTTATCGTGCCACACCTGCTGTGTCATGTGGCCTCGGTTTTTACGGTCTCATCCGAAGGACCGCCCCATTTATTCGCCTTTTGTGACAAACAAGGAGTACTGAGGATCTATTCCAACCCGGATCCCCACGGGGACCGACAGAGAAGAAATAGTAACGGAAGTAACAGGACATTATTGGAATATACCCAGGTTGTTGATTAAACGGTTTTCCTATGGTCTGTTGGATTTCAGAGACGCTTTAATAAGAGGACGACCACTATTATGTAATGGAAAATACGAAATCCGGTATAGATGACGTTATTATGGAAAACAGACGCCTTATAGTGCGAGAAGTAGCGTCTATTTGTAATGTTGACAAATCTATCCTCACCGAGGACAGTTAATTAATTATATAATTCTAGTGTATTTGACTTATAGGTAGGGAGATGTGGGAAGTGTTTGCGGGTGACGAAGGATGAGAAATAAAACATTCTCATGACCGCCACAATACAGAAACGTTAATCTGTTTTATATCGGGCGGGACCGTACGGCTGGTATCTACAAAGTACGAGAGCCAGTCAATAAGTAACCAGCCTAACTTATTTCCGGTTGAGATCTACCTCTTGTTTTTCAATGCAACTGCCCTCTAGCGTGATGCATTTAGACCAACGGTGTTCAAGTGCCATCAGCCCAGAACTGAAAAAGTCAAGGTCCTTTCCATTGACCCACTCCTCAACTGCCGTCACGACTTTTTCGTCAGACCGGAGATGATGTGCACGGATATCCCTTTTCAAGTTTGGGAATAGGAAGAAGTCGCTAGGAGCTAGGTCAGGATGTGGTATTAACTCATACCCGTTTCGCGCTACAGCATCCACTGCAACTTTGCAAGTGTGAACTTTCGTGTTGTCCTGTTGCAGCGAAACACCTTTAGAGAGTTTACCTCGGCGTTTTTCACGGATGGCGGTTCTCAGCTGGTCTAGCAAGTTTGCATAGTACACTCCAGTTATTGTACTTCTCGTGAGTAAAAAGTCCTTCCGCGTTCCAAAATATTGTGACCATCACCTTGCCAGATAGTTGCGTCTTGTACTTCTTTGGCCTCGGGGACCACGGTTCTACCCAATGACGACTCTGAACTTTATTCTTTGGCTCATAATAATGAACCCAAGTCTCATCTACAGTCACCAGACGCAAAAGAAAATCATCTTTTGACCTAATATGCTTCAACAAGGCACTGCATACTGATGCTCTGGTTGCCCATTGCTCACCGCTAAGGGATTTAGGGACCCAACGGGCTGTTACCTTCCACATACCTAAACGATCATGTAAGATTGTTGAAACGCTACCATATGAAACACCTAATGCCTGCGCTATTTCTTCCACCTGAATCTTCCTATCAGAGTATACCAGATTCTGAACTTTGTTACACATTTCTTTGTCGTTGGCATCTAATGGGCGTCCAGACCTGGCTTCATCTTGTAAAGACGTTCTACCGCATTTGAATTCCCCTGCCCAGAATTGAACTTGAGCATAAGATGGTGCAGAAGACCCATAAACATCGGCTAACTCGCCGCGTATTTCCTTGCCCGTTTTACCTTTTAAATACAAGTACCAAATTACAGCACGGTACTCAACTTTAGATGAAAAGCATGCCTTTGCATCATTAGCCATGTTTGACATTCAATACCTTTTTAAACAGTACCTCGATACGCGTGCAATTTTTTACTCAGGTATAAAATGCAATTCAATTTAATTTATTCACTCAAACCATATGAAATGGTGCATGAGGTACAAGAAATAAATATAATAAGTACAAGAAAACTCGTCAGAGGCTCAGACATGAAACTAAGCATGATGCTTGGATGACAGAGGGATCCATAATATATGTATAGATATGGCAGTGATACATTTAAGAGGTAGCAGAAGAACAATTTCGAGGAACAGGCAGTTTCAAAAATATGAGAAATAAGAACAATAAGATTCTTTATTGTTTTTCATATTATGGGTTCACAACAGTTCAGAAAAATTCAGAACATTTGGTTTTTCATAAAATTTTGTATCCGTGTATTTTTTCCTTAACTGTGAAAAAGTTGAACACGGTAAAATGAAGTGGAATTTATCCCCTATTTCTCCTTTGTTACACAATGTAAATATCCTTCATTCTGAGGAGTATTGAAACAAGGCATTGAAATCGTGACCGTCTCGGTCAATCGGAAATGAGATAGGCTGGTTACTTATTGAATCGCCCTCATATATATGCTTTTAACCACAGGCATTTGTACCAGCCTGGAAGCTGAAGTAGCAATTAGGCCTCCAAGCGATGTAGGTGCCTTAACCGCTTAAAGTATTATGCATTGTTCTAATTAATGTATATTCATATTATTATGGTGGTATATATCAAAATGTTATTTTACACAATTGCCACAGTCATTATCATAAGGAGAAAAACAGTATATATTTACGAACTTTTTTGACAGTATTTACTGCAAACGCTCAATTACTTTACGTTTTCCTTAAGATTTGGTGGCGTATTGAGACACCAAACCAGTCATGAATATAACAGATTTTTTTGTTTGTTTCTTCGAGAATTTTCCACTCATACTGAGATTCAACAGTTTGAAGGTGAAGTACCACAAAGGACGAAGACTGTGTTTGGCTATATCGGTCTTGTGGTGTCTTAAAAAATAAAGTAGAATGAATTGAAATAAAGTTGTTATCATTTGATAACATAAGTTTGAAACCATCACGACGTGTCAAGATTTCCCCGCCAAAACGCGAGCTTATTGAATTATATACTGTACAAAACAAAACTGGTATCCATCTGATTTTCTACATAAATCTCCACTTTCTTCAAATTTGGTCGTAGATTTCATATTTATCTCAGAAAAGTGTAACAAAACAAATATTATTTATTATAATAGATATGACGAAATATTATGGTCTCGGCTGTTATGAATTAAATGAGTACAAATCAAAAATCAACATGGGCGATGGGCCGCCAAATAAAGAGCATGCCCCCCAAAAACAAATGCATATATAACACACAAACATTATAGCTACACATACAAAAGTGGAGCTCAAAAGTTCATCAACAGTCACAGTTCAAAGTTCAAATACAAAAGTTCAAAGATAAGTTCAATATTAGAATGCAATGACCTTGGGAGGTGTAGAGATAAAGCTTAATATTAACGAAATTGCCGCTTATACGCCACAAGTTCACTGGACCAAAAATCATACTTAGATGTGGTCCAGGGAACTCCGCCATTTAGGTGGAGGTAAGCGGAATAACATCCGCATTCGAGTCAGCCAATATTGCTATTAAGGGTAGAACAATAGCTTCGAGACCCCCTTCGACGGAGTGGAGAAAAAAAAATTCCCTAAAATCAAACCCACTCTGATTTGGATGTAAGCTTATTAAAGTAACGATTGTTTGCTAGTTTATCACCCCATAATGAGATGGTCAGGACAACTGGAACCAGTTCTAAAAAGTTCATGTCATAAAGACTTCAAACGTGAGAAAGCTCAAGACCGAGACCACGGGTTAAAACATAATTCATCATTGAAATATTCCCCACACCCCAAATATGGTGACCCAGAGCTGTCCGTGTAAAAATAATATATTCTTGTTTGATATCCACTTACTACATGAAAAATACACTGTCTCATTAAACGATTCTTGGAAATTGATCCACATGTACAAGTCTTGACGCATTGATTGCTTTATCCTAACGTGTTAATGGAATTCTGAAACGCTTATTTTCGCATTGTGGTTACAAGCTATAACCGGTCGCGGTAGCCCAGTGGTTAGAGCGTTCGCGTAACCGGGAGGTCGTGGGTTCGAGCCCCACTCGTGCCATGGCCGCGTCAAACCTAAGATTGAAAATAGGTAGTGATTGCTCCTTCGCCAAACGAAGCATTTAGAAGTGAGAGTCACGGGTCTTTCGGATATTACCTTAAAAACGGAGGTCCCGTGTCACGGTAGGCGTTGGCAGGTTAAAGAACCCTCACTGCTACGGCCCTGAGCGCTAAGCATAGGTCTAAATTTGTGGTACTTCACCTACAGGTGGTGACGTCTCAATATGAGTGAAACATTCTCGACGGGACGTAAAACAAACAAACAAACAACAAAAGCTATAAGACGTGGAGGGGCAATCCTTTCGTAGGAGTGCCCCTCCACGTCTTATAGCTTTTGTAACCAAATTAAGTTTCCCTGTCACTGATAACGATTGTTGCATTATTGTAGTTTTGCGTTTCATAACCATTTGGCGCAAAACCTCTGGCAGGTCAACGCATTTTGAATCAGGGATCATAACCAGCATATTTACAGTATCCAAACTATTTTTTTAAAAAAAAAAGGTAGGTAATATTGGATTTACAAGGACAATGAAATGCAGATCATGAGGTCAGAAAGGAAACAAATGACAGATAAACATTACGGAAACATTTGTCAATTTATTCGAAACCCTGTGTACAGTAAACCGAGGTTACAGCAGGTGTGGCACGATAAAGATCCCTCCCTGCCCAGAAGCCGCAAGCACCGAGCATAGGCCTAAATTTTAAAGCCCTTCACCGACAATGGTGACATCTCCGTATGAATGACAGATTCTCGAGAGGTACGTTAATCAATATACAATCAATCAATCAAGTATTTTCATTAATATAGAATTGAGAAAAGTGCATAGTAGTACTTCTACACGTTATGAGACTTCATCAGCTGAAGGTGAAGTATTACAAAGTTAGACAAATGCTAAGCGCTCAGGGCCGTAAAAGTGAAGGTTCTTTAATATGCCAACGCCTACCACAGCACGGGACCTCCGTTTTTCATGTCATATCCGAAAGACCCGTGATTCTTACTTCAAAATGCCGAGCGCCTGGCGAAGGGGCAGTGATCACTACCGATGTTTAAGTCTTAGGTTTGACACGACCTCTCGGTGACGAAGCGAACGCTCTACACGTAACCACTGATCTACCGATATCCAATACTAACGAAAAAGTAATTAAAACAATGCCGTGATTAGAAAAAATTGTATGTTTGAAAAAAATTGATTGAAGATGAAATGGATAACTTATACATACCCCCTTATGTAATCCTATGTTAATTTTTAAAGAGAGTCAGTACTGAAAACGACCCATAGTAGAAATTAGATTTTTTTCCCTTATGTAAAGTATACTGAACAAAAAAAGTTAAGGATCATGATTTCAGAATTATTTTATTCATAACAAAACCAAATAAATTATGTTAAATATATACTTAAAATGTTCAACGACAATCGAACAATACATTTTAAACCTGTTTTTACAAATTCATCAATACGTTAAGCAGCCAGAGCAACCATTGTCAGGTAACCCCCCAAAACAGTTTGAAAATCGGTATGAGCAACAATAACAAATTTCATTACAAATGATTGAATCTTTATAAAGGCAATATCAATAGGGTGTATGTCCACCCTGAGCCTGTATAACGGCACGACAACGCCTCTGCATACTTCTGATGAGCCTGCGGAACGCAATTTGTGGCAACCTTGCCCATCCCTGCTGTAAAGCTAACGTAAGCTCCTGGCGATTTGTCAGAAGTACAGGGCGTCTGGAAACAGCTTGGTGCAACATGTCCCAGGCATGTTCTATTGGATTTAAATCAACTCGGCCAATCCATACGTTCAATTGTCTCTGTAGCAAGGTAGTCTGTCACTATACGTGCTCTGTGGGGACGAGCATTATCATCCATTAACACAAAGTCGTTGCCTATAGCTCCCGCATAAGGTCTCACAATTGGATGCAGTATCTCGTCCCTGTAAATTGCACCGGTAAGATTGCCATTAATCACGTGCAAGTCAGTACATCCACCAATACTGATTCCGGCCCAAATCATCACAGAGCCACCTCCAAAACGATCATGTTTTGCTACACAGTAATCAGCGTACCGCTCTCCACGCATGCGCCATACATGCCTACGACCGTCATGAAAGTCCACGCAGAACCGTGACTCGTCTGTGAAAAGAACAGGCGTCCAATGACGCAGTTGCCAGTTTATGTGATTTTGAGCCCAATTGAGTCGTGCTACACGATGTCTTCTCCTCAAAATGGGACGAACAGCAGGTCGATGAGCCCGAAGGTTAGCAGCGTGAAGTCTCTGTCTGAGAGTTTGTGGTGTTATGCGCACCCCACTTGCTGCATGAAAGTCAGTATTGAGTTGGACAGCACTCTAAAACCTGTGTCTACGAGCCATAAGTGACATATAGCGATCCTGGCGAGCGGTTGTGGACCTTGGACGACCTGATCTCGGTCTCTCAGAAACATTACCTGTCTGCCTAAAACGATTCTACAACCTTGAAATCACACTTTGGGACACATTAAAATGTCTAGAGACTGTTCTCTGGACTTCGCCAGCTTGAAGCATACCTACTGCCTGACCAGCTTCCAGAGCAGTTAAATGGCGCCTCATGGCTTTTAATGTCAATAATTGTTCACCTAAGAGTCGATTAGAGCAATAAATACCCACAATGAAATGAAAATCACAATTTTTCAACTTCAATATACACGTTGGCACACTTTGAGTTTTACCCCTTGCTTGTGTTTGGGCGAAAAATCGTGCACTTATGACGTCAATATGAAACCAGGTAAATCTGTTGTGTTAAGGACACATTGGAGAAACTATACATGTTAAAATTTGTCAAAATAATTATTTGGTTAATAAAAATTTTTGTTTGGGGTCAAAATTATGATCCTTAACTTCTTTTGTCCAGTATAGATCACAAATGTTGAACCTAATGTGCTGTTAAATGAGAATTCTGATTTTTAAAAATATGTTTGGAAGTTATACTTTCGATAAAAGTCGGGTTTTAAGACAAATAAATCTGTTCTGTAGAGCTTTTTACCAACACAATATTGATTATCATTATGGTTTTTTTAAATGTATTTCTGCTTCATCGCTTTGATTACAAGACAATGGTCTCTTTGAATAGGCCAATATTGTTTTCCAGAATAAATATGACAATTAAAAAGAATGATAGCGCATAGATACCATCCATTTATTCTTTAATCGACAAAGTTAATGTATGACGAAAATTAATAGATATTGTTTCGGTCGATATGAATGGTACTTATGGCGTGCTGATTGTGTCAAAAACATTTCCCGAATATCGATCAGTGTATCAAAACACAGGTAGGGGCAAAAATGCAAAAGCTTGGTGTATATGGATTGATTAGAGGAAGCTGGGTACTTTGCGGAACGCATTTAGCAAGGAAATATTTTGTGAATTCGTAACTGACCAGCAGAGACTTGAAGTGAAGTCTCGAAAGGATAATATGCAAGTTTTAGTGCTATTTTGAACGCCTATATTGGAAAAGTGCACTTAAAGTCAGTGAGGAAAACGATAAAAATGCGAAAACCTGCTTATGTTAAAAGATGCAAATGTAGGAAATACATAATGTATACTATTAGATTGATTGATTGATTACATATTGTTTAACGTCCCGCTCGAGAATCTTTTACTCATATGGAGACGTCACCATTGTCGGTGAAGGGCTGCAAAATTTAGACCTATGCCTGGCGCTTTTGGTCTTTCTTCGAAGTGTCACACCTACTGTGACACGGGACCTCGGTTTTTATGGTCTCATCCGAAGGACCGCCCCATTTAGTCGCCTCTTACGACAATCAAGGGGTACTGAGGATCTATTCTAACAACCCGGATCCCCACGGGATTTAAACTATTAGAATTGTTTTTACTAAAGTGAGAACATAAAAACAATGTCTTATTTGCAAGTAATATATGGTACGAACAAGCAGCTAAAATTTATATAAGAATTTCACGTGTTTATTTACTCCTCAGATATTTATAACTCACCTGGTTTGTGTATTAATTGAATTTGGGTGATGAGAAACTAACCGTGCATATTTATTTGTCCACTCCCGCGTGTAACCAAATTGTTTCGCGCCTTATTGTGTACATGTACGAGAGTTTTCAAAATGGATTTTGTTGTTGTTTTGTTTGTTTTACGTTCCGTCGAAAATTTTTTCACTCATATTGAGACGTCACCAGCTATAGAAGTACCATAAATTTAGACCTATGCTTAGCGCTCAGGGTCGTAGCAGTGAGAGTTCTTTAACGTGCCAACGCCTGCCGTGACACGGGACCTCCGTTTTTAAGGTCATATCCGAAAGACCCGTGATTCTCACTTCTAAATGCCGAGCGTTTGTCGAAGGAGCAATCACTACCTATGTTTACGTCTTGGGTTTGACGTGGATATGGTACAAACTGGGCCGGAACTCACGACCTCCCGGTTACGCAAAAGCGCCGAGCACAGGCCTAAATTTTGCAGCCTTCACCGGTAATTTCGACGTCTCCATATCAGTGAAAGATTCCCGAGCGGGACGTTAAACAATATATAATCAATTAATCAATCTTAATTATTTGTGTAAGCTTTTTATAAATATCACTGATTATTTTTCTGCTATTTGTACAAAAACATATAAGGCAGTGTAATTATCTCAATACGTGCAATTCTATGATATTTTTCATATTTATTGAACTTTTCGTTCATGATTATATATATATATATATATATATATATATATAGAGAGAGAGAGAGAGAGAGAGAGAGAGAGAGAGAGAGAGAGAGAGAGAGAGAGCGAGCAAAAAATGCTAATGACACTATCGGTGCTCCATAGTCGTTCTCGCCTTCCATTCACCATCATGATCGGCCGAATCAATTTTTTTTATAAGAATAATCCCGCATTTTAGTCTGAAACCATGATGAACGTTTTCGTCATTTTGTGGCTGATAAATTTCATCCTTCAGTCCGCGAGTTTTTCATACAAAGATATGTATGACGTGAAGACGGGATTATTGAAAGAATACAAAAAGACTATACGTCCCGTTCTTAACCAGAGCAATCCTATTCATGTATATGCTGATCTAAGAGTGAGAAACATTCTATCTTTTGATGAAAGAGAAGGTATTTTGAAAATAAATGTTGCTTTAGGTTTATTGTGGATGGATCAAATTTTGCGATGGAATACAACAGAAATTCCGTTCCCTTTACTGTTTTTCCCAATGGAATCTGTTTGGTTACCCAAACTTTATCTGCAAAATTCTGCAACAGAGGATCTGGCAGTAAAAGTCGGAGATCCAACAGACCGAAAAACTACGCATTTCCCCACAGGAGAGGTACTGTATGTTGAAAATGGACTCGCGACGACGAGATGTGATGCGGATATATTTTATTATCCCTTTGATCAGCACAGCTGTGAATTGGATATTTTCAGTGAATTAACAGTTGCATATATGACTTTGGGAGTTCGAGATTTCAGATACGAATTTCCATTAGACTCTAACAAAGAGTGGATTATTGTAGACATTTCGAAGAGAAATGCTACGATCATTATTACAGGTAATCTGGAATACAACCGTGTTATATTCACAGTAAAATTCAAAAGGAAACCGACTTTTCTGATTTTGAATATTTGACTCCAGTCATCGGGCTCGGTTTAATCAACCCAGTGGTATTTCTTCTACCAGAATCATCTGGCGAGAGGGTGTCACTCGCAGTCACAATATTACTGACCGTTGTCTTCTTTCTCAATATGGTTTCCGACCGTTTGCCTCCAATCAGTGACCCAATAAGTATGTTGAATATCTCCATAATGACACAGATTGTATGCAGTCTTTTGATTCTTATTTTTACAATCTTAACCATGATCATTTATGACAAAGCAGGAAAAAATATACCAATTTCAAAAACAGGGCGTAGACTAATTCTGACTTTAAAGTATTTTGATAACAGAAAGGAACAGAACAAAGTTAACAATGGAAGGTTAAAATGTCAGATCGATAAAAACGTTGAAGAAAAAAATAATGACGTCACTAATGGAAACGCAAAGGAAAATACCCAGGAGGAGGAAATGATAAAACCCGATTTCTTCACTTGGCAAAATTTGGGAAATCGAACGAATAAGGCCTGTTGGAAGTTGTTTTTATTTATGATTGTACTGAACTGGCTTTTATACTTTAGTATGATGATTGTAGCTATTATTGGTAATATTTAGAATTTTTTGTTGATGAAATGAAACGTTTCTTTTTTCTTCCAAGGTGTTTAACGACGGTAATTTCTATGATGCCAGATTTTAAGTTTTCTATCATTTGAATCAAATTGAGAATAAAACCAGTAAATACCGGCATCGGTATTCGTGAACAAATTTCGCTTTGAAATAAAAGCTCGATTGTAAATTTTGATAGGCAAATAGTCTCTATGATAAGCTTTGCACAAGTTATTGTTCATACTTCAAGCTCGGTAGGAGACATCTGTAACGAAAGGTGGGGGCTATGTTAATGACACTTTCCCCTCGTATTTACTGGAAGTGATATTTTGTATGCAACAACTAGAGAATATATATACTCTTTAAAAGTAGGTATTGCGGATCTTCTTTTTGCACCAAGGGTCTTTCAAGGTTATAATCTTTTCACACACACACACACACACACACACAACCCTTGAAATTCCATTAGAGCAGGCATAAATCGTATGTACTTGTGATTTATTACAAATTTTGTTCCAGTTTGCAGCATAAACAGCATGTATGAACATTTAAATCAGAATTAATACACACTACCAAATTCAATAAGACATAGGGTAGACCGAATTTTCCGTGGAAATCTAGCTTTTTGCACATTGATCGTAATCTCTGTTATTCTTGTACTCCTTATTTTTTATCACCTTTTATGCAATAACATTTGTGTAGTAAGGTGCTTTATGGCAAAAACAATGTAGGAGTATCAAATCCTATATGAAAGACAAACTGATTTTCTACATTTTTTTTTAGGGGTAACGTATCAGTTAGGCACGAAGAATCGGGGCCCGGGGTGGGAGCAGGACTTTTATTTTGCGTTATTTTTACATGCAAAAATAGTTATATTCACATGCAAAGTAAGTAATTTTGAATGACTAATCACTCCCCTCTATTTAATAGTCGCATGTTGAATGGTAAGAAATGTATGACGAATTCAAACCATGTGGTGAAAGAAGACGCTTCCCCCACGTTTTTGAAAAAAAAAAGAAGAAAAAGATTTTGAAGTTTTCGTGACCACTCCGATGATAATACTTTCATTTTGTATATTAGGCTGTTTGGGTTGCATGGATAGCGTGTGTAGCAATTGGTAATTAAATACCAATAATTCAATTATTCAGTTAAACATCTAAATTTTATGTACTGATAATTAATAAAGCAAATAAATATATATATATATATATATATATTGTCTTGCATTTGAGTATGACAAAGAGCATCGGGCTCAAAGTCTAAGGGGCGGCGGTATCATCCCCCGCTACAGAGATGCCCCCGGGCCGAGTCCGTCTATGACTGGGCAGATTCCATCTATGGCTTGGGCCGAGCCATAAAAGAGCACTGCTGGTGCCAGTCCCGAGCCCGACTAATGCAGCCATGGAAACTGACACCCAGAGTCTCGAAATAAACTAACCCCAGACTCCTCAATTAGTGAATCTGGATTTGCCGTCACCAACACCCTCCATTAATAATATCGGCATTTTGTTGAAGCCACAAGGCAAAGGATTATTGAGGGCCCAACATGTTGACGTAGTTTCTCTGTCACCATCAAAACCTGTAAGTAATGAGAAAGCAAATAATAAACAAAAACAAACAAAAAAAAAACCCCAAAAAACTAAAAAAAAAAGTCATGTTAATTTGGGAAAAATCATCACAAGCGACAAAAGACTCAGACGTATTGAGTCAGTTCGAGAAATGGACTGATGTCATGCTGATTATCGCTGGAACACCCTGCCCACTGACCTAATCAAGTGCGTTCAAATTTAAGAACGAAGAGGGGGTTTTGTAGGTGGTATGAACATGATATTCAGTATCACCTTCGCAAAGTCAACAATTCCAGTAAATCTTGGGGGAGGTGGACTCAGAATTTTGGCTTACGTACATGACCCCATCTCCTATGGAAACTCAAGCTCAGAGTCCAAGACAAACCCCATTCGGAAATTTTAAGTTTTCAATTTTTAAGGTCTTGTAGCATATTTGCTTTTTCTTATGATCACATGCCACGACGCACTGTCCAATGGTTCATCAACCACAAGCAAATGTACATTCACCTTATCAATTTTCTTTCCCCAGGTAAATACCAGTATTCAGTGTCAAATTCAGCACCCAATTTCACAGGGAAACAAAACCCTAACCAATTTTTCCCATAAAGGAGCCAGTACACTTAATAAACGCTCAAGAAACCTCTACCAAAACCAACAACATTTGGGGTTTAGGCAAAATGCTAATTTGAACTTCTAAGAAAAATATCTAGATCAATAGCCCAATAGATCAGCAACAAATAAATTACAGGTTAGGGTTTATCCAGGAATTTCGACTAGATGGTTGCAACTTGATCTCGACTTATGAACACCTCCAGGATGTTGAAGAAAAACACTGTAAAGAAATCGATCTGGGAAGGACTGGTGGATCATACTAGCAGATACTAATCTCGTTCTCCGTATTTGACCAGAACACCAATGGGGATAATTCAAGATGACGGCTCCTTCTCCGACCAACAAAGCGTCAATGCATTCATAGATCCCAGTGAAACAATTCGCTTGATGAAGTCATCCAAATGATAGCTAGGTTTGGTAAGGGAGCATTTATTGCAAAATGTGACATAAAATCGGCAATCTCCTGGGAATTTTTTATCTTTTGGGTTACGAATTTGACAATAGCTATTTCATTGATAATTTTTGCAAAGTTCTCGAGGAGTATGTCACGTATTTGAATTGGTTGACTATTAATCAGTGTAACTTTGATTAGTCTGATTATTATCTTTATTTTTTTTTTCTGCCCAAGATGTTAAAAATGCTGTAAACGTTTTATGTCGTCATTCCAGAATATTTACAATCAGCTTGGGGCTCCATTTGTGGATGTCAAATCAGCAGATCCAACAACTTGCTTACCATGTTTGGGATTCAGTTCAGATGTTAGTAAAACTCCCGGACCCCAAGTTGCTTGAACATTAGGTAATCATTGAAGATTTCATGTCAAGGAACAGATCTTTGAAACAACTGCAGTCATTGCGATGGAGCTCAGGTCATCCTCCCTGGTCGTGCATTTGTGAGGCGTCTGTGTGATGCTACAACAGGTGTTACAAATCCCCACCACCATATCAGCATAAACAAAGCCATGCATGAGTGTTTTACATAGGGTCATAGGAAATCTACTTTTAAAATCAGGAGTTGACATCGAATAAAGTATTACAGTTGTTTACGGACAGTTCAGCGGCTTTGTGAATGGTGGTACCTAAGTTGGGCCCTTTTTTGCAGGAAATATTATATAGAATTATTTCACAGAAGTGTTTATTTATGGGGGCTAATAACTTGCCAAACAAAAAACAAACAAACAAACAAACAAATCATCAATCACGCCCCTGTAGCAATCATGATTACATAGTTGGTTTATCCCTCCCTGTTTCGGTCCCTTATTTCTAATACATACAGTATAACATTTTATTTCGTGCGGAATGTATTTCAGTAATATTGACTTTATTAATCTTCTGGTAGAACAAATACCGATAAAAAGCACTGCGTAACGTTCATATTTTTCTTTCACCATTTGTGAAGATAAAATGAAATTATAGCTTTTTCGTATTATAAGCATTGTCATTCAATAGTTGCGTGTACTTTTAAATCTTGTATTAATTTTCCTCGAGTATAACACGTGTATTATCTCTAATGCTATATGTAGAGACATTATAAAGTTTGTTTTTACACCTATGTCAACGTATCAATTCAAGGGTGCTCTTTCGTTATACATTATTGTGCAAAGTGACACACATATTTGAAGTGTTTGTTTGCAGTCTTATATTCTTATGTCCCATTGAAAAGTTTTCACTTATTTTGAGACATCACCAACTTCAGGTGAAGTACCGCAATTTTTGACTCATGCATGACACTCGGGGCTACAGCCGTGCGAGCTGTGTACGGTGTCAATACCGGAAGCGCCAGGTACATTGGGTTTTAAGTCCCACCCGAAAGGTTATCGACTTTTACTTCTAATATCGGGCACAGTCATTAAGAATTCTTCACGCTTTTGATGGGTCACCAGGGATTGAACCCGATCTATTTCTGCATGCCTCTATCTAAAACCATTTTCAGAAATATAAACTTAACAAAAGAAAATATTGGATTTCTTAAATGCATTGTATGTTGGATGAGTATTAATCAAGCGTATATAAAGCCGTAATGTTAATATCTATGACATGAAAACCTGATGAAATCGCATAATAATGATACTTTAGATGGATAGGTCAGCAATTTATTAAGACCTTTTTGTGGAGAAAAGTAACAATAGATTTAATGGTTATCCATTATCAATAAAACTATCGCACAGACACAACAAAAATGGAACCGTGGTGCCATTCCTTTGATGCATTTTCTACGTGACTAAAATACCTTTTCTAAAGAACTGCATGAGGCGTTACCAGGATTTCCGTCAGTTAAGGATCCTGCTGATTAAATTAATGATAGCACTTAATTTTCTGCAAATAATGGGTTGTAACTGTCATCTTTTGAAATTTCCCATGATACTTTGTGAAGTCTCTTACATCTCTATCTCTGTGAATTAACGTATTCAGGTATTTCCAGCATTGATGATACTTTTTTACGTCTGTAGAATTGTTCCAGATTTTTTTAGGATGTTGGTCTGGTGGTTTCTTACTTCGAGTTGCCTCATGATGGTTTGCCAGGGTCACTCCTATGATGTGTTGAGAGAAATTCAAGATTCAGTCTTGAAAAATTATTCCAAGTATCTCAGGCCACTTAAACAACAAAATGAAACAATGGTCATTTATACTGACCTTATGCTGAATTCAATCCAAAACTTCAATGTTAAAACGAGAACGTTAAAGACTTCCATCGCACTCAATTTAATGTGGAAAGACGAATTTATTCAATGGGATGCCTTGGACAAACATATGATTGTGTTTCAACTTCCAAAAAGTGAGGTCTGGACTCCTACTATGATTCTTCATAACCCCGCGGAAGGATTTGAATTAACAACGGAATCTAGTTCAGTCGACAAGACGCAACATTTCTTTAATGGCACAGTAAACTATGTTATAACAGGAAGTATTCTAACAGTATGCAAACCTAATATATTTCATTACCCAATGGACAAGCATTCATGTGATATACAAATCATTAATTCACACTATCAGGAAAACATTGTTTTAAAGTCGTTGCAGGATAGCATTCAGCTCGATCACTACACGGAACATCCGGAGTGGAAAATCACGGGAACTAATGTAACCACAAACTTTGTACACGGGAAAATCACGGAAATTTCTTTCATCATCCACTTTTCTCGGAAACCAGAATTTCTGATGATAAACGTTCTTCTCCCGATTATATTCTTGAGTGTTTTGAACGTCTTGGTTTTTGTTCTACCATATCAGTCTGGTGAAAGAATTTCCTACGCCATTACACTGCTGTTGACTTTTGTAGTGTTTATGAATGCCATGGCGGATGAACTTCCTCCAATAGGTGATCCGGTGTGTCTTTTGAATATATACATAACAATACAAATGACAATGAGCTCATTCATAGTTTTCTGCACCATTGTAAGTTTAAGTCTTTATGAAAATGACGATAAAGCAAAACCAGTGCCACTACATTGGAAAATATTTGCATATTATGCTGGAAAAATGCTGCGTTTAAAGTTCAAAACCGTTCTGGAAATAGAAATGCCAGACATTCCCAAAATTAATGAAGTATTTCCATTCGAACACGATTGTGACGTCATAGAAGACTCTCCCCCACCTCCCTACAAATACCTGGGATGGAAAGACGTTGGACGTGCCGTTGACAAGTCTTTGTTTGTGATCAGTGTCCTTGTCCTTGTTAGTGACACCGCAGTATACTTTTTGAATCTTTGTCAATAACTTTTTCTTATCAAAAATGCTATTCTCTACAATGTGATGAATACAGACTTAAAACGTACGATGCAATAAAGTAGAAAATTTTTGAAATGACTTAAGCTCAAGATCAAAATTATCGCAAATCTAATAAGAATCCCGATGGAAATCCAGCATTTAAGTATATACATGTAATTTATGCGTCTCATCCTCTGGAATAATTTTTGTTGAAAACATCTATAACAAGGAAACATTAATGTTTCCATCAATCTTTGCCCGGAAAAAAATGAAATTGTAAATTTTTTTTTATCAACAGGGATATTCATTGAAATAACAAGAGACACATCGCTCACCTGATTCATAGTAGTCTTGCTTTTGTTTTTAATGTTTCTTTCCACGAAATATTTTAACTCCATATTGTGACTCCAACCTGTAGCCCCAAAGGGTCATGATATAACTGAACTTGAATTTACACAGCATGGGGATACCTCCATACCAGTACGGCTAGCATGACCTAGCTGTTTTGGGACAAATTTTATCGGTATACTAGCAGTACATGTATGTAGTTTACTACAGATTTAAAACATGTAACTTTAATCAAGAAAACTGAACTCGTGCAATTTAGGAACGTCTACATTTTGATATGATTTAATGTGGGTCTGTTACTCTTGAAACGAATTTGTTTTAATTGATTTCCTGTATATTCCCGTTTAAAACTTTGATCTTATGTTGTAGTTCCAAATGACCCTCGGGACCCTGAATTAAGCAAAATTGAGTTTGTCCCCATTTAAAACTTTGATCTCCTATTGTGGTCCCACCCTACTTCCGGAGACCTTAAGATGGACAAACGTGAATCTGCACTTCTGGGATGCTTGCATATCAATATGACTAATCATGGTCCTATTTATTTTTACAGATTTTTCCATCTGCATGTAAAAATTTGATTCCCAATTATGAACTCATTCTACTTCCGGGGGCGGTGGTGGGTGGTGTGATTTGCATTTGAACTCTACACTATGTCAGGAGGCTTTCATTTAATTTCCACTTTTCTGGACCTGTGTTTGTTGATAAGATTGATTGATTGTATATCATTCAACATCCTTCTCAATAATCTTTCACTCATATGGAGACGTCACCATTGCGGGTGAAGGGCTGTAAAATATAGGCCTATGCTCGGCACTTACGGCCTATGAGCAGGGAAGGATCTTTATCATGCCACACCTGCTATGACACGGGACCTTTGTTTTTTTCGGTTTCATCCGAAATTCTGCCATTCTTGTGTTTCTGAATAGCAGTTGCATGACCTCTGTCTTACTATATGTGAACGTATCATTCTTTTTGTGGAGGTTTTGTTTAGATCATGAATTGTTCGGAAACGTAAATGTTCACACTACTGTGTTTACAAATAGCTTAAAATCTGATACAGCATTGACGGAGGATAATACAGGAATATTTTGATTGATTATTGATTGATTAGATATTGTTTAACGTCCCGCTCGAGAATCTTTCACTCATATGGAAACGTCACCATTGCCGGTGAAGGGCTGCAAATTTAGGCCTATGCTTGGCGCTTATGGCCTTTCATCAGGGAGGGATCTTTTACGTGCCACACCTGCTGTGACACGGGACCTCGGTTTTTGCGATCTCATCCGAAGGACCGCCCCATTTAGTCGCCTCTTACGACAAGCAAGGGGGTACTGAGGATCTATTCTAACAACCCAGATCCCCATTTTGATAAATTGAACGTTTTAATATTGTTCAATAACACCATCTCCTGGTGGGTTTCTAACGGTTGATTCCTGGGACTAAATTATTGACTAAATAAACATGGAACTTAATCTGATAATGCTGGTAATGGAGTTCCCATTAATGATCCTAATGGACGCATTAAAATTGTTTTCTCTCCATTGTGTTTAACAATCTCTTGAAAAAGAATTACGTCAATGAATCTAAAACTTGATGTAACTATTGGGAGATAGATATCTGTAGATTGTTGTTTTTCCCCCACACTTACCTTGTGGCGTCCAATTTTTTTATTGGTGAAGGAGAGAACCCAGATACAATGTACCCGGGAAGAGATCACGGACCTTCCGAAAGTATACTGGCAAACTTCCTCACATATATCGGCGCGAGCGAGATTCGAACCCGCGACGACTAGAGATGAAAGGTGATGGTCTTGCACTCGGCGGCCACAGAAGCCCCCGATATCTGTAGAACGAAAACTGACTTGTACAACAGCAACATGAATTATATTTGTTGGACCAATAGTCATACAATAATTGCTGTATCTGGAAATGAAACGGGGGCGTGTCGAGCGCCCGTAAGGGCACAGGTTCACGACTCCGTTTCATTTTCAGATATAGCAATTATTGTACGACTATTGGTCCGACAAATGTTTTGCTTTGCTACTTTCACTAGCGGTACTGCCTTATAAATGGAAAAGTTGTAATATCATAAATAGTTTTATAATTTGTTTCAAGTTTTCCTCCAATATGTGTTTTTAGAATACTCTTAAATCTGCAATCTCTTATACACTTTTCAATGTTATTTCTAACATTTTGTTCATTGTACTCTGTAAAACAAACGTGCATTCGTAGTTTACAAGGTCATTTATTGTTATTATTATCATAATTACATTGTATATTGGTAAAAAAAAATTAAAACTTCAAAAAAAAAAAAAAAAAAAAAATCTCCCCCTGTAGTATTTAACAGAAACAGACTATTTACTATCGTCGTTGTATCCTGTAACTGCGTCTTATGGATTCTCAAATATAAGTCTAACGCAACTTCTTGCAGATTCGGAGCATGGAGAATTTCAAACTGATGCAGATATTTTGGACAGTACAAATGGCGTCTACCACGGATGGTCGTTTTGGGCTCCAAGTAACGGAAAATGAACTAAATTGTTTGTTAAAAACCAAGAAAACGTCAATACTAAACAAAACACTGAATGGGCAATAAATGTGTATGAAAAATGGAAAACCAGCAGATCTGAAAGTATTCCGGAACTTCATTTGCAGGGCAGCATGGAGATAAATTGCTGGTGGTAACGTGGAGGCTAAAATTAATGTTTACAATGATTCTTTGTCATGTGTATTGTACAGTAACTTAATAAAGTTTGAAGTCATTGTATGACATGATTTCCACGCCCACTTCCATACGTACAATAACTTGTAAAATCTGAATTCAAGAGATAGGCAAATATGGGGAATTATTGTATTATTTAACAAAGAAATACACCGCATCAGGGCCACTTCGAGAATTTTTCACTCATATTGAGACGTTACTAGCTGTAGGTGATGTATCACAAATTTAGACCTGTTCTTAGCGCTCAGGGCCGTAGCAGTCAGGATTCCTTAACGTGCCAACGCCTGCCGCGACACGGGACCTCCGGTTTTAAGTAATATCCGAAAGACCTGTGATTCTCACTTCTAAATGCCGAGCGTTTGGCGAAGGAGCAGTCACTACCTATTTTTCGTCTTCGGTTTGACGCGGCCATGGCACGAGCGGGGCTCGAACTCACGACCTCCCGGTGACGAAGTTCAGGAATCCCCTTACCTTGGTTGAACTATAACCAGAACTAGCAATATTTTTATACAACCACGAGTTATTGCTCCTGACATACTGGTTTCGATTACTTTGTAATATTGTAATTCATAATACATGGACGGATTCAGGATTTCAGGGGGGGGGGGGGGGGGGGGGGGGGGGGGGAGCTTGGAAAAATACGAGACAGGGGTCTAGAGGTCGTCTTTAGGCGCTCTAAGTTGCGAAGACTTGCTGTTGGTCCCAAAAGCTCTCGTATTTTACTGTATTTTGAAATTGAAATCTGGCATAAAACTTATAGTATTTTAGTACACATGCTGCAATCTGATATGGAGTCTCTGGGGATCCGGGTTAGAATAGGTCCTCAGTACCCCTATCTTGTCGTAAGAGGCGACTAATTGGGGCGGTCCGTCGGACGAGACCGCAAAAACCGAGGACCCGTGTCATTGCAGGTGTGACACGATAAAGATCCTCTCCTGCTCAAAGGCCGTAAGCACCGAGTATAAGTGCAGAGTATAAGCCCTTCACCGGCAACGGTGACGTCTCCATATGAGTGAAAGATTTTCGAGCGGGATGCTCATCAATATACAACCAACCAACCTAATTTAGGAATAAAAATGCATTTTTAATTTTATAAAATCATGTTTGATAGCACTGCTGGCTCCTTTTGTGTAGCAGAGAAGGACGTATGTTTTGGTGATCGTATTCATTAATTTATTCAGTCATGTACCAGAATTCAAAGTTCATAAAAATGATATCAACATCAGTCTTTACGAAAACTTTCCAATTACACTAGCCATATTAATGTGACAAATATGAAAATTTCACTAGCCCGTAAATAAAACATAAACATATAAAATATTTAGTGCTTAATAAGGATGAATTTAAAACATAGAGACAGATATATTTTAAAGCATTTGTCACGGTATATATGTTCATTGTAATTAATGATATTTAATTTGTTCGAGTAATTTTAAATAGCTAGCTTTATCAGTGTGAGAATTATTTCCTGTTGAGTGGACATTTTATTAGTGTGACCGGGATAATAGAGGTTTTGTTGATTCGTCAGTGCGCATGTCTAGAGCTAACTTGATATCAAGCACCTGTTTTTACCATGGAGATTTGTTCATTAATTAAAAAATCGTCTGCATTTGCTAAGCTGTCTTACATAATCACCATATATATATATATATATATATATATATATATATATATATATATATATATATATATTCAAATAAACTGACAACTTCATTGCGTCTGCCTTTGGAGTCTCACTGAACTCGGGGAAATTACAAAATTCTCAATCCTTGACACATTTTGATATATAATTGAGACTTAGATGCAGAAAAACTTTATCGAAGATTTTTAAAATTGATCTAAGATGTTAAGATTTTCACTAGGCAGACGGAATATTCTACAATAATTGATGAACATCTTTCGTTTGTTAACTTCCTCGATATATTTCAAGCGAGAATTTAGGGGATGGCCAGGGCGTTGTCCCCCTCCCCCCTCTTTGGGAATTTACCATTATCGAAAAATTTAGCTATTAAATTGTGTGCGCTAATTAAGTAACAAGAACATGCCCAAACCAGGTGCTGTCATTCGACAGGAACGTCCGCTCGTAAGTGTTTGCATGCCTTTAAATATTCTCTCCGTCGTACTTGTGTAACTAGCAAAGAGGCCACAATAGTTTTTGCGTTGACCGTGAAGGAAAGGGAGACCCCCCACCCCCCGAAATTGTGGAACTCTTAGTTTATGATTATTCATATTACTATTATTAGTATCTGATTTTGATTGTCTTTTCTTTTTTTTCGCATGTAACTTAAATTTCCGTGAGATTTCTATGTAACATGTACTACAAATAAATGTGTACTCGATTATTAAGAGACAGTGAGTTTTGTTTCATTGTAGGGCCTACCATGCAGCTCTGTGGTCCTGATCAAAGTAGAATTTGAGTGTGCGTGACAGAACGCGGAAGTCTTGTACCTGAAAAGGTGAAAATAATGAACCGTGACCATTCTCATCACTTCTGCTGTTTAATATCTATTGTTAGGCCGTTCTTGGCATACTGATTCTGACTAGGGATTTCCCCGTTTACCTGATCGGGATGTAGGGCTCACAGCGGGTGTGACCGGTCGACAGGGGATGATATTGAATACCAAGTTCTACCATCATATGCTACAAAAAAAAGCACTAAATATTCCACTTCTCTTCTTCAAAACAATCTGTCACTGTCGAAATTCAGCCTCCTGACTCTCTCGGACTGGCATTGCATGTGCTGTAGAATATGCATGGTCGTAACTAAAAGGCACGCTGTTATCCGCCGAAATGTCATCTTTATTTTCCCAACGATTAACTCTCCCCTATTTTAAAGCCTGGATTATCTTCAATTTTCCACTTTTACAAAACCTTCCCTTAAATTTAGCCATAGTAGATTATAGCTGATGAAAGTGCGCAGATCTAAACTAAATACCGAATAATCATTGAAAGACAAACAGATATTGTTAAAATTCCGCATTTCAGAAAACGGTAGTCCGGTTCCGTATTTACTTTCGCTTGTGACGTACAGCAGATATAGGGCTACGTTAACTGGAAATGTTACGGAATTATGTAAACTTGGTCAATACCTGTATAAGTTTATTTACAAGATTTCAGCTACTGTAAGATCCTCAGAATCTATTCTGCTCATGTACATCAGTATGTTTTTAGTCCTGTTTTGTTACTATTTCATTGTGTAACATATTTTTGGTATATACCTTAAACCTATGAACTACATAGTGCATACCTTAAACCTATGAACTACATAGTGCTAGGTTAATAAACAATACAATACTATAAAATAATTAGAGTGGCGAGAACTACACTACAGTAAGAAAGGTAGTCTTATTGAGAGTATCTGAATGTAATTTGTAACTGTTCTCAATCCAGGGGCCTTCGTGGCCGAGTGGTTGGAGCATCGCGCTCAAAATCACAAGGCCTCTGACCTCTAGTCGGCGCAGGTTCGAATCTCGCTCGCGCCGATATATGTGAGAAAGTTTGCCAGTTTACTTTCGGAAGGTCGGTGGTCTCTTCCCGGGTACATTGTATCTGGGTTCTCTCCTCCATCAATAAAAACTGGACAGCCACCAGATAACTGAAAAATTTTTGAGTGTGGCAGAAAGCAACAATCAATCCATCAAGCATGCTGTAGTCCTTACATTCTAATTAGAGTTCTAATGTCAGTGTGGGTACAGCGGCTGAATGCAAGAACAAAACTTCGATACCTCCAGGATTCGTTGACAAGGTATGAATTTTGTTTTAAGATTTCATACGTTTATCATATGTTGAATATTTGTTAAACATTCTAATTTTTCATCGTATCTTGATCTTGTATTTTATTGTTTGATTTGTTTGTTTATTTTACGTCCCTTTGAGAATTTTTCACTGAGATTTAGAATATGTTGAAAACTCAGAAACAACTAATTGTACATTTTTTCCAAATGGATTCTCAATACTGTATTCCGGATTTTCAAGGACTGATCAATTTGTATTTCGTTCTCTGGTTTTAAATGCCCCTTTCGAAGTTAAAAGATCGCCATTTTGTGTTGCGTGTGACTTTTAAACAACTGTACATACCTCAAGTGTGAGGATAGTCTATTTGGATATTATCGATAACTGTTTATGATAATTTAACGACAGTGTCGCTATTCTTGTTCTAATCTGGGTCACGCTATTCTTAACATAGTTCGTACTGCACGTCCGTGTAACTGTTCTGTGTATTTAATTTTATCACTGATTCTTCCAGAATTACGTGGCATGGGTTCCGAATGGAGCGACAACCTGATTTGTTCGTCGTGTTCACAGTCATACGAGGACCCTATAACGCTGCCATGTCTCCATTCTTTCTGCAGGAAATGTATTGACAGCTTCAGCAATATAAACACACAAATCCCATGCCCAGTGTGCGGCGAAACGATTGAATGTGCAGAAAAACTGAGTACCAATTTCTTTTTGAAAAATCATGTGGATCTTTACACAACGTGCAAAGGAAAGGAAAATTCATGTTCCTTCTGTATTCTAATTGGTAAAAACGCTGAGGTAGTCTCTCAGTGCTTGACATGTGGTGACTTTCTATGTTCTGTTTGTGCTGAACTACATAAATCCACAACTCAAACTTACAAACATGAAGTTGTCCCCCTTGTAGATGTGATAGCAGGGGTTTATAATGAAAGTATTCGGTCACTTCAGGAAATTCCGTGTTTTAAACATACCAATGAGCATATCGGATATATTTGTAAATCATGTGACGTCCCTGTCTGTAGTGAATGTATCATTTTTGAACACCGAAAACATGACTGCGAGCTAGCATCAGAAGCAAGGAAGAGAAATGACGATGACTTGAAAGCTTTGATGACATCTGCAGAAGAACGACTAACAGTATTACACACGGCACAGAAAACTGTCAGACAGGAAGTGGAAAAATTCGAGAAAAACAAAGACATGTTAAATGCACGAATGAACAAGATTATAAAACCTGATAATGTGACAGATTTTAAGATTAGAGCTGAGCACAAGTTGGAAACAATTGTTCAGTTCCACAGAGATAAACTTGCTTTGATAGAAAAAGAACTTAAATTACTGAAAGAATCATATTTCTTCTGCAAAAATGTCACTGAATATGGAAGTGATATGGAAGTTTTTACTTTGCAAAGAAGTATGATTGAGCGTCTTTCGAAGTTAAAGCTAGCACAAAAGGCGGAGGAATACAAACAGGCGAACCTTCCAGTTCTTGAGATCACTTCCGATGCAGGTTGTTGTCGGATGGTGCTTAGGCAGGATAGTGATATCCTACTCACGAGTCAATATATTCAGGGAAACCCAAACCACCCAGGAATACCAACAGAAAGAGACGATGATAGACATATAAACACATTCAAACAAATCTTTTCGATTTTCATGTGGTGTGTTTGTTTATATTTGGTACAAAAACTTGATAAACTTTTTAGATAAAACTGATTAAAATTTTCGACAAGGAATGTAAACTACAACGATAATGTGCATTGCCTATAGCTAGCGTCCAAAGTAACTATCCAGCTGGGTTTTTTTAAAACTGTAATAGTGGTATGGGAATTTTATTCCATGAACGGAAATTTATCTACCGTTTTAACAATGCGCGGAATTCTCTTATTTTCAATTCTGTTGTTGAACTTCTGACTGCGGATTTTTCTATTTATCTGATCAAGATATAGGGCTTACGGCGGGTGTGACCGGTCGACAGGGGATGCTTACTCCTCCTAGGCACCTGATCCCACCTCTGGTATGTCCAGGGGTCCTTGTTTGCCCATCACTCTGATTTGTATTTTCTGTAGAAATTGCGAGATTGAGTACTGTTCGTTATCTTAGCTTTTTCTTTGCACTAAACCTACCCGAATCAAATTTCCATATTGATCGTAAAACGCGTAAAACGTGATAGCAACAAGAAGTGTATAACTTCTTTCTTTTATTCAGTTTATATAATGATCATTTACAATTCTTGAAAAATGAAACTTTTTTTTTTGAAAACACGCTAATGTATTTATAATGCCGAATTGAAATTATATGTTGTCATTTAGTGATTGTGCTTCGATATGATATAAACAAAATAAAGGTAAATATTTTTAAAATATTGTTCTCAATGAAAAGAGTGTTTAAAAAGGTGTGGAATAGTCTACCTACAATGATAATCACCAACCGCCAGAAATGTTAGTGTTTTAATGGTGAATTTGGGGAGGGGGAGTTCCATGTTTGCTGTACTGCCTTCTGAATCGCTACTGAAGCTCAATATAAATTCTGAAATCTCTCAAGTTACAAAGATTATTTCAAGAGGTGAATCTGTATACCAGTGGTTTCTTACTGAATTATTTATCCTCCTCGTTTCTTTGATTTTCTTTCTCAGAGATCTCTAAATACGGTTTGTGTATATAGCGTATTCATGATGTCGTCATATGAGCATTCAGACGTCATTAAAATTTAAATTCATTATGATGTCATAGCGCATGAATAATATTTTCGACCTGATTTCTGGTTAATGGGTATTAGGTGTAGTTTTTACCTGCAACAGCTGTTAAAAGGACTAAAACTGATGGCAATGTGCAGAAAAAATACTTTTGACACAATCGGCATGCCATAAGGGGTTATTTTATTGTGCACGCCATATTGTTTTCAGAAAAGCACGGAAGTTCACAATCTGGAGTAAGCAACTGAACTATGATCAAACGATCATCGTTATCTACGGACATTAGTATTCAGTGTTTTCGATAACTGTAGGTAAAAGTTCTGACGCTGCTACAGATTTACATTGATGCTAGTTTTCTTTATGATGTAAATAACAGTACAGTCATGTTCAAAGGTAAGTTACACTATACAAGAAAGGGCATGGGAAGCTAACAGCGTCAAAATGCTATCCCTGTAGCTGTGTATTAGCGACTACACAATGCGGTAGTCGTGCGATGTAAATGTAGAATGTTTAATGTAAACGTAAAAATGTTAAATGTAAATGCGGAAATGTTATTAAATGTAAATGTAGAAATGTTAAATGTAAACGTAGAAATGTTAAATGTAAATGCGGAAATGTTATTAAATGTAAATGTAGAAATGTTAAGCGTAAATGTAGAAATGTTACATATAAATATAAATATAGAAATGTTACATACAAATGTAGAAATGTAAATATATAAATGTTAAATGTAAATGTAGAAATATTAATTGAGATGTTGAACATAATTGTAGAAATGTTAAATGTAAATATAGAAATGTTAGATGTAAATGTAGAAATGTTAAATGTAAATGCGGAAATGTTAATGTAAATGTAGAAATGTTAAATGTTGATCGATTGATTGATTATACTAGATTAGTAGTATTATTATACTATAATATTGTATATTGTTTAACGTCACGCTCGAGAATTTTTCACTGATATGGAGACGTCACCATTGCCGGTGAAGGGCTGCAAAATTTAGACCTATGCTCGGCGTTAATCAGGCTTATGGCCTTTGAACAGGAAGGGATCTTTATTGTGCCACACCTGCTTTTACACGGGACTTCGGCTTTTGCGGTCTCATCCGAAGACCGCCCCATTCAGTCGCCTCTTACGACATGCAAGGGGTACTGAGGATCTATTCTAAACAATCCGGATCTATGGCCACGGGGCCATAGAAATATTAAATGTAAATATAGAAATGTTACATATAAATGTTGAAATGTAAATATAGAAATATTAAATGTAAATATAGAAATGTTAAATGTAAATGTAGAACTGCTAAATGTAACCTGACAGTTGCAATACTTATCAGTACAATTCGTTCAATCTTCTCTTCTGGCTGCCACCCCCTCTTCCCCTGCTTTTCTCTCTCTCTCTCTCTCTCTCTCTCTCTCTCTCTCTCTCTCTCTCTCTCTCTCTCTCTCTCCCCCCCCCAAATATGCGTCATGCCCGAATTGTAAAATATCATTTTCGGGTATTGTCATTATTATTTTAATAATTTCGTTTTGCCTTGAGATCGCTGATACTTGAGAATGTAAATACTACTAAGCCTAGAGGAGCTCCCAATTTCTGATACATCACATGCCTCCTATCGTCATAACGAAGCAATATAGCTTACAAATGCTGAATTTAGATGGTACGGATGCTGAATTCACGCGTTACATGCAGTGTGTACACAATGATTACCAACAGAAGGATTCCGGTTTTTGGTTGATAGAACAAATGATTGATTTGATTTGATTGACTTGGACATATTTTATCACACACGGTACTGTGTCCGGGTTCATAACGTAGGTTCGGAAAAACGATATGAACTCGTAGCACAGGTTAATAACAATGCAAATTATGTAGGGTCATGTGAGGTCAGTGCGTGCTGACATAGACACAAAACTTTTACTACGAATGTTCTTCAAGCCTGTCATATTTATTCATGTTTCATTTGTTGTTATATAGCTGAAAATTAAAATCCAAAGATTGAAATATCAATTTAGCTATCACGTTGACGTGTTCATCTCTAGGTCTCATTTCTTTCGTTCAAGGACATTTTCAGACGATGCAAAGAGGCTGAAAATCACATCCTTGTACAGAGTATATTCTATAGACAGGCTATGTGAGCATCAATTGAATCTTTTGGTTTCTTGAATATAGTTTTGAACATAATAAAAAATACAACTATTTAGTTCAGGAGATTCAGGAGATAAGGCATTATCACCCCAAAGTAGAAGGTGTGTATCAACAATAACTAAATTATTTATTCTTAGCAATCTGTCCATTAATTTATATCTAGCATTTGAATATCTGTTACAAAGAAAAAGTGATATGTGTCTTCACGCATACCACAGGAACATAATGGAGAATCAACAATATTGCGTCTATAAAGATATCATAATTCAAAACACAGGTGTGTATAAGTTTGGTATGGATTATATTTAGAGCCATATGAAAAATATACAGGTGGTTTGGGATTATTGGTATTATTAGATTGATTGATTGATTATTCATTGCTTTTCCGCCACACTCAACAATTTTTCAGTTATCTGGTGGCGTCCATTTTTTGTTGGTGGAGGAGAGAACCCAGATACAATGTACCTGGGAAGAGACCACCGACCTTCCGCAAGTAAACTGGCAAACTTGCCACGGAGGCCCCTGGTATTATTAGAGCTAACACTTTTTAAGAGAATTCCCCTTTGATATAGCGTCTGGTACAAATGGTTTTGTTTTTTTATAAACTTCAAGTCTGCATTTTGGTATTGTATAGTTGTCTCCATTACGGAGACAGTAGGTTGATAAATTGTTTATTTTACTAGGTATCGTTTCTTTTAGATACTGAGGAACTTCATTATTAAAAACCTTGTACATGGTAATTAATTTCGTAGTTGCTCGTCAAGAAGACAGAGGTTCTAAGCCAGTTTCTAAATGCAGAGAATCTATAGAGGCTAGTATAGGAAGGCCAGATATAATTCGCGCTGCACATAATTGAACTTCTAACTGATCACTTTCGTATGAGTTTCATCCATCCCTATTCTAAAGTTGATCTAATAAAAGTAGTGTACATTTTTAGAAGAGCATTTCTTCCTGAAGTAAATTTTAGATTTTTAAGAAGTCCTAGTTTTTTGTAAGCAGTACTTGTAATGGTATTTATATAATGGGACCAATCTAAATTACATGAAACAAATAATCCTAGATGTTTGTGAACTGGCACATCAGAAGCAAAAATACATTATTGTGTTCCCATACAAAATTGATTTCTATATAATAAGTTATATATTCAATAGAATCGAAATCTTTAATTTGATAAAATCTTAAACTTAGTTTTAATTTTATTAATCAATGCGCAAGAAAAAAAAAATCTAAAAAAAAATAATAATACTAATAAATAATAATAATAAAAATTAAAAAAAAAATGAAGAAAATATAAAATATGATAAAATGAAAATAAAATAAAATAAACGTTAAGTATTTTATATAATAAACGATATTGCGTGGAATAGCCTACCTCCAGCTACTGTAATTTTTAATTAAAGGTGAAAAATTAAATGACACTCGATGTGCAAAAATACTTTTGACACACTTTGCGTCCCATAATTTACGGGTACGTTACCTGATCTGCTGTTCTGCATGCATGATATCACAAATCTCAAACAAACCTTGACCCATTTTGATATAAAAATACGAATAATCCCAACACAAGGATTGGTTCACTTTTTTTTTTTAAATAAAACATTTTCATTCTCGATGTTCAACATTAAAAATATAACTCATATAAAATTGACTACCAACATTTGGACCTTCTTAATGCAAGGAAAAGAGCAATATTTTAGCCTTAACTCTGTGTTATGTAAACAAAGACCCGTGTCTTTTTTTATGCTGACAAACAACCTTGTGAAATGTTAATGTAATTTAAAGCATCCTCATTTCATGCAGACACAAATTCAAGTTTTATAAGGTACATTAAAAAACTCGAAATGCGATGTATAACATAAAACTTCGATAGGTAACCATAAATTTTCAGAAGTTTGTAAACAATAACATACCTCAATCTTTGTTTACACCACAAATAATAAACTCTCTCTAATGAGCTCCTGTCATAAATTTTGATCATTAAAAGTGAGAAATAAATTTGGGGAAAATCGTGAATCAACCCACGTAAAGCAAATTATTTTAGGGTTTAAATTGTGTTTACAAGCAGTGATGTGTCTATTTCCGCGGATATCAAACAATTAAACTGCTAGTCAGAAAAAGGCATCGTCAGGTCTATCTTATCTTTACTACAAATGATGCTGTAGGGAAAATAATTCTCACAGAAATTTTGCATTGGCATGGGACTTTCCTATTGGCAATACAGAGCTCATACGTTTTGCTTATCAACACGTAGTTGAGTAAGACACTAACTACAAAGAATCTGAAATCACCCATAACATAAGAAAATATTAAATATAATCAGAAAAAAATCGTATTACATATAGAATGTAAAGAGATTTTGAATGTTTGAAATATTAGCGCTTTTCAATCTTAGTTCGAGACAATGCCAAAACGCGGATCAGTACTTTACATTGCTGCCAAACTTCTTTTGTGTACATATGTTGAGTCATTCCTCGGACGGTTAAGGAGGTGGTGCGTAACATACACATGCCGTCACTTACAGTGTTGGTTTTCATTTCGTAAACGCCAAATGACGTCAGAGCATAATGAAATGTAATGTTTCATCCACAACATGTCATCGTCATTGTCATAAACCCATTATGTGTTTTAAGGGAGATAATATGAAATTAATCACTGTTCATCACCTTTTGAGGTGCAAGTCTGAATACAAATCACAGAAGATATGTTAGTGCTTCATAAAAAAAATATTATACATTTTTATTTATTGATACAAACTTAATGTAACCTAAAAGAATACGAATCATTGATTACAATTTTGCATTATTTGTTTATTTGTTTATCATCCCTTTGTTTATTTGTTTATCATCCCTTTGAAGGGGCCTCCGTGGCTGAATGGTTAGAGCATCGGGCTCAAAATCATAAAGCCTCTCACCTCTGTCGTCGCGTGTTCGAATCTCGGCCGCGGCGTTATGTGAACAAGTTTGCCAGTTTACTTACGGAAGGTCGGTGGTCTCTTCCCAGGTACATTGTATCTGGGTTCTCTCCTCCACCAACAAAAACTGGACGCCACCAGATAACTGAAAAATTGTTGAGTGTGACTCCCACCTCTAAGTACCGAGCGTTTGGCAAAGGAGCAATCACTGCCTTGTTTTACATCTTAGGTTTAACGCTTCCATGAAATCGTGACCTCACTGTCAGAAAGCGAATGCTCTTACCATTGAGTTATCGTGACAAGTCAATCCTGACAATTTTGTTATGAGGTGCTTATTCAATAGTTGTCAATGTAAACATTAGTAATAATACATAATGCGCCAGATGACAAGTGAGGTCGTTCTTTACACACTGATTTGACTACGGATTACTCCATTTACTGATAAAGATATAGAGCTCACGGTGGGTTTGACCGGTCAACAAGGGGGTACACACCAAAGAGGAGATCAGGTCCTCCTAGGCACCTGATCTCGCCTTTGGTGTGTACAATACCAGTACGTGTAAGCCCTATTCTTGATGATATTCTCTTTAGGATTTTACCATTAAGTCAAATGTTGTCTGATGTGTTTCGTACCAATTGTGAGGCCGTTCTTGGCACACTGATTCTGACTACGGATTGCTCCGTTTATCTGATCGGAATATAGAGCTCACGGCGGGTGTGACCGGTCGACAGGGGATGCTTACTCCTCCTAGGCACCTGATCCCATCTCTGGTATGACCAGGGGTCTGTGTTTGCCCATCTCTCTGATTTGTATTTCCTATAGGAATTACGAGATTGAATACTGTTAGTTATCTTAGCCTTTTCAAGAGATTGATCACTGTTCGTTATCGTCACATTTTTTCAATGGTAATCTGGTAAATCACCATAGGAGATTAGGTTACTCCGAAAATGAATACTTTATATAGTTTTAATAAGGTGTGTACTGGGATTTATCTAGGATCTTATTATAATATACATGTATCCTGAAGCAAAACCGTAAAGGTGTATTCATACTCAAAACGGCTTAAATTCTCGTACCATAACATTAAGAGTTCTAGTGGCAATTTTAAAGAATATATCTAATCATTGTATTTTGTTTTGTTTTCAGATTGAAAAGTCAATGGCGTCGATATCATCTACAATAACCGAAGAATTTTTGACATGCTCTATCTGTTTTGAAATTTATAAGGATCCCAAAACACTTCCATGTTTGCATTCATTTTGTAAAGGTTGCATCAATGACTTCACGAGGAAGAGAGAAAATACAAATAAACACACTTGCCCAGTGTGTCGAGAATCGTTTAAACTCTCTGATAATTTTGCAGACAATTTAAAGACAAATTTTTGTCTGAAAAATCTTATCGAACTCGTAACTTCTGGCAAAGGAGTGAAGAAATTGTGCTCATTTTGTAGTTTAAATGGCAATCACATTGAAGCGTCTTCGCAATGTCTTACTTGTAAAGATTTGCTCTGTTCTGAATGTTCGGAACATCGACACCGATCTACCACACTAACATTAAATCACAAAATTGTTTCACTTGCCGACGTGGCATCTGGAAAATATGATGATGAAATTCGTTCACAACAGCGCATTCCTTGTTTGGAACATAGGGGAGAAGACTTGAGATATTTTTGCGAAACATGTGACATTCCTATCTGTCGTGATTGCATCGTTCTTAGCCATCAAAATCATAAATGTGTGGCCCCATCAGAGGTGAGAAAAAGAATTGATGAAAGTCTTGGCACTTTTATGAGTTCTTTAAAGGAGAGGTTAGACAAATTTCAAGCTGCTAATGAAAATGTAATAAGTGCTTTAGATAAACTTGAGATAGGAAAGCGGCAGATGAAAGAAAATTTGGAAAAGCAAGTTAATGATATAATAAATAAGGTCATGGAATCTCAAAAATCGGTAGAAACTGATTTTGATCGGATTGTGAAATCAAAGGAAAAAAAATTACACGAAGAAAAGGAACTTCTTGATAAAGAAAGGAAATCTCTAGAGGAAACGTACACCTTCTGCAGAAACATTCTAGAATGTGGAAACGATATTGAGATTCTCACTATGAAAACGGAGATGAATGAATGCTTATCAAAGTTGCATTATTCGAAAAATGAAAGAAGATGCATTATTGAAGATATTGAACTGCCATCCGTTGGAGCTAGCACTGACGGAAATGTTTTTAGCTTGGTGTTTGAAAGTGTAAAAATGAATGAAGGTAATTCGAATCAAAAGAATACAAGAAAAGAAAATGCTGAAAAGTGTACCGCAATCACTGAAGGAAAACAGAAAATAAATCCTGATTATGTCAATCCCAAATTATTACACACGTTTCGGGGGAAAGAAAATAAAGATATTAATACACCAAGTTATACAAGTGTGACATGGGTGGCTGATGACAGTATAGCAGTTATCGACCAAAGAAACCAAAAACTGAAATTTCTCTCCACGCAAAATGATAAAATTATATCAAAAGTTATCGCGAATTGTGTGGTGGTGAGTTCTTTTCAGGGTGGAATGACATGTAGAACATCAGAAGGGAAATTACATGTCTACAACAATTCATCGGACCACCAGACAACATTCTCAGGAGTGTTAACTCTGATGACCTGTCATCCAAAATCACCTCAAATAAGCTGGATATCTGCATTAGATAAAATTTGTGTATTCGAAAAAGCCGCAGTCCAACAAATCGTCATCACCGATCCAAACAAAGCACCACTTTTGAAAAATCCCAAGTTCGGACACGTTCTCAGGAATGGAATGTTTGCTGTGTCCGACTGGGATATGGACTGCGTGTTTCTGATCAGAAGATCTGGATATGTAGAGCGAAGAAAATATTGCAGTCCTGGTTCTGTTTCTTCAGATTCAAATAATAATATTTACGTTTGTGATCACAGAAAGAGTCTTATTTTGGTCTTCAAATTGTCTGGAGAGACACTGCACACAATTGATGTTGGATCCTTTGTCTACAATCCCAAAAGTATTGCCGTATACCAGGACGGTCGGATTTTGATCGCAAATAAAAAATCAATCGTTTTGGCTACATTGAAATAATGATAAAATAGTCCGCTTCAGTTTAAATTACGAAGATAAACTTTTTCAGTTTTAACAAAAGTACTTTCTTATCATACACACTACACATGTTTTCTTAGTTTTTGATGTTTTATTACAACATTAATAATTTTCGATGCAGAAGATTCAAAATCGAATAGACGCATGGAACTGATATTCTCCAGTGTATCAGACATTATGATGTCACTTTTAATTCCCTATGAATATTTCTTGTCTTATGTCACAGACATTAGAAATGTAAAACATAAACGGTACCAATTTCGATGCACCAGATGCGCATTTCGACAAATAGTGTCTCTTCAGTGATGCTCAAGTCAAAAATATTGAAAATTTGAAATAAGAACAAACTTGGAAGATTTGAAAAAAAACCAAATAGTGGAGCCAAATCCGGCAAAGTTAATATACTTTACTATCGTTTTACACACACCGGTCGCGGTAGCTAGCTCAGTGGTTAGAGTGTTCGCTTTGTAACCGGAAGGTCGTGAGTTCGAGCCCCGCTATGGCCGCGTCAAACCTGAGACGTAAACATAGGTAGTGATTGCTCCTTCGACAAACGCTCGGCATTTAAAAGTGAGAATCGCGGGTCTTTTGGATATAACCTTAAAAACGGAGGTCCCGTGTCACGACAGGCGTTGGCACGTTAAAGAACCCTCACTGCTACGGTCCTGGGCGCTAAACATAGGTCTAAATATGTGGTACTTCACCTACAGCTGCTGACGTCTCAATATGAGTGAAAAATTCTCGACGGGACGTAAAACAAACAAATCAATCAATCGTTTTACACATGTATATGAAAGCATTCCAGTAAAGTTTTTCATTTGGAAACTATAAATGTTCTCTGCGACATTGATTTCGAAATCTTCAGATCAAATTTATTTCATATGAAACGTTATATGAAAACCATAATAAATACTTCCGACCATATTTGTACTTCACAAAATATGAGAGGTATTTAATTAATATTTCTACTCGGAGTCAACAGCAAGACAAATTTATGAATGGAATATCCCCGTTACAAATTTATGAATGGAATATCCCCGTTACTCTCAATGTGTGAAATTTGCGAATCCAAGAAAGGTATGCTGTAGTGTTGTACCGATCATCAGATAACATCAATTGTCGACGAAAAAGCTACCGATTTTGAGGATAGATTATTTTTTCCATAATCGATCAACGGATACATGTACACTCATTATAGAATGCATTCTGGTATTATCCCATGTCCGCTTCTACAAACCACAAAGATTGCAATATAAACAAGCTAAGATTTATTTGATATAAAGGACAGAAAAATTCACTAGATTTGGATACCCATTTCTGCCCCTTCCGGGCGTTGAATTCACAACTTGCAGAACCAAATCTCTTAACAGCCTTTGACTAGTGCTCTAGACCATTTAGGTAAGTCATTAAAACTTGAGCTTGATTTTGATGATGATGGAATTCTTGCCATGTTGTCACTACATGGTCATTGAGAATGCATATTTGATGCAAGTTTAGAAGAATGCTGCATTTGAAATATTTTATATACAGCACAAAGATTGCCATGAAGCTTTGAACAAATATATCTTTACATATGATTATATATGTGTGTGTGTGTGTAAATATGTAAATATACATATGTAAATGAAAAAAAAAATCATGAAATACTTTGTAAGATTATGCTTTTTAAGGTAAAAATGTTTTCCGATTATAATCAGTAAAATCGCATCGGAAGCAGCAACCGATTCCAACTGATGATCGATTATGAAAATTAACCGATGCCCCATCACTAGTATGCTGAGGGTTTTTTTTAACCAAGAATAATTATAGCATAACTGTTGAGGTGACTTGCAGGGATTCTTTATACAACCATGTGAGGCGATACAGTTTTCAAATACATATGATTTGGTTTTATGCAAATTTGAATGATTCCGGATATTTATTACAACCGGATCTGGCATGCTGAAGTTCATATTTAATGAATTCTCAGATGATTTTGAAAAGGTATTCAAAAATCCACTCAAAAGACTGCTTGACCTTAAAGTGCTTTTGAATGTATGTTAGATTTAATAACGAGAAGTTAGTTCTCAGTTCAATTTTGAACTGTGTTTAGAAATTTTAATTATACTGAAACTGGTTGTTGAAGATATGTATATTGTTTGATTTATCGTAAACTATAAGTATATTTTGTAACGAGGTAATACTCATTTGATTTCCATGTATTGGTGCAAAAATGCAAGCAAGGATAAAAAGGCCTGACCACATTTAGTTGTCAAAATTTGCCGTGGTTTGTAATTGCATTTTCTGTGTGCGTTACTGGTAATATTGTTAGAGCTGTACCCTAAATAAAATGTTAATCTGAGAACCTTGAAGTTTTATGTGTTAAACCTCAGGCACCAAATTGTTCGAGTATCAACTACCCTTTCAAAACACACACACAGATATATATATATATATATATATATATATATATATATGTGTGTGTGTGTGTGTGTGTGTGTGTGTGTGTGTGTTTGTTTTACGTCCCGTCGAGAATTTTTCACTCATATTGAGATGTCATCAGCTGCGCCCGAAAAACCCGTGATTCTCACTTTTAAATGCCGAGTGTTTGGCAAAGGAACAATCACTACCTATTTTTGCGTCTTAGGTTTTACGCGGCCATGGCACGAGCTGGGCTCGAACTCACGACCTCCCGGTTACGAAGCGAACGCTCTAACCACTGATCTTCCGCGACCGGTAATATATATATATATATATATATATATATATATATATATATATATATACACTGAGTCAAAAAAGAAACTTCACAAAATTAATTTTGTAAAATATTGAATACTTTCCCCTGATGATACACCTGTGTAGCCAACATGGGATCCCTATCTGTCGACTCTGGAAAACCGTTAGCCAAACCCACTCATAGCCATTCATTTCTTGTGTAAATGCCTTTCGTGCCAAATCAGGTTTTGCACGTGCATTCAATGTTGTGAACTCCACATCGAAGTTGGATTCATTTGCACATGTTTGCCATGGCCTCAAACATTAAAAAAACACTTTTAAGCCACATTTGTAACAGTACTTGAAATGCCACGATTGTCAAATGTGCAACGTGAACGTGCCGTTGGCATGTTGCAAGCGGGGCGATCAGTTATTGACATCGCAACAGCAATGGGATGCAGCCGTCGTACTGTGTATGACTTGCGACATCGTCTACAACAAACTGGCACCACTGCTGATCGCCCAAGGTCGGGTCGTCCACGTGTAACGTCACGAGTTGAAGACCGGAACATCGTCCTACGTCACCTTCGTAACCGATTTCTGCCGGCTGCACGAACCAGAGCTGAGATGTTTCAAGGTCGGCTGTCCGCACAGACCATCCGAAATCGGTTGCGGTCTGCCAATCTCCATGCTCGACGTCCGTCTCGTGGGCCAATTGTGACGCCATTTCATCGACGTCAGCGTCTGCTGTGGGCCCAACGTCACCTCCGATGGACCCAGAGAGACTGGAATCGAGTCGTCTTTAGTGATGAATCGCGGTTTACCCTCAGTTTTGCGGACGGCAGGCTAAGAGTCTGGAGACGACCTAATGAACGGTATGCCCAGTGTTGTGTGCAGGAAGTGGACAGATTCGGGGGCGGAAGTTGCATGGCATGGGGTGCTTTCTGTGGGAACAACCGTTCCAGACTTCTGGTCATCCATGGAAACCTCACAGCTGCTGCTTATCGCGATCAGGTGCTCACCCCTGAACTCATTCCCTTCATGGCGGCTCATGGTCCAGGTCTACAGTTCCAGCATGATAATGCACGGCCGCACACCGCGTTGTTGACACGAAATTTCCTTCAAAATGCTGGCATCAACGTCATGGACTGGCCATCGAGGTCCCCTGACCTTAATCCCATCGAGCACGTTTGGGATGCACTAGGGAGAGGGCTTCGTGAACTGAGGAACCAACCGCAGAATTTGCAGGAACTTGGCGCTGCCTTGCAAGGTCAATGGCGCCGAATCCCCAACCATGTGTTCACAAACATCAGGCAGTCGATGAGGAGACGGTGCATGGCTGTGGTGAATGCGCGAGGTGGCCATACTCAATATTGAACTGAGACATTTCGACGTTTCATTCTTGTGACTTGACATTCCGTGTACAAATGTTTTGGAACGGCGTGTAGCCTAACTGAACAGATCTGTGGCACTGTCAGTGTATTGATTACATCACACACATCTCAGCAATGAAATAAAATCACTGGCATCATCCTATTATCTCTTGTTCGTTTTAAGTGCCTTGACAAGAGAATGTGAAGTTTCTTTTTTGACTCAGTATATATATATATATATATATATATATATATATATTTATATATATATATATATATATATATATATATATATTTGGTATGGGTGTGACTCCTGTGTGTTCATCAATCTAGTTCACTAGTCAGCTTATATGCAATCGGCTTAATACACAACATACCCTTACAAGATTATATGTAACAGACCAGCAGGGAAGAAGATGTGATTCGGCTTATTGTTGTTTTATTTTTATAGAAATTGATTAGGCGTTCACCTATAAGCATAACAAATAGCAAGTGAATTGGACAAAGTGTACAATTTTGTCTATAATTTCATAAATCGTTGACAATAAGTTGCCAAGTAATACAACATACACTTGTAATACAAAAGTATGTTCTGTAAGAAATTGACCTTTGAAATTACAAATTATAAAAATATAATCGTAGAAGTTTAACCGCAAAAATACAATAAAGTATAAACGTTGCAATCAAGAATAAATATATACAAAAATACTGTAGTAAAATAAGACATTATTACGCGCCACAAATGCAGTTTCTACAAGCTGGACAGTTCTTCAAGGGAAAAATGTACGCTGCTCTGTTTTACACAGTTTGAACGGTAACTTATACGAAGGCTGTTCAGTCTGTAACGTGCATTGTAACACAGAGCGGTAACGCTTTGCACGATTTCGTGGATGATGATACTCTTGAATAGCTCTATTCAATACCTTTCCAACGGTATGAATACGAGCTTTCAGCTCCACATATTTTAAAATTATAGTCATTTCATTGGAGCCAGTCGTTGACCACTGTAGTAAAAATGGTTGGGAAACGGGTTGATAATACTGAAGGAATTAGAACTTAATATATATTATAAAAGTTCGCACAAAACTCGGTCATTCGGTAATGCAGATTTTTACAGAATTGGGGGGGGGGGGGGGGGGGAGTTTATGGGTCTGATAAGGTATCTTATGAGTGAGTTCGTATGGGTGGAAAGAAATTTTGACAGGCACAGAGTCCGTCAAAGATGGAGCAAAATCTGGCCGACCTGTGACTGTAACAGGCAAGGCAAATGTTTTAAAAGTCAGGGAAATAATTGAAAGTGATAGTAGGTACACGATATGTGATATTGTCAAATCTGTTGGACCTGTCGCGGTAGCTCAGTGATTAGAGCGTTCGCTTCATAACCGGGAGGTCGTGAGTTCGAGCCCCGCATATGCTATGGCCGCGTCAAACCTAAGACACAAAAATAGGTAGTGATTGCTCCTTCGACAAACGCTTGGCATTTAGAAGTGAGAATCGCGGGTTTTTCGGATATGACCTTTAAAAAAAACGGAGGTCCCGTGTCACGACAGGCGTTGGCACGTTAGAGAACCCTCACTGCTACGGCCCTGAGCGCTAAGCATAGGTCTAGATTTGGTACTTCACCTACAGCTGGTGACGTCTCAATATGAGTGAGAAATTCTCGACGGGGTGTAAAATAAATAAACAATCAATCACTGTCGCGGGTGCATTTCATTTTGAAGCGTATTTTGAAATTACGAAAGATTTCTGTTAGATGGATACCGCATATATTGACAGATGACACAATTAAAAAAAAAAAAAAACAGGTAAGAGTACAAACCGCTAAGCAATTGCTCAAATGTTTCCCAAATTCATCCAAAGACAATTTGCAAACATTGTTATTGGTGACGAACATGGGTTCACTGTTTCGAACCATTAAGAGTGATTGATTATATATTGTTTAACGTCCTGCTCGAGAATTTTTCATTCATATGGAGACGACACCATTGCCGGTGAAGGGCTGCGAAATTTAGGCCTATGCCCGGCGCACAGGGCCTTTGAGCAGGGAGGGGTCTTTATCGTGCCTCACCTGGTGTAACATTGGACGTCGGTTTTTGCGGTCTCATCCGAAGGAATGCTCCATTTAGTCGCCTCTTACAGCAGGCAAGGGGTACTGAGGATTCATTCTAACCGGTGTCCTTAAGGAATCGAACCAGTCAGAAAATTGGAAACAAAATATGGCTAACGAAATACAGTAGAAGGTATGTAGTTGCCTAAAGAACCAAAACAAAGTACAAAAAATTTTCTTTATTGCATATTTTTCTCATGTGATGGTATAACGGTATAAATTCCGGTGTCGAAGGACAAAAGTGTTACAGGTCGGTATTACCGAAATATTATACTAAAAAAGCTGAAGAAATATCATAAATGACGCCTTGTATCAGGATTTAGGCATGTTCGTCCAACTGATGATAATGCTCCGTCACATATATCTGAGTTTGTGAAGCAATTTTTTAAGTCGGAGGTTACCATCTTGCCACATCCACCATACTCTCCAGATCTAGCCCCATGCGACTTTCCTTTTTCCAAAACTTAAAAAGTTCTTATCTGGTCGTCGTTACATGACTCGACAAGCCATTAGCTCAGCCATCAGTCAGTGCCCCAGAGGTCTACCCAAATCAGCACATTTCAGAAATGGATATTCAGAGAATGAAATTATGTATTTCAAACCACGGAGAATACTTTGAAGGGATGTAATGTTTATTTCACTATTTGAGTCGAATGCTTTTCAGATATCGTACAATATGCGCTACATATCGAAAAATCGTCGTAGTTAAAGGTGAATCACGATTATTGGGTAATACTTAATGACAAATGAAATTTAACGTTACAAAATATTGACTCAGTTCAATGCGCATAATAAAATCAACTCAATCCGATGCGCAGTAGAAGTCCTACTTAATCGGAGCGAAGAATGTTTATTAAAGAATATTTACTAAACTTTACAAAATATTAGCAAATGATAAATGAATCAATACGTAAGAAATGAATAAGTGTATTTGTATATCATATTTACATTACAACAACATTGTCTTTGTTTATACTCATTATTACAACTGTCTTTTAAACTAACTTGGCTTTGAGTTCACTTATAGTCCAAGTTCCTTTTACAAAGACGAAATTCTTCAAAAAACATGTTTCAGCGTAAAACACAATTGATATCCCAGTAAATGGAGCGAATGACTATGAGTAACCACACCTAGACTGGATTCCAGAGATACATTGCAGGATCCAGTAAATGTACTCCAAGCTCCTATCCTTGCGCCATACGAAAATGTTAACTTCTGTGAAGGAGAAACTTCAGATGTCTTGTACCACAGCATATGCAAGAAGTAGCGTAAATCAAAGGTGGACCCTAAAAAAATCTAAAGTACTTTTATTAAAATTTGAAATTACAAATCTTCTCAAATCAGTAACATTAAAACAGATAACACTTTACACGACCACTTCTCACGATAAATTAAAAGACTATACTCTTTGACAGCATAGACAGTTGTTTTTAGATAAAAATGGAAAAAGGAAGCAATCATATCTGGTGATCAGATATTCAAAAATTACTTCGTTAAATATCACTCTGACTCTACGCACCAACACTTTGAAGTTCATATTAAAACGATGCTGGAGTTCCTCAATGACAATATCTTCGTAGTCTTGGGTGATCAGGTCTTCGAACAGTCTGTTGGAATTCCCATGGGCACGAATTGTACCCCTTTGTTAGCTGACCTGTTTTTATATTCTTACGAGAATTTTTTTGAAAACCTTCTGCATGAGAAGAAAAAACAAAAAATGTCACACAACTCGACAATTTATGTATGTTTATATTAGATATATCGACGACGTTTTATCTATTAACAATAACAATTTTCATTCATATGTCGATTCGATATATCCCAGTGAACTCGAAATAAAAGACACCACAGAGTCTTCCACGTTTGCCTAATATTTAGACATTTCATTGAGTATAGATGTTAACGGAAAACTAGCAACTCAACATTATGACAAACAGGATGATTTCGGTTTCTCCATGGTCAACTTCCCATATTTATGTAGCAATATTCCATTGTACGGAAGCCCATATAGGACCTATCAAAAAATATTTTTGAATTTGTTATAACGAATTCTTGAATTTGTTAAAACGAATTTAAATCGTTATAACGAATTGTTGAATCCGTTATAACGAATTTAATTTGTTATAACAAATTTTAGGAATTCGTTATAACGAATTTAATCTGTTATAACAAATTCGCTGAATTCGTTATTTCAAATTTTGAAATCTGTTTTAACAAATTAAATTTGAAATAACGAATTCTTGAATTCGTTATTTCAAAGATTGAATTCGTATTTTCGGTTTTTTAAAATCTGTTATAACGTATTTTCATCCAATTCGTGATAACAAATTAAAGAGTGTCAAAATTTCAATGTTATAAATCCGTTATCACGGACTGTGATCTGTGATAACAAATAAATAAATTTGTTATAACAAATTATAAAATTGTTATTTCAATCTCCAATGCAATCTGATGAAAATACGTTATAACAGATTTTAAAAAACCGAAAATACGAATTCAATCTTTGAAATAACGAATTCAAGAATTCGTTATTTCAAATTTAATTTGTTAAAACAGATTTCAAAATTTGAAATAACGAATTCAGCGAATTTGTTATAACAGATTAAATTCGTTATAACGAATTCCAGGAATTCGTTATAACGAATTTAAATCGTTATAACGGATTCAACAATTCGTTATAACGATTTAAATTCGTTTTAACAAATTCAAGAATTCGTTATATCAAATTCAAAAATATTTTTTAATAGGTCCTAAATGGGCTTCCGTACCATTGTCACCTGCACATGATATTTATATTTCTTAACTGATTCGATATGCAAGAGCTTGTTCAGCGTATTATCAGTTTTTCAAATCGCGGTAGACTACTGGCAAATAAGTTGATGTTACAGGGGGTTGTACAGCCTCATAAAAAAATCAGCATTTCGCAAATTCTATGGTCGTTATAATAATCCACTTTGCCAGTACAACTGTTTCATACAAATTGTTAGGTCGTTCTTGGCAAACTGATTGTGTCTGCGGATTGCCTTGTTTACTGATCAAGATATAGGGCTCACGGCGGATGCGCCTGATCGACAGGGGGTGTTTACTCCTCCTAGACACCTGATCCCACCTCTGGTATGCCCAAGGGTCCGTGTTTGCCCATCTCTCTAATTTGTATTTTTACAGGGATTATGAGAATGCGTATTGTTTGTTATCGTTGCCTTTTCATTTAACATGGGTAAAAATTGTAATATTTAACAACACCCAACATTCAGGAAAGGAAAATTTTAGACGAAAATGGTCATCGTTTCAAATTTATTAGAACTCTCCATGCGTGTTGTCTCCCCAATAAATCATTTGTGATCACAGATAAACTTGCCGAGTGTTAGTACTTGACTGATAAGAAGGTCAATGTTCAATACCATGCGTGCATTGAGGGAATGTAGGTGCAGTTTCTTGTGACAAGTGTCGTCTGCATTATCAACATTATCAGTCATACGGGGTCACCTGGGTCAAAAATTGAACACCGGACGTCCGGATGAGGACTGTGTGCCGTCTAGCAACTCTAAATATCTAAGATTAGAAAATCACATTTCTCCAAATTTCACAAATGTGCTGGATTTATCATATGACGGTACACTAATCTTTCTAATGAAAATGTTTGAAATTATGCTTTTCAGATATTATCAGAAAAGTCAATATCACGTAAGAGTATTGACATTTTAAAGGAAATATTAGCAATATAAGTTCGGATTTTTATCTGGAAAAGCTAATGTTCCATGTATTTCGATTCATGCATATTTTACCTCACCTGAGTCGAAATTGTCGGTGTTAAGTCGTCGGCGTGGTCGTTGTAATCCTTTCAGTTTTTCATCTTCTTAAGAATCCTTTGGCTAATTTTAATCAAACTTGGCACAAATTATTTTTTACCTGATAAAGATGTAGGACTCACGGCCGGTGAGCCGGTCGACAGGGGATCCTTGCTCCTTCTAGGCACCTGATCCCTCGTCTGGTATGTCCGGGGGTCCATGTTTGCTCATCTCTCTGATTTATATTTTCTATAGGTATTACGAGATTGAGAATTGTTCATCATCTTAGCTTTTTCATTGACGTTATTCAAACCATGGTCTCTAGTTGTAAGGTGGGGCTACAATTGGGTTTAAAAGTTTTACATGAGATTATAAAGTTTAAAATTTCATTTTTTTCCTTCAGAACATCAGGGTCCAAATTAATTATTATTAATATGTTAGCATGTTTCGGGAGCGCAGATTGATGTTGTTTGCATCCTTAAACAATCTTCCCAAGACTGAGTGGAGATTTGAAATTGTTCAAGTTACAACCCCCGGGGTATGGTAGGGCTAGAATAGGAGAACAAAAAATGTGGGATTTTGTAGTAGAAAGTCTTCTAAAGACCATCAAGAACTATCATTTAGAAATCAGTATGCATTCTCAGGTAATGCACATTTCATTTTTTTCAAGTTTTAATAAATTTGAAACAACAAAACTTTTCTTAAACCACCAACACCAAAACATGACTTTTCAACACTTTACACGATTATTCCTCACAATAAATTGAAGACCTCGCCTTTTGACATCGTAGACATGTACTTCTTCAATAAAAATGGAACGCGGAAATATTTATATCTTCTGGTCAGTCATTTAAAAACATATTTTGTTAAATACCACTCTCATTATACGCACAAGTACTCTGACGTTGATATTGAAAGATGCTGGAGTTTCTCATTGACAATATTTTCGTAATCTTACGTGGGCAATCTTCCAACAGCCTTTGGACACAAATTGCGCTCCATTATTAGCTGATCTGTTTTTGTATTTTTATGAGGCAAAACTTATTTAAAGTCTTCTACATGAGAAGAAAAAAAATCCTTACTGTGACTTTCAACTCGATATTCAGATATATCGACGACCTCTTATGTATTCTAACATTTTCTATCTTTTTTCAAATATCCATTCGATATATCTCAGTGAACTCGAAATTAAAGACACCACAGTGTCTTTTATATGCGTTTCATATTTAGATATTTTATTAAAGCTAGATGTCAACGACAAACTAATAAAACAACTTTACGACAAAGGAGATGGCTTCAGCTTCTCCATTGCTAACTTCCCATATTTATGTAGTGATGTTCCATCATCACCTGGATGTGATGTTTATGAATTTCCACTGATTTTCAAATCGAGGCACGCTACTGACAAATAAGAAAATGTTTACAAGGCTGTCTCGTTTAAAGTCAGCATTTCGTAATTCTGTGATAGTTATCATTGGGTCGAATACTGTCCGAGGTGTTTTATGCTAATTATTCGACCGTTCTTTACAAATTGATGTTGACGTCGGAGTACTCTGTTTACCTGATCAAAATATAGGGTGTGACTGGTAAAAAGGGACACTTACTCCTCCTCTCTGATCCCGCGGTTTTGTTTGGCCTGCTCGTAAATATGCATTTTTATAGGAATTATAAGATTGATCACTGTTCGTTATTTTCGCTTGTTCATACATGTACACAGCAACCTTAAAATAAATGTTACATGGTATGTGTTGATCAAAATATTTTTAGTTCAAATGAGGCCAATAACTGGAAAATGAATAATCATAGTTTAAATGGAGGATGATATCCAATGGAAAAAATGTTCAAAATGTTTTATGCACCCGAGATCGAAGAAAGGCTTTTTGTTTTGTTTTTTTGTTTTTGTTTTTTTGAGTTTTTTTTTGTTGTTTTTGTTTGTTTGTTTGTTTTTTGTTTGTTTTTGTTTTTTGTTTTTAGTTTTCTGGTCTGTCATTTTATCACTGTCATTCTGTCCAAAACTTTAACCTTGTTCATAAATTTTGAATGGTGAGGTATATGGTTTTCATGTTATATGTACATTCTTTGTGATGAATTCTTTCTTTTGATATCAAAGTTCTCAGCCTTGTGACCTTGATCTTGACGTTTGACTTACTTTTCAAAAAAGTAAGCAATATCTCCTGTACTGAATTATTTAATTAAGGTAGGGTTTCATAGTCTGTACGTGAATTTTTTATGGCATGAAGTTTCAAGCTATACCTCGAGTTTTGAACTGGTGACCTTGAATTTGGTCCAGATTTCAAAACTTTAAGCAAACGTTTAACCTCACTCCTAACTTTTGAATGATGAGTGATAGGGCTCTTCTATCTTATAGGTGTATTTCAAGTGACCTTTTTGGTTCCATACATTTAACCTTTTGTCTTTGGAGTTTGACCTAGTTTTAAAAGTTAACCTAGGCAATGCCTCTTGAAATTATTTATTTAAGGCAAGGTTGTGATATTTTGAATGTAAAGGTGAAGATAACTAACAGTATTCAATCTTGTAATTCCTATAACAAATACAAACCAGAGAGACGGGCAAACACGGACCCCCGGACATACCAGAGGAGGGATCAGGTGCCTAGGAGGATTAAGCATCCCCTGTGGACCGGTCACACCCGCCGTGAGCCCTACATCCCGATCAAGTACATGGTAGAATCCGTAGTCAGAATCGGTGTGCTAAGAAGGTCCAATAATTGATATAAAACACATCAGACAGCATTTGACCTAGTGGAAAGTTGTAATGGCAAACTAGATCGTTATAACGACCATAAAATTTGCGAAATGCTGACTTTAGACGATATTGTACAAACACCTGTAACATCAACTTCTTAGTCAGTAAAAAAAAATCTGATCATATGCAGAACGAGGTCTTGCGTATCGAATCAGTGGGGCGATAGAAACATAATATGCAGGTGGTGATGGAATATTGCCACTTAGATAAGGGAAGTTGACGATGGAGAAATTGAAATAATTCCGTTTGTCATAAAGTTGAATTGTGAGTTTGCTGCAAGCATCTATTTTCAATAAAATATCAAAATACGAAGCAGAAATGGAAGACTCTGTGGTTTCTTTTATTTCAAGTTCACTGGGTTATATCGAATGACATATGAATAAAAATAATCATTGTTAATAAATTAAACGCCGTCGATATATCCAAATGTTGAATTGAAGGCCACAGCAAGAGGTTTTTTCACAGAAGCAGCATATTCATTGAAAATTATGAAGAGCTTCTATTCAGTAAAAACATTATCTCGATTTCAACACAATTAAATAAAGATCATGTAATTTGTATACGGGGAAAGCACGAGGTCTATTCATATTCCTAAACTGAATGATGCCCTTTGTATTTGGACCCATCCACTTCGTATAGCATTATTCATGAAGGAGTAAATGAAACCATGACAAAAACCGCTTATTATAGGATTTAATAATCAGTCGATTTTTTGGCACACTTTATGACAACAACAACAACAATAACAAAAATATTAATGAGAAAAAGTATCAAAATTATTCCGAAATCATCGTCTGTGTCGTCTATGTATAATATTTTAACTTTGTACGGTAGAATTGCTTTTCTTGATCACGGATATAGGGGTAAAATCCAAGAGCTGTTTCACCTCATCCTTTGACCCATGAACAGGCTGTGTTTGAAAACAAAATCATTATAACAAACATAGAATTTGTGAAACGCAGAACCTAAACTATTTATCTCCCTGTACTATCAACTTAGTTGTCAGTGCCCTTCCTCAGTTTAGATATTGATTGTATGCAGAACACGGTGAACCTGGAATATTGTCAATAGCATGCACTCAACATCTGGCGTACTACTTCGCCATCTTGGAAATATTAGATGTGATCATTCCATGAAGGTAACTTTAAGCTTTTGCTTTGTACAATGTACAATTTATTTCTTGATTTGTTACATATGCGTGTTTCTAAAAAATTATATATAAACAGCAACACAATAATTTAGCAAGCATTCCTTGTCACCGTGACATTGCGTTACATTGTGTTAAGCACTCGAGTGAGACGGTTCGAAAATAACTGTTAGCCATTTTAAAAAGCGGAATAGATTTAATCGATAAACCAGCTAACTATCACGTTAACGGCTTATAGATCTATAAGATTGCATTGGGGAGTTTTGTGCCGCTTATGGGTGTCAGAAAAAAGAATGTGGATTGCATTTTTCAATTTTACTAAGAGAGGTATGAGGAAAAAGACTTGGGTAAGTTTTTGTTGGCGCATGGGTTTTGCCACAAAATAGTCCCTTTGTCCATGAACTTTTAAAGAGGTATTTCGACAGAGATCCAGTTAAACTGGCAGAAAATGGTCATGTAGAAGCTAAGCAGAGCTAGAGGAGGTGCTTCTGTTCTGACCATCATTTCTCGAAATACACATTCGCGCCTGATCCCACCTCTGGTGTGTCCAAGGGTCCGTATTTGCCCTATTCTTAATTTTATATCAACTCATCACTGTTCATTAACAAAATTTTAAAGATCAAAAATAGTTGAAATTGCATCTATGAATGAATAAATATTGATTGTAATTCCTGATTTTAAATTGATATATAATGGCGCCTTCATATTACAAAAAATGAACTCAGAACATCAAGTACTATATAACGCCATACTCCCATTTACTAAAGACAATGATATAATTTTGTGTACTTTAGAAACATGCGATATGTCCTCTCAATTAACTTTCTTTCAGTGAGGATGAATTCAATCGTCAAATGTCTAAAAGAAGATTATTTAACATGTGGGATCTGCTTTGAACTCTATAACGAACCAAAGGTTTTGTCATGTCTTCACACGTTTTGCGAAGTCTGCTTGGATACGCTGATACAGAGGTCTTCAGAGAAAACACAACTGGTATGTCCAATATGCCGGGAGATAATGCCTTTAACAGAAAAATCGGTGTCGGGTTTGAAAACGCACTTCGCATATAAAGATATGATTGAAAAAATAATCAGATCTACAGGGTTACCATTGAAACGAATATGCTCCTTTTGCATACTACATTCAAAAGAGGTAGAAGCAACGCACAAATGTTTAACTTGTATGGATTTGCTGTGCGAGTTCTGTACAAGACACAGACATACATATACCAGACAGAACGCAAATCATAACGTTGTCCACTTCAGGGACTACTTGGAGGCAAAACACAAAGAGCAAACCAGTCATGAAATACCCTGCCATCAACATCAAGAAAGATTACGATTCTTTTGTCAACAGTGTTCCATCCCAATTTGTGTGGAATGTGCTATTTTGGAACACAGATTCCATGATTTTGTATCATTTGCAGAGGCAAGAGACTTTGCTAAAGAGAAATTGAAGGAAGTTTTACAAATTTCGAAAGCAAAATTAGAGAAGCGACAACAAATTCACTCGACCCTGGAATCTCAGTCGGAAGAGGTATTGGCTAATGAATCATTCTTATTAGACATGATTGATTCAACTTATAAAGAAATTGAATCCAAGTTAAAGCTTCACCGTCATTTTGTTGAAAACGAAATAAAAAGAAAATCTAGAGAAGAAAGGAAAACTATCGACATTGAAATTCAAGAAAATTTATATCTGCAGGACAATTTACAATCATCACTCTTGTTTTGTGAAAATATGCTTTGCAAAGGAAGTGATGCAGAAGTTATTTTCCTCCTAGAAGAAATGAAATTGTGTTTGCTGAAATGCCCAGATCCAATTGAGAAAGAAGTTAACATTTCGCTTCAAAGTTTGAAAATTAATTATGAAAGAGAATATAATGTTTTTCAGTTGGAGGATATTGTCTTGGATGGAAACACGTCTGGTGAAAAAGTGAAAGAGACAGACATGCCTTTAGAATTAGGTGTCAAAAATACAGTGTCAGATGAAGCGAGTATCAAAAACCCAAGTAAAATGAAAGGAAAAAAGGCAACCAAACGTTTGCTGACAGAACAAATTCCCAAATGTCTGAAGACGTATGACCTATCTGATACATATAGTGAGAAAGCTCCAAGTTACACATGCATCACATGGATTGACAAAACATCATTTGCTCTCGCGGATGAAGCCAACCAAACAGTTGCACTTGTTACAATCGATTCGACAAAACTTCAAACGCGAACCTATCCAGTAAAAGGTGTAAAGGCCATTGCAAAATTTGGTGATTTTCTTGCGTGTAAAACCCAATCTGGTGAAGTAATCATTTATTCCTATCCAGATTTGAAGTTAGAAAGAACTTTTAACGGAGCATACGCGTTAACCTCGCGTTCATCAGAGTTAATATGGATAACAAAAGAAAAAATCGTAATATTCAACAATAGCAATATTCAGGAAATGAAAATTTTAGACGAAAATGGTCATCGTTTCAAATTTATTATGCCTCTTCATGCATGTTGTCTCCCCAATAAATCATTTGCGGTTACAGACAATTCTGCTGAATGCTTATACTTGCTTGATAAGGAAGGTCAAATTTCAACACGATATGTGCATTCAGGGAATTTGGGAGCAGTGTCTTGTGACAGACACAATCGTATTTATTTGGTATGCTATGAAACAAGTGTCGTCTGCATGATCAACTTAAATGGAGACTGCATAAAAAGAATTTCCTTAAACTGTATTTTAAAGAAGCCTAGGAATATATCAGTTCGCAGTGAGCAAGAAATTCTCATTTGTAATAAAGAGAAAGCAGTACTAATTGCACTGGAAGAATGAATTCTTGCGTGCTGTTCGTTGACTTAGCTTTTCTTAAACTTCATAGTCAACACTTTTAGAAATACTGTTCTGGCCAATAAACAGTAGTTCTACCTAGGGATTTGAAAAATCAGCAAACGTAACAATTAATGCCTTAGCTGGAAATATTATGCCGACTGTTTCTCTAATATTGTGAATTGTTATGAAGAATCTACGTCTATTTTATGAACTTTAAACTCATCCAAATTAAAGAAAGATGATGGCTTGTGTCGTTTGAATTCTTTCCATATTACATAATTGTGTTGGTCTTTATCTTCAAAAGTTTAATTTTAAACATCGAGTTTGAAGTTTTCTCAGAGGTTGAGTAATAATACAACAACAAAGGTAGTATAATGCGTCCCTATAGCAGGGTCAAATGAGTGCACTTGGGAGCACTTCGATTGATTGATCGACTGATTGACTGTTGTTGTTTTCCGTCACACTCAACAATTTTTCAGTGATCTGATGGCGTTCAGTTTTTTTTTATTGGTGGAGAACACCCAGATACAATGTACCCGGGAAGAGACTACCGACCTTCTAAAAGTAAACCGGCAAACTTTCTTACATATATATATCGGCGCGAGTGAGAACCTCTCGTAAAACCCGGTACACACAAGTTAGTTAGACAAGTTTTTAGTGATATACAGTACACGCACTTGTGTTAGCGGGGTTCAAATTTTAAAGGCTTTGATAATGGAACAATGGCGCAATCTATCGTTGCACTAAATATGAAAATCTCGAGACATGCATTATCGAACATAACAATTATGACCGCACCACATACACAAACAGTATATTTTGGGTATTCAGATTTGAATCTCTATGTTTTTCAAGTAGTTCTGCGCCTGAAGTGTGTGTAACATTACACAAGATTTAGAATGTCCATCAAAGTGCTGCAGTTATCCGTTTCAAATTTTTAATTACACGTTTTTTGATTTGTCCATATAACGAGTCCTTGTTCACAGGTCACGCTCGCCGTGAGCCCTATATCTTGATCAGGTAAACGGAGTAATCTGTAGTCACATTCAGTGTGCCAAGAACGGCGGAACAATTGATATGAAACACGTCAGACAGCATTTGACCTAATGACAGATGTATTGGCATATTAGATCGTTAAAACGACAATATAATTTTCCAAACGCTGATTGTAAACGAGACTTTTGAAACCCCTGTATTGTTTGGTGCGTTTGTAATCAATAACACGTGATACCTAGATTTATCTAGACCATCGATGTTTTGAAATATGGCGTAACATTTGTCTGGCTGTCAAGATTACATAACGGTGTCCTTGATGAAAGTTCTGATGTGTTTCATACAAATTGTTAGATCGTTCTTGGCACACTGATTCTGACTACGGATTACTCTGTTTACCTGATCAAGATATAAGGCTTATGGCGGTGTGACCATCCGACAAGGAATGTTTACTCCTCTTAGGCGCCTGATACCACGTCTGCTTCATCCACCTCTGGTATATCCAGTGGTCCGTGTTTGCCCAACTCTCTAATTTGTATTCCATATAGGAGTTACAAGATTGGTCACTGTTCGTTATTTTCTTTTTGTATGATTCTGTTTGTCTTAACCTAGTTCTGGTGAATGCACAGAGAGTCCGTTGCACACATGGTGAAAGTAACACTCTACTAGGTTAGTTCAATGCTATATCATAATATAGAAATGTTCATCTTTCAATGAATGCAAATACGTGAAAACAATTAGGGGTTTTTGTAGTGTAGAAGCTCTTGATAGGATTATGAGAATGTTCGTAATCTTCACCTTTTTCATGCTTTAGGAAGTGAATTACACTTGAAAATTTTCTTGAAAGTAGTTTTCTCATATAATTTAAATATTAAAAGAAAATATTGTTTCGACAGCATTATTACTGACATTGTGACTAGAAATATCCTGGTGTGTTTTTCTCAGCAAATTGTAAGTTTTGCATGACCTTGCTAAGGCAGGCAGAAACCTTACTATATAATAAAATCTAAACTACCTTTCAGCTTCTTCATCTATTACAAAGAAAAGAATATTCTTCTATGTATACAATATATATATATATATTACTGTTGCCTTGTTTGTGGTTAACTACACTGGCATGGAGTGTTAGTGCCTGTAATGTTGTTCTGGATTTTGTGTAGGGAATATAGAGAAAACGATAAACGATAGGATAAAGAAACAAAACAAATTTATTAAACAAATCAACAAATAAGAAAATATCAAAACAATTACACTCACACAACCGCACTCCCACTCTCACAAACGAAATTAAACGTAACTTTAACTTGAAAACTATTGACAATTTAATAACACTGAAATTAACTGTTCAACTGATCATCTGTCAATACATATAACACTGTTAATAAACACAATTTTTTAAATATAATCGTAGAACAGGTTCAGTCCAGTAAAAATATATTCAAATTGAATTTTATTCCGTTATTGTCAATGTAAATTTTCACAGAAAAAGTTAAATAAAGTCAAAAATTGATGACTGGCCGTTTAATCTTTGCGTATTAATAGTCAACGTGTGTTTACTTTTATATAAATTGGACAGTACGTTTTTCACCGTAAATAGCTCAAAGTTACAAAATACATCGTTATTTCACCATATGTCTTTCACACCAATGACCTCAAGAATATCGACCTTCGTCTCTAACCCCGGACTCACTGGTCTCTCACTGGACAACTACATGTAGCACTGGACAACAACCAACACAACACCAGTGCGCCACGCCCTGCCTTGCCGTATTCCGGTTCTCGTCCTGAGCCTCTCGGTTACGCTCCCCAAGCGTCCAAAACCAATATCGAGCTCGGTTATATGAACAATAACCCTACCCGCACTGAAACAACGATACTAAACCTAAAACCTATACACAAATTTACACAATAACAAAACTACCATACCCGCCAAATTTCGCAAAGAACACAAATATGCCAAAAATATAGCTTACCGACTGGGAAAAGCACAGTATAAATAATATTCCGGCTACCAGATAACCCAGACTACTTGTGTGTCTCTGGACCATATTCGCCATTATGATAATTATACGGGAATACTGGTGTACAGAAAAAACAACGTGGCCGCATACTCGAACAAGCTGCCACGACACTGACTGACAAGGCCGGTTTTTCTAAAAATATACTTACCCGAACACTCTCCCTGAGCTACGGAACACAACTACTGCTAAAACTACAATGCTATTTACAAAATGACACCAACGGGAAAAAAAACAAATTTAACTTCATCACAGTGCCAATAAAGATTCTGAATTTTAATGGAAATCAATGGATAGATATAAATTGTCGAAATAGTTCTTGTTACAATCAATTCGAGAAATCTTCAAACGTGAACCCATTCAGTAAAAGATATAAAGGATATAATAATATGTTACTGTCTTGCTTGTAAAAGTAATTATTCATTCGTATCCAACGGAACATACGCCGTAACATCGTGTTCATCAAAGTTGTCATGAATAACAAAAGAAAAACTGTAATATTAAACATCATCAATATTCAGGAAACTTAAGGGACTCCTTTTTATGTTACAATCATGTGTTGGCTACGATTTATTTCAATGGTTCAACATTTATTTGAATTTCACAACTGAAACCTTTTTACATAGAAATACAATGTCTGACTGTAAATCTTTAAATGCTGGAATTCTGCAAAGATATGTACCAGGCTCATTATTATTCTTGACATGATATCAATGATGTCGAAGTTATGTAGGCTATATTCCGGTGATAATTCTCTACAACATTGCCCCGTGGAGATACGGGATGTTCGAATAGATCCTCAGTATCCCTTGCTTGTCGTAAAAGGCGACTAAATGGGCGGTTCTTCGGATAAGACCGTAAAAACCGAGGCCCCGTGTCACAGCAGGTGAAACACGATAAAGATCCCCCTGTTTAAAGGCCAGACGGCAGATGTCGAGTTAACCTTCGTTTACATGAACGTTTTGCAGACAATTGTTTCGTCGAGAGCGACAGGTTTGGAGGGGGAGGCGTCATGATCTGGGGTGCGATTAACCACAATATCCGGTCACAACTGGTCGTTTTAAATGGAACCCTCACGGCTAGAAGGTATGTGGACGAAATTCTGCAGCCTGTTTAGCACCATTAATGCAGCAGCATGCGCAAGGAAATGAGTTGATTTTCCAACAAGACAATGCGCGCGCACATACGGCAAGATTGACACAAAACTTTTTTTTTTCAAACGAACGCCATTGACGTCCTTGATTGGCCCGCTATGTACCCAGACTTGAATCCAATCGAGCATTTTTGGGACGAGCTGGGGGAGACGTGTGCGCAGCCGCCAGCCTCAGATTCAGAATCCGCAATAATTAGGGAGAGCCTTGTTGGAGGAATGGCAGAATATTCCTCAGAAGACAATCCGAAATGTTTGCCAATCAATGTCACCTAGCCTTCGCGCCGTCATCACTGCTAATGGAGGTCATATCCGGTACTAATGAACAAAACCACATTTTTGACGCACTCCTCATTAACATTCATTTCAACTGTAGCCTCTTTGTGAATAAAATGATTATTAAAATCAAAGAATAGTGTTCAGTTAACATGGTTTATAATATACCACTATGCATTTGTTTGTTAGATATATTAACAAATATGAACAAATTTATAATATATAAAATCATCAAGTGTTGCGTTTTAAAAGTCAGTATATATATATATGTGTGTGTGTGTGTGTGTGTGTGTGTGTGTGTGTGTGTGTGTTTATATAGATAGATAGAGAGAGAAAGAGAGAGAGAAAGTGAGAGAGAGAGAGAGAGAGGGGAGGGACAATTTCTAAGAACTTGTGCCAAAACTTTTTTCTTTAATATCTTGAGAATAGGATACCATATAACGGGTATTTTCTGCGATTGACCATTTTTGCGAAATTTTGCGGATATGAAAATCCGAAATAATTACAATTGAAAAAATATATATCGATACATATAGGTATAAATAGGTAGAATACAGCCGCAGAAATTGAAAACACGGAATATAAAGATACTTTTTAAGGATTGAATCGCAAACATTTCCACCTTCAGAAAATACCCGTTTAACAGTCAGTTCAATTCAATTCAGGAAATGAGAATCTTAGACGAAAATTTCATTGTTTCAAATTCACCATACTTGTTCATGCATGCTGTATCCCTCATAAATCATATGCGATTACAGACACACTTGCTGAATATTTGTACTTGCTTGATAAGGAAGGTCAAATTTTAATACGGTAGGCGATTCAGGGAGTGTGGGTTCAGTTTCGTGTGACAATCGTATTTATTTGGCATGAAAAGTAAAGATAGCGAATAGTGATCAATTTCATAACTCCTATAAAGAATACAAAGTTAATAATTGGGCAAATTCGGATCCCTGGACAAACCAGAGGTGGAATCAGATGCCTAGGAGAAGTAGGAATCCCCTATCGAATAGTCACACCCTCAGGTAAGCGGAGTGATCTGTAGTCAAAATCAGTGCGGTTTATGAAACAAATGTCGTCTACCTTATCAACTTAAATGGAGAGAGCATGAAAAGAATTTCCTTAAGCTGTATTTTAAAGAAATCTAGGAATGTATCTGTACTCCGTGAGGAGGAAATTCTTATGTCCAATGAAGACAACATAGTTCTTTATGCAGTAGAGGGATGAATTCTCAGCTTCAACTTCACAGAGATCTCTTTTGAAATACTGTTCTATATACGTGTATGTAAGTTGATTCACTGCTTGCTAATTGTAAGTTTTGCATGCTGGTGATGTCTGTGTAATACAAACAACCTTTCAGATTTTCAACAGAATTTATCTATCACAAACAAAAGAATATTCTCAAACCTCTCTTGAAAACATTATATATAATACTGTTATTATAATACTGCTATTATACTTTCTTTAAGTTTCAATCAAAATTTTGTTTGGAAAACAATACAGTGTGCTAGATATAATGTTATAATATGTCTCAACCCAATTTGTTTGTCCTCCATAGATAACCCCGCGATTCCATTGCCATTCATTTCATATCTCCAATAATACAAATAACTGAGGCTGCTACTTGTTTGTTAAATTGTTTATGTCAGATTGAAAGGTCGTTCTTTGATCAAGAAATGAAATACATAGGACTTTGAAACAGTCAATAATTACCACTATCAACATGTTGTATATACGTATATCTAAACATTGCCTATCAAATTATATTCTGGAAACAGTATTTCCGTTTTATAATTTACCGGTCGCGGTAGCTCAGTGGTTAGAGCGTTCGCTTCGTAACCGGGAAGTCGTGAGTTCGAGCCCCGCTCGTGCCATGGCCGCGTCAAACCTAAGACGTCATCATAGGTAGTGATTGCTCCTTCGCCAAACGCTCGGCATTTAGAAGTGAGAATCACGGGTCTTTCGGATATGACCTTAAAAACGGAGGTCCCGTGTCGCCACAGGCGTTGGTACGTTAAAGAACTCTCACTGCTACGGTCCTGAGCGCTAAGCATAGGTCTAAATTTATGGTACTTCACCTACAGCTGGTGACGTCTCAATATGAGTGAAAAATTCTCGACGGGACGTAAAACAATCAATCAATCAAACATCGTTTTTTATACTAACAACAATGTATGGACAAATGTTTACTTTACACAGTTGGTGTGACATAATTTCTAACGTCTACATCTTTTTCCAGATTAAATGGATGCCTTATCATCAACAATAACTGACGAGTTTCTGACGTGTTCTATTTGTTTCGATATCTACAAAGATCCAAAAATACTACCATGTTTGCATTCTTTTTGTAAAACATGCATCGATAGTTTCACACGGAAGCAAGATCGCAAAACCAAGCACACTTGTCCAGTGTGCAGAGAAAACTTCATAATTCCGCATGACTGTACAGACGCATTAAAAACAAACTTCTGTTTAAAAAATCTGATTGAGCTTGTCATCTCTGGCAAACAGGAAGTGACAAAATTGTGCTCATTTTGCACTTTGTTGGGTGAAGATGTTGAAGCATCTGCACAATGTGTTACATGTCAAGATTTGCTTTGTTCTGAATGCGCCGATCATCGACACCGAGCAAATAGACTCACATTAAATCACCGAGTTGTTTCCCTTGCTGAAGTAAAGACAGGAAAATACAACGATGTAATTCGCTCAAAACAACAAATTCCTTGTTCTCAACATACCGACCAGAATTTAAGATACTTTTGCGACACGTGTGATGTTCCCATTTGTCCAGACTGCATTGTCCTCAGTCATCGAGGGCATAAGTACATTGCACCATCGGACGCAAAAAAGAGGATGGACGATAGTCTTGAGAAACTTATGAATGCTCTAAAGGAAAACTTAGGAAAACTGAAATCTGGGAAAGAGAACGTAGAACATGCTTTCGATCAGCTAGGGGTTGAAAAACAATTGTTTAAAGAAAATCTGGAAAAGCAATTTAATATTGTTGTAGGAAATATAAGAAGCTCGAAAAAGTCTATCGAAAATGACTTTGATCGGATTGTGAAATCAAAGCATGAATCTTTACGCAGACAAAGAGAATCACTGGAAATTGAAAATAAAGAGCTAGATGAGACTGTCTCCTTTTGTAGTAATATTCTCAGATGTGGAAGTGATATTGAAATTCTTATAATGAAATCTGAAATAAAGGAGCGTTTGACGAAATTTAAGTCTTTGAAAAATGAAGAAAACTGTGCAGTCGAGGAACTCAATCTGCCAACCTTTGAAATCAACACTGACGGAAAGGTGTTTGGATTAACTTTACAAGAAAGAAGAGATCCAAATAGAAGTTCAAATACAGACCGTTTCTGTCCAAAGGAATCTGTCAATGATATTGTTAAAAAAGAATCTGATTCCTCCAAATTTGAAGAAGGTCAAAATATATCTCTTCCTTTATATGTCAAGTTCTTACAAACCCTGAACTGTAGAGAGAAGGAAGATAAATATATCCCTAGTTACACTAGTGTGGCATGGATTGACAAAGACACATGTGCAGTTGTCGACCAAAGAAATCAAAAACTAAAATTGCTTGCTACAAAGTGTACGTCAGCAAATGGTATTAAATCAATGGTTTTCGCTGACTGTTTGGTAGTTAGTCCTTTCAAGGATGGAATAGCGTGTATTACGTCAGGACGCAGGTTGATTGTCCTAAATAATTCAATGGTGAAGGAAAGGGAATTTACCGGAGTTTCCACTCTTTTGACTTGTCATCCGAAATCTGCGGAAGTAAGCTGGATTTCCGGTTTCGATAAAATATGTGTGTACAGGGACAAAAAAGTTAAAGAAATGGCAATTAAAGATCAAAATACACCAGTGAAATTTGGTAATCCTATGTTTGGGCATGTTCTGTTGAATGGAATGTTTATTGTGTCGGATTGGGCTAGCGATTGTGTCTTTGTAATACGAAATTCAGGTCACATAGAAAGAAGAAAATACTGCAGTCCTGGTGCTATTTCCTCGGATGTGAGCAATAATATTTATGTATGTGATTATCGACAGAGCTTAGTAGTTGTTTTCAAAGTTTCTGGAGAAACATTAAAGAGATATCAAATTAGTTCATTCCTTCGTAATCCAAAGAGTATTGCTGTAAACACAAATGGCCGAATATTAATTTTAAACAACCGTACCATCGTTTTGGCAGAATTGAGTTAGAAAATATACGTTTTCGAAGTGGAATTTGAGCGATCATTCACCAGAATCAACAATCAAGATCATCATCCTAAATTCATATTCAGATGAGAAATCTTTACAATCCTTAAAGCACAGAAGCAGATTATCCACATTAAAATGGAAAATAATAGGTTATAGTTCAATCATTGCTTGATGAGTCTGAGTAAAACGTTGCCAATGGACTTTATCCCACCATAGACATTAGTTTAAGAGTATTTCATATGCCTTTTCTTGTGTTTAAGGTGACCAAATCGACATGTTCGTGTCATGTGCACTAAATTATCTGCCTATGTGTATTGATAATTGTGAATTAATTGACTTTGCAAGGTATTGTGACATTGTGATACTTTGAATTAAAATGTGAGATATACATATTGCGGAGCATATTTGCAATCATGTTTTAACATTTCGAGTTTATGTTACATGTTTCTCAATCTTTTGAAAAGAATCTTTTTAGCTTGCTTTTGTAAGGCTAGCTATAGTGTACCCCGTAGCATTGTTCACTGTTTTCGAACATGTTTGTCCATTTTGTTTTCCCCGTGTCAACATGTGAATTACCAATTACCGGACTTTCTGGAATACTACCCCGAGTCACTATTTTACACTATCTCAATGAAAGGTGAGGATCAGCGAAGAGGAAATTCTGAATGTTCTTGTAAAATTTATATCGGATTTTGTCCACGCATGTATGCTATTCTGTAAAAATATTTAGATTTCTAATTAAAATCTATGACAGAGTCATTGGAAGAACGACCGATTTCCCATCCATTATAAGGTTTGCCAAACATGCATGAATATTGTCTAACTTTAAGAGCTGATTTAATATTTATTTTCAAGCTAAAAATGAAAGGTTAAGATTACTAGAAGGAAAATACCACAAAACGGACATTGCAAGGTAACGACATGGTCTGCATATTTTCTGGGGTTTTTCTTTCCAATTTTCGAATTTATATAGGTCGATTACGAATAATATGTTCATGTCTACCAGTGATTGTTTTTGATACGGTAGGGGGCCTCCGTGGCCGAGTGGTTAGAGCATCGGGCTCAAAATCACAAAGCCTGTCACCTCTGACGGCGCGTGTTGGAATCTCGGCCGCGGCGTTATGTGAGCAAGTTTGCCAGTTTACTTGTGGAAGGTCGGTAGTCTCTTCCCAGGTACATTGTATCTGGGTTCTCTCCTCCACCAACAAAAACTGGACGCCACTAGATAACTGAAAAATTGTTGGGTGTGGCGGAAAAGCAATAAATAATCAATCAATCATTTTGTTACGGTAGTGGTAAGAGTACTTGCTTTTTCCTTCGTGAGATCCAATTTTCATCTTCGATACATTGTAGGTAGAGTTTCAGCAGAAAAGCAAATATTAGAAACCCAGTGAAGACTTGTTGCAGTGGGATTCAAATTTTAACATCTTTGACGGTGAAACAACAGCGCCAATATATTGTTGCACTAAATATTCAATTATCTATTATCAAACAAATAAGAGGCGGTAAATTATGATTGCACCACATACACATGCAGTATATATTTTAAGTATGCAGAACTGCACTGTATTGTTTAGAAGCCGCTGTGTGTATGATATTGCATTTAGAAAGACGATTAAAGTGGTACCGGCGTTGGTTTTAAATTTATGATTATACCTTTTGTATTTATGTTAAATAAGTAGGTCAGATACGCTTGTTATTCGCTTCATTTCATGGCGGAATTTAAATGTGCTAAGGATTTTATACACTTCTACAGGTAAAATGAGAAAGAGGTTATATAAATGTTATATGTGTAAGTATAACAGTAACATTATAGTGAATTATTATGAAGAATCCACGTCTAGCATTAAAATGTTTCTACATTCTAATGAACGTTAAACTGCATCTAAATTAAAGAAAGTCGATCACTGGTGTCTATTGAAATCTTTATTTCACAACGTTGTGTTGCTCTTTATATTCAGAAGTTTGTTTTTAAACATGGCTTTCACTACATTTTGAATTTTTCTCAGAGGTTGATTAGTATACAAGAAAGAAAGCAATTGAATTGTCTGCAAATGTGTATTGTACAAATTTTCCTTTCAAAATAAACTCAGATCAAAGTTCTAACCTTTTCGAAGTCACGTGGTGTTCAATTCAAATGCGACTTTCAAACAAGTAAACACGAATTTATTGGTTTCTGTGTACAAGGTTTCCTTTCAAAATAAACTCAGATTAAGGTTCTGATATTTTATTGAAAGTCACGTGATGTCCTATTTAAATGTATTTGATTTAGAATTTCAAGCAAAAAACCCCGAATTTATTGGTTTCATTGTACATGTATCTTTTACGTCCCATTTAATTTTTTTTATTGCATATTCTTCTCATGTGATGATATAGCCGTACAAATTCCGGCGCCGAATGCCAAAAGTGTTGCAGATCAGTATTACCGAGATGTTATACTAAATAAGGTCAAGAAATATTGCTATAAACGACGTCCTGTGGCAGGATTTAGGCATGTTCGTCTAATTCATGATAATGCTCCATCACAAACATCTGAGCTTGTGAAGCAATTTTTGAAGTTGGAGAAGGTTACCGTCTTGCTACAACCACCATACTCTCCGGATCTAACTCCATGCGACTTTTTCCTTTCTCCAAAACTTAAAACGTTCTTATCTGGTCGTCGTTACAAGTGCTGATAAGCCCTTGGGTCAGTCATCAGTCAGTGCCTCAGAGGTCTACCTAAATCAGCGTAGCGTGACGCATTTCAGAAATGGATTCAGTGATTGAAATTATGTATTTCAAACCGCGGAGAATACTTTGAAGGAATGTGCTGTTCATTTCACTATTTGAGTAGAATGCTTTTGATATATCGTACAATACACATTACATATACATACAACCCTCGTATACTCCTGGGGCCTCCGTTGCCGAGTGGTTAAAGCATTGCGCTCAAAATCACAAGGCCTCTCACCTCTAGTCGGCGCGGGTTCGAATCCTGCTCGCACCGATATATGTGAGAAAGTTTGCCACTTTACTTTCGGAAGGTCGGTGGTCTCTTCCCGGATACATTGTATCTGGGTTCTATCCTCCACCTACAAAACCTGGACGCCACCAGATAACTGAAAAATTGTTGAGTGTGGCGGAAAACAAACAAACAATCAATCAAACGTATACTCCTACTACTCCAACCTCCCTTTCAAAAGATTACTTTCTTCAAAACCATGCTTCTGTTTTAGAAACATTTAATATTTCAGTCAATGGGATGGATGAATATGTTCTTCCAAGCCCCTAATTTTGCTACTCACGAAAATATTAACTGCTGTGAAGGAGAAACTTCATACGTACTTTGACACAAGGTATACCAGAAGTGGAGTAAATTAAATGTGGATCCTAAATATTTCAAGAACTTTTAGCAAATTTGAAATCGCAAAGCTTTCTCAAATCCTACACATCAAAACAGATGACTTTTGGCACCTTACACGACCATTGTTAACGATCAATTTAATGGCCAGAATTTTTTCTATCATAGACTGTTGCTTCTTCAACAAAATCTAGTGATCAACCATTCACAAAATTACTTTTCTAACCATCACTCTTATTCTCCGCACAAGTACTCTAAAATTGAAATTTAAGAAATATTGAAGTTCCTCATTGACAATATCTTTGGTGATTTTGGTGATCAAGTATTTCAACAGTCTGTTGGAATTCCCATAGGCACAAATTGCTCTCCTTTGTAGACTGAACTATTTTTAAAAAAAAAAATTCTTATGAGACAGAATTTATTCAAAAGATTCTAAATGACAAGTATAAATTTCTTCTTTTGGCTTTCCACTTGACATTTAGATATATCGATGACGTCTTATCTATCAACAACAATTATTTTCATTCATATATCAATTGATATATTCCTATGAATTCGAAATAAAAGACACAACAGTCCATCTGCTTCGTACTTAGATATTTTATTGAAAATAGATGTTAACGGCAAAACTAAAAAGTCAACTTTATGACAAAGGTGATGATTTCACCTTCATCGTCAACTTCCCCATTTGAATTTCGAGTTGAAGGTCAGAGCAAGAGATATTTCTTCTCATGTAGAAGTTTTAAATAAATTCCGCCTCCTCAGAAGATACAAACAGATCAGCTAACAAAGGAGCACAATTTGTGTTCATGACAATTGCAACAGACTGTCATCAAAAGTAATACCTTATATACAAATAAATAGCAAGTAAGTACATTAGCATATACAAATAATTCCCACAATGGCACATTAGAATATAAATATCTGAAACAGCAAATAATTACTGCTAACAAAACGTTAGAACATTAATATATAAAAATATTGCGTATTAAATGATATTTCAAAAACTAACCTTTTTATAATTTCCGCCATGTATGCACAACGTTTCACTTACATCTTTTACATTTACAATCTCATTCCAGATTAAATGGACGCTATATCTTCTATAATAACTGACGATTTTTTGACGTGTTCTATTTGCTTCGAAATCTTCAAAGATCCAAAAATACTACCATGTCTGCATTCGTTTTGTAAAACATGCATTGATAGCTTCACACGGAAGCAAGATAGGAAGAGCAAACACAGTTGTCCAGTGTGCAGAGAAAACTTTAAGATTCCGAACGATTGTACAGATGCATTAAAAACAAATTTCTGTTTAAAGAATCTGATTGAGCTTGTCACCTCTGGCAAACAGGAAGTGACAAAATTGTGCTCATTTTGCACTTTGTTGGGTGAAGATGTTGAAGCATCTGCACAATGTCTTACGTGTAAAGATTTACTTTGTTCTGAATGCGCCGATCATCGACACCGATCAACAAGACTCACATTAAATCACCGAGTTGTTTCCCTTGCTGAAGTAAAGACAGGAAAATACAACGATGTAATTCGCTCAAAACAACAAATTCCTTGTTCCGAACATACTGACGAGGATTTAAGATACTTTTGCGACACGTGCGATGTTCCCATTTGTCGAGACTGCATTGTCCTCAGTCATCAAGGACATAAATATATTGCACCATGGGACGCAAGAAAGAGAATGGACGATAGTCTTGAGAAACTTATGGGAGTTCTAAAGGAAAACTTAGAAAAACTCAAATCTGGAAAAGAGAATGTGAAACATGCTTTAGAGCAGCTAGAGGTTGAAAAACAAAAGTTCAAAGGAAATTTAGAAGAACAATTTAATGTTGTAGTTGCAAATATTAGAAGCTCGAAAAATTCTATTGAAAAAGACTTTGATCTGATTGTGACATCAAAGCACGAATCTTTACGCAGACAAGGAGAATCAATAGAAATTGAGAATAAAGAGCTGGATGAGACTTTTTCCTTTTGTAGTAACGTTCTCAGATGTGGAAGTGATATTGAAATTCTTATGATGAAATCTGAAATTAAGGAGCGTTTGGCAAAATATCAATCTTTGAAAAATGAAGAAATCTGTGCAGTAAAGGAACTCGATCTTCCAACCATTGAAATCAACACCGACGGAAAGGTGTTTGGATTGGCTTCACAAGAAAGAAAAGAAGATAAAGGAATTTCAAATATGGAGAGTTTGTCTCCAGGGGAATCCGTCAATAAAATTAACGAAAAAGAATCCGGTTCCTCCAAATTTGAAGAAAATCAAAATATATCTCTTCCTTTGTATGTTAAGTTCTTACAAACCCTGAACTGTAGAGAGGAAGAAGATAAATATATCCCTAGTTACACTAGTGTGGCATGGATTGACAAAGACACATGTGCAGTTGTCGACCAAACACATCAAAAACTAAAATTGATTGCTACAAAGTGTACGTCAGCAAATGGTATTAAATCAATGGTTTTCGCTGACTGTTTGGTAGTTAGTCCTTTCAAGGGTGGAATAGCGTGTATTACGTCAGGACGCAGGTTGATTGTCCTAAATAATTCAATGGTGAAGGAAAGGGAATTTACCGGAGTTTCCACTCTTTTGACTTGTCATCCGAAATCTGCGGAAGTAAGCTGGATTTCCGGTTTCGATAAAATATGTGTGTACAAGGACAAGGAACTGAAAGAAATGCCAATTAAAGATCAAAATACACCAGTGAAATTTGGTAATCCTATGTTTGGGCATGTTCTGACGAATGGAATGTTTATTGTGTCGGATTGGGCTAGAGATTGTATCTTTATAATACAAAAATCAGGTCACATAGAAAGAAGAAAATACTGCAGTCCTGGTGCTATTTCCTCGGATGTGAGCAATAATATTTATGTATGTGATTATCGACAGAGCTTAGTAGTTGTTTTCAAAGTTTCTGGAGAAACACTAAAGACATATCAAATTAGTTCATTCCTTCGTAATCCCAGGAGTATTGCTGTAAACACAAATGGTCGCATTTTAATTTCAAACTACCGTACCATCGTTTTGGTAGAGTTAATATAGAAAATATAATATTAGATGGTAGAATTTCTGCGATCACTTATCAGAATCAAGGTCATCATTTCAATTCTATATTCTTCGTGTGTTGTCAAATCGTTTAGTTTTCATAAGATCGTGTCATGAATTATCTACCTATGTGTACTGGTAATTGTACATTGGATGAATTAATTGATTTCACTAAGTATTGCTTACACTGTCATACTTTGAATTAAAATGTGAGAAATACATATTGCGGAGGATATTTGCAATCATGTTTTAACATTTCGAATTCATGTTACATGTTTATCAATCTTTTGAAAAGAAATTTTTAGCTTGCTTTTGTAACACTAGCTATGATGTTCCCCGTAGCATTGTTCATTGTTTTCGACCAAATTTCATGTATATTTTTGTTAAACCCTCTACTTGCCGAAATGATAACGCTATATGAAAGTATATCACTTTCTACACAATATCTATTTTATTATTTTCAAAAATTAACAAGTGAGGTAAAACCTCCGCTGAGGCCCTTCATGTATACCTCACCTGGGGTGCCAGGGGCTCCCTGGATCGGTAATTTTGCATAAATTCATTATTGTTTTGCTATTAATAAAGTATAGAAAGAATTTGGATAAGTGAATTCAAGATTGAAACAAAAATATGCCATTTATCGATCATTAATTTGATTATAGAGGATATACTATAGTTACGTGTACTAATACATTATGCACACATTTAATAAAGCATTTTATACAATGATAGCATGAAATATTACATTCGCCATGCTGCCACAATGAGTCCACATCACAACACATCACGACAGTTCCTTCTGAATCATTGGGCAGTTCTATCAGAAGACTGAACCCTCTGAATAGTGGCTTTAGCTTTTAAAAAAAAGTAATCATACACATGTATACAAAAGACGATAATATGTAAATTAATACGTCAGTTACCATATAAAATGAAAACGCTATTACAAGTTACTTGCAAATTTCAACATTCAGTTTTGTGATGCTTTCGATAAAGTCGAATGTATTCAAGGCAATCGTAACTTCTAGATTCTTTCCGGCAATTTGTTTTTCCGCTTGCTAGAAAGGCCCGAGAATGTTGAATTCGTGTATCGTGACGTCATATAATTCGAAGCGCTAAATAATCAATGCAATACGCCATCCATATTTTTTTTTCCAAAGCAGGAGAAAATTACATAATTCACGGGGTGTTATTGAAACGAAATTAAGTTGAGGAAAACGCAATAGTCCCAGACACGGCGATATTTTTCAAGAGCAATTAGGGTAATTCCCATCATTTTTCAGCTCATGAAGAACAAATCACGTGACTCACTTCTGTAATTATTGAAGCGAGCTCGTTATGTACTGTATTTCATATTTTTGTAAAATCTTTTTTCTCTTCTGACAAATAAAAAAAATCAAATTATAACGAAACAAAATGCTTTTCTTTTCAATTTTTATCTACGATACATTGTAGAGAGTGCTACAGAAACAAGGACATGTTTTAAAACCAGGGCTTAACAAGTCACGTGGACCAGTTATCCGTAATATACAGTACGTATACTGGTACAGCGGAAAACAACATTTAATTACTTATACAGTGAAACAAGAGCGTCGTTATATGGTTGTACTAAATATAAAAATCTTTATTCATCCATTATCAAACACAACAGAACAAGCGTTAAATTATGATTACGCCAAATTCAAATACCTGATATATTCAAAGTTTGCAGAATTTGTGATATTATGTATTATGATTATGCAAATAAAAATACACTATATAGTTTAAGTATTTAGAACGTGCATTTTCAAATATGCCATGGGTTTTACATTTACACGTTTTCTGATTTGTCTGCATGACGAGCGGCAAGATTGTCAATGGCGCTTATCTAGGGCAGATACGCTTTGCTATTGTTTGCTTTATTTTATTATGCAGTTTTAGACAATGAAACAGGTAGGACGAGACAGAAGTCATATACGTATAACATGCGTAAGTATCTCTAACTTTTAGTGGCAACCAGTGTGTTCAGGTGCATGTCGATCGATCCTTCGCCGTTCTGTCAGTTATAGATTAATATGCACCATATGCGGATTTTAGAACAATGTATACTATTCAATGAAGGTCTTCTAATACGTGTACTTTTTCTGAGTTGCTTAATGCTGAGATTAAAGGGAAGTTGCTTTTTTTGTAATAAAATACGCAAATGGCGCTAGGATAAGGAAAATGCTGATCTCTCTTTGATATCGCATCAAAATATTACTCTAGAATATAGTGGCTGTTTTAATGATTTCTTTTGGTATAATACATTACTATTTTCTCTTTTCGGCATATTTTTTTCTGGTTTACAAAAATAATTCATTTTTCGTACTAAATCTTGGGGGTGTTTTGATATTTTTTATGGACACAAGAAGTCCATAGTCCAAGAATGGTAATACTATGGCTATTTTCTTTATACATGTATGCAAGTTCTTTATATATTATTCCAAAAAAGTAGGGGATATTGTATTTTGTGATCAAAATGTTCACACATACAAAGGGATACGAAACCATGTTGTATAGCTCCTTAACGAAGAAGCATTTCTAAAGAAATTCATCTCCCAAACACATCAATCATACTATCACGATCTACACGGGATACTACAGATGATCAGGGGTGTTGTGCCACAAATTTTCATGCCTCTGAATTGGAAGGTAAGAACCACTCTAAAGGAAGATTTTGAAGAGAAAGCATCAGATTATCAGTTGTTGAGATCGTTAATTGAACAGAAACCATGCGCTGTCTAACACAGAATAAGAGGTTATGTGCCCTTGGCATGTTACAGGTTGGCACAAGACAGGTCGCTGTGGCAAGGTCAATGAATGTTTCCCAGTCTGTTATCAGCAGATTATGATCCAGACATCGTGCTACAGCGCCTGTTCAGGATAGACCACGATCCGGTCAACCAAGGGCAACAACTCAAACTCAGGACAGATTTATCCGCACTTTTGCCTTGACCATCAGGAACCGACTGCATAGATTTCAATTACACGCCCGACGTCCTCCCTATTTGAGGGATCGCCACATTATGGCCCGTCACCATCAACGTTGGGATAATCGCCGATGGAACCACTTAATGTTCTCAGATGAGTTGAGGTTCACTGTGGACTTCCTGGACAGACACAGGAGGGCTTGGCTCCGACGTAACGAACATTTGCATGATGTTAACGTCATTAGACTTGATCACTATGGGGGGGACATCACTTTTCCCTGCAGAACAGTATTGCATGTTGTTGCTAGTCGTGTCACAAGGCAGTACTACTGGGACAACATCTTGGCACCCCATGTTGTGCCGTATGTACGTCGTTATGGCTGCCGTTTCATTTTTCAATTTGACAATGCCAGATGTGATAGGGTCAGGATCGTTACAGATGATCTCCAACAGCAGAATATCACCACATTACCATGGCCCGCACTCAGGCAAGACCTTTCCTCCATCGAGCATGTATGGGACATGCTTGGACAGCGGCTACGCCAATGTCAACAGCCTCCTGTCAATGTCCAAGGCGTTGCTGCAGCATTGCAACAGGAATGGAATATCCTTCCTCAAAATTACCTGTTAGGAGCATGCCACGCTGAATCCGAGCTTGTCTGGCCGACCGAGGGGGTTTTACCCACTAATGACTCTGTTTCACAATGGTGGTACATTTGCTGTGTGACCCTGTCTTGGTGTCGACCGTTATTCTGAAAAACCTGTCCTTTTCTGACTGTACACAGGGTTTCGGATAAATTGACAAACGTTTCCTTAATGTTTTTCTGTCATTTGTTTCCTTCCTCCCATCATGATCTGCATTTCACTGTCCTTGTTTGTTTGTTTTTGTTTGTTTGTTTGTTTTATTTATAGTCAAACAAACAAACAAAAACAAACAAACAAGGACAGTGAAATGCACTGTCCTTGTAAATCCAATATCCCCTACTTTTTTTTAATAGTATATACATGTATGCAAGTTTTACATGATTCTGGTTGTCCTTTAAGTATTTCTAATGAGTGCGTAGAGGCTTCTTATGGTTCAACGTCAAACTTCCCTATGCCAATTCAAAGTTTCACTCAGAATACTACATCATAATTGGACAATTTTCGTCTTTCATTAAACGTAAATACACCACCTAAATGATTTTTTTTAAATTTAGATGATATTTATATAAATATGGTATTGATCTTGCTATCTGCTCATGGTGTAAATTCTGTTTGAAACATTTCAGCAAAGTGCTACATTAAAACGATTTGAGAAATAAAAGAATATATTGTGATGGATATCACCACAACGGCTTTACAACTGATGATGAAAATAACTAGGAGTATCTTAGTTTCATTTCTCAGCAAAAGGTAACTTTTAAATGTTGGTACCTTGTTGCGACAGCCAGAAGAAAGTTTGCTATGTAATACAATATAGATTATCTTTGACCTCAAGGTTTTGTTGGGTTTTTTAAATTTTTTTTTCTTTTTAACAAAATGTGCTTCATGGATCAAACATAACTTCAATTTCAACACACGTTTCAGATTATTAGATATGACGCCATATGTCTCTAGTTGTATCGCGTGGAAAATGTCAAAACGTGTTATTTACTATCGTCAACATGTGTTCAAGCTATATAAGTGTAAATCTTCGTTGTCAAATGCTTTTTCATATGATTTTTATAAATATTGATCTTTTATATGGTATATAAGTCTCCAATTTATATATTTAGTATGCGCTACAGTATATTACATTGTGACCTTGAAATCGACCCCAATGTGCGAAGTAAGAGTTGATGTAGCAATATTAAATGCGAAAGTACAGGTGAACGATGACTATATTTTCTTTCGATTAAGGCATATTCCAGAAGGTAACTAGCTGTAAATACAGGATTTGATGCGGTAGGTAGGATTTTTTTGCCTCGTTTAAATAAGATTTGGTGATGAATATGGGAACTACTTGATATTTTGATAAAGATTATAGAAATTGTTAAAGAGACGCTATAGCTTATTTTGCTCCAAAATCGTAAAATAACAACTTCCCCAGAGCTTTCTCTAATTTTGTTGCATAGTTGAATGAAAAACTTTGCAAAAATAACACATTTTTGAAGTTGAAAATTCTCGTTTTAATGCAAAAAATAGTACTTTTTGAAGGCCTTTTTTAACAACATTGAGACTTCCTCTTTCGGACGCATGCCATGGAGGGTAAACAATCCACTGATAGGAAGCGAACTGGGTAAACCCAGAATTTTGATAAATTATGCGACAAAAGTGTTTAAACAGAACGAGACACAACAAATATGCATACTAGAATTTACGATGTGATATCATTATGACCCTCTGGCTACGAGACACACACACAGGGCTTTAAAAGTAAGTGCTATTCTCATCAAAGCGTGAGGCGTGCTTTAATAAAAACATTATTTGGTTATAGGAACATGAAAGTTTTTCTGTTATAATTATGATTTATTATTACTTAATCATAAGAAGCAGGAAATAATCCCATACTCGAGAAGCGAGTGTAGACCTTTTTAAGGGGTATTTTAGATAAGTTTTTACACAAAACATGTGTTGCTATACTGAATCACGTGATGTAAAATGTCCCGAGTCAGAATGAAGAAACCATTGAATTCCGTATGATCTTTAAAGCGTCGTTGAGATCATTTAATGCATTCCTAATGTTTAAACCTGTCAGTTTTGTTATGATTTTTATTATTTAATTGATACGAGTTTTAAAAAGCACTCAATTAAAATGTGCAAAATGAGTTGTAGTGCCTCTTTAATTATGAGAGGATATTCTTCCGGTCCGGAGGAATTTTTAAATTTGTTATATCAATATCGATACATCAAACACAAACTGTAAGTGAAATAAAACATATACGGTACACATTTTGATGCACCAGATGCGCATTTCGAAAAATAATGTCTCTTTTCCTTACTCAGTAGGCAATGCATTTAATTTCTTACATTTACAATCTTTTTCCAGATTAAATGGACTTAATATCTTCAACAATAACTGACGAGTTTCTGACGTGTTCTATTTGTTTCGATATCTACAAAGATCCAAAAACATTACCATGTTTACATTCATTTTGTAAAACATGCATCGATAGTTTCACAAGGAAGCAAGGTCCTAAAACCAAACACAGGTGCCCGGTGTGCAGAGAAAACTTTAAAATTCCAAACGACTGTATAGATACATTAAAAACAAATTTCTTTTTAAAGAATCTTATTGAGCTTGTTACCTTTAGCAAACAGGAAGTGACGAAATTCTGTTCATATTGCGATTTATTGGGTAAACATGTTGAAGCATCTGCACAATGTCTTTCATGTCAAGATTTGCTTTGTCCTGAATGCGCCGATCATCGACACCGATTCACAAGACTCACATTAAATCACCAAGTTGTTTCCCTTGCTGAAGTTGAGACAGGAAAATACAACGATGTTATTCGCTTAAAACAACAAATTCCTTGTTCCGAACATACCGACGAGGATTTAAGATACTTTTGCGACACGTGTGATGTTCCCATTTGTCGAGACTGCATTGTCCTCAGTCATCAAGGGCATAAATATATTGCACCATCGGACGCAAGAAAGAGGATGAACGATATCTTTGGTAGACTTATGAGTCCATTAAAGGAAAACACAGGAAACCTGAAATCTGGAAAAGTAAAAGTAGAACATGCTTTAGATAAGCTAGAGGTCGAAAGTAAAAAGTTCAAAACAGAATTGGAAAAACTATTTGAAGTCATTGTTGAAAATCTAGAACGTTCCAAAAAGTCAACTGAAAATGACTTCGATCGGATTGTGAAATCAAAACAAGAATCTTTACACAAACAAAGAGAATCAATAGAAAATGAGAGTAAAGAGCTGAATGAGACTTTCTCCTTTTGTAGTAATATTCTCAGATGTGGAAGTGCTATTGAGATTCTTACAATGAAAACTGAAATAAGTGAACGTTTGTCAAAATTTCAATCCTTGAAAAGTGAAGAAAGTTGTACAGTGAAGGAACTTGACCTGCCAACCTTTGAAATCAACACTGATGGAAAGGTGTTTGTATTGGCTTTGGAAGAAAGAAACGAACATAAAGAATACTCAAATATGGAGCATTTGACACCAGAGGAATCCGTCAAAGATATGGATGGAAAAGAAGCCTATGCCTCCAAATTCGAGGAAAATAAAAATGTGTCTGATCCGTCATGCCTTAAATGCTTACGAACCCTTGTCTGCAAAGAAAAAGTTGACAAACGCAATCCATGTTACACCTGTGTGGCATGGGTTGACAAAGAGAAAATTGCAGTTGTCGACCAAAGAAATCAAAAGCTAAAATTGCTTTCTCTTCCAGCAAATGATATTGATTCCATGGTTTTGTCTGAATGCATCGTAGCTAGTGCTTTCAAAGATGGAATAGCATGTAAAATGGGAAAAGACTTGATTGTCCTAAACATGTCAATGGTGAAGGAAAAGAAATTCACCGGGGTTTCCACTCTTTTTACTTGTCATCCGAAATCGGCGGAAGTTAGCTGGATTTCCGGTTTCGATAAAATATGTGTATACAGGGACAAGAAATTGAAAGAATTATTAATCCATGACCAAAATACACCAGTGAAATTTGGTGACCCCATGTTTGGACACGTTCTGTCGAATGGAATGTTTATTGTGTCGGATTGGGCTAGAGAATGTGTTTTCATATTAAGAAATTCGGGTTACATAGAGAGAAAAAAATGCTGTAGTCCTGGTGCCATTTCCTCGGATATGAGCAACAACATTTATGTGTGTGATTACAAAAAGAGCCAAGTAGTAGTTTTCAATGTCTCTGGAGAAACATTAAAGACATATAAAATAAGTTCATTCTTACGTAATCCAAGAAGTATTGCTGTAAACACAGATGGTCGTATACTAATCTCAAACGACAGTACCGTCGTTTTGGCAGAGTTGATAGAGAATATATAAAGAAACTTTTCAAAGCAAAATCTGCACGATCCAGGAGTTGGTGTGGAAATATAAAGTCTTTTCTAATACAACCCAATTTTCTACAATAATTTTCTTACTGATTGCGTGATTTAAAAAAAAAACCACAATTCAATAATGAAACTAACGTTATTTATTAGAGAAACTAATGCAATGAAATGGTTAGTAAAATTTCCAACGAACACTGAATGAAAACGCTAGTTTGATCAACTATTGTAATGGAATGGATGGTAAAATTTCCAACGAATCCAGCCGCTTTCACAATTTTCTTACCCCTTGTTGGAGATGATGAACTCCTATGGTTACGTTATCAACCCAGGGGTTTCCGAGGCATTTTATTTCAGTTAACGCAGTAGACTTCACGTTACATGGTCTTCATAATGAAACAGAAGTGATTTATATGTAATTGTAAAAGAATTGACTAATTGTTTTTAGAAAGATATACATGTAGTTATATATTAAATGAGACATATATTCACATATTCATGATTGCAATAGAAGCTGAATTTTGTTATATTAATGAATAAAGATTCTCAACTTAAAATGATGTGTTTGCTTATCAAACATGAGAAGGCTAAGATAAGAAACAGCACTCAGTCTCGTAATTCCTATAGAAAACACAAATCAGAGGGATGGGTAAACACGGACCAGTGGACATACCAGAGGCAAACGTATTTTGCGTCTGAAAACTGATTTCATCGCACTCACTGAATGAAATTCAAACTACTAAGCGATGAATTATATAGAAGACTCTTGCTTGGTATGTATTGTCCTAATACTGGACTGTTGTATTGGACTGTCAACTAAATTGAGGTCCAAAAAGGTTATAAACTAGTACTATTTCATTGAATCGTGCTATTCTGTGCTTTGCCCATCTATACAGTTTTGACAAATTGATGATACTTTTATTTTCGGAAGCACACCTGCTAGATTAGAAGTAGATTTGATCTAAATAATTCGGTATGAAATCATTGATTTAAGATCTTTTTCCTTCCTCCCTCCACACGAAAAGTTTCCCTACCCGATTTTTATTTAGAAAAAAGGAAAATATATAAATTGATAATCGTATTCTTTCACTTGCATATTGTGAAAATAGTGAAAATATTAATGATATGGAACATGTGACTTTAGATTTGCTGTTGGCTACATTACAGTGAAGATAGAATGACAACGACTAAGAGAATGCATGATTTGTGCAGAAGCTTAATCATGATGGAATACAAAACCAAGGTCACTCACGGTCAATATAGAACTAATTTTATAGCATTGTTTAGCACCACGGTTACTTAAGAATGTGAAGATTTCTGAGAATAAGAAATATTGTTAAATTCGCTCGTCAAAAAGTTTCTCCCCGATGGAAAACGATGTCGCGTGCCTCTATATCATAAATGAATTAATTTCAAAACGATTGTGTCCCTTCACTTTTCAAAACGTAGCTTCGCTGTAATATAAGAACTTTACAACTTGAGGAAATAAACAGGGGCTGGTTTGTCTTCCAGGGGGAAGAGTCTGACCTTGGTCCGTTTTTACAAAGGGAAACTCTATTCGAGAAGAAAGTCTACGTCGCATCGCCGGTTCGGAATGAAAAAGGATCTTGACTATCTTCTTGTCCATCCTCCAATAAGGAACCATCCATGTGACTGCATTTACAATAAATATGGGGTTAAGCAGGTATCCTTACACCAAAAATCCACGGCCCCTCATGCGAAAACTCTTCCTTTGTGAAAGGTCCTGCTTTGTTAGATGGTGGTCTCGTATGTCTTAATATGACGCACTGCGTCTCTGTCAGCACCTCGTGGATCGGATAAAAACAGTATTTATAAATTAGGATCACCAAACTTCATAAGTAAGTATAGGAAGAACTATGTTGTTTTTCAAGGTCAGAAGTCTAAATGTAAACTTATTGGACAAGGGCCTCCGTGGCCGAGTGGTTAGAGCATCGCGCTCAAAATCACAAGGCCTCTCACCTCTAGTCAGCGCGGGTTCGATTCTCGCTAGCGCCGATATATGTGAGAAAGTTTGCCAGTTTACTCTCGGAAGGTCGGTGGTCTCTCTTCCCAGGTACATTGTATCTGGGCTCTTTCCTCTATCAACAAAAACTGGATGCCACCAGATAACTGAAAAATTGTTGAGTGTGGCGGAAAGCAACATTCGATCAATCAATCAATCAATCAATATAGGACAAGGGTAATATTATTTGCACAAAACTAGATAGAAACGGTATTAAGCTAGAATAATCAAACCTCATACACGCATTTAAACATCATAAATATGCGTCTATGTCAGCATTTCCGGGTTAGTTAAGGAATGACTTTAATTTGGGGGCAAATTATACGAGTATAACCTGGGTTGGATCAGTTTATGCTGTTGCATAATCCGTTTCGAGGATTAAAGTCATTCCTTATTATTTAATGCAAAAAATACAAGAAATACTATTATTTGTTTTGAAATGTACATAAATATTGAAAAATACAAATCATTTGAGCCGCGCAGTGATTCACTTAGCAACCACGACGAAGCGTGTAATAAATCTAGTGTCTAGCTGTTTTCAAGGCAGCCATCTTAGTTCAACGGAATTTTTATCAAAATCGTAAACGTAGTTGTTGAAGGTGAATTTTGATACGAACTTCATAACAGAAAATATGTGTAGACTATGCATGCAATGCATATTTTGCTGCACTTTAAAGATAGACTTTAAAGTCGCTCCAACAAATTGAGAAAATACGGGAAATTGCTATGCTGACGGCCTACCCAACGTAAGCTTTTAAATATCAGAAAATGCAATGATTTGCGGCTTTTAAACTTATAAAAATTTCTACTAATAAAACTTTACCCTTGCATGCAACATTGTCGCTGATATTAAATTCGACACATGAAAATACATAGGTAAATTGATAATCACGATACACATGTCTGTATGAAGTTACGTCATCTGATAAAATGTGACAATTGTTACAAATTCTTGGTAAATCATGCATTCGAATATAATATCTTTAATTTAATCCGGCATGCGGACATTATATGCAATTAAAAAAAATGGGGAACAGAAATCTGACTAGACTCCTTGAGCCAATTAGTGTTACCCTTGCAGACCCAAAGTGGAAATGGGGAATTGACAGTCCTATGGTTCCACTACATCAACTGATATTCGTTCTGCCTTGTCTTAAAACATTAGAGTCAGAGAGGCCGTCAAGAAACTCCTGTATGAAGTTTATGATGCATAATGTCAAAGTTCAGGTGAGCTAAACTGTAGTCTTTGATGACACTGACCTACTGTTTTTGCATTCCTCTCCATTTATTTTAGAGGAAGTATTTGTTTTATTATTAGATATTTTCCTTACAGTCCTTTCTCGGAAGGCTTTGTTAGTTGGCTTCTTTTTTAGAAGGTAAACCAATCACTCTTCAGGTAGGCTAATCTACATTAAAGGTTTATTTTATACAATATAATTTTAAAATGTTTGGCTAAGATCAATTTTAAAATCATTAAAGATTCCACACCATATAGATATCTTGTTATTCTATTAATTATTACTTAATGTCCAAGATAATAATATTCTGGTTAACCAAATTATCAATATGCATGTTTATTTTCATCTATAATGATAATATTTATTGCTGAAAAAGATTTGAAAATAAAATTTGTGGCCAATTTTATTTGCCTTTATCGTTTCAGCAGCAAATATCACTGATATGAATTTTACTTAATGACTGTTGGTCAGAGACTGCTCGTGTGACCTACGTCTAAGTTGCGCATGCGTGTTACGATTGGCATTTTTAAATTTAAACATGACTTTATTTCAGATCTTTTACAATAGGTTTCAAATTCAATATTTCTCTATGAGTACTATCAGTCCTTTGATTATTTTACTTAATGACTGTTGGTCAGAGTGCTCGCTTCAGCCTGGAGCCATGAATAACACAAACACGCAGCTCCTTTCGGTATTCATGAAAAATTAAAATCTTTGAGTACCTTCATTCAAAAAAATCTAAGAACTTTATTTCAGGTAAGGTAATGTCTGAAAATTGATGGCAGATTCAGGTACCATATAATACCCCTCGTCCTGGTCATAGTCAAACAAATGTAAACTCGGACTTCCTTCGGGTTATCAAAAACACTTGAAAATTAAGGGTAATTTCATGTATTAGCTATAGCAATTGATTTCCTTAAGAATAATATATCTGGAAATTGCATAGAACAGATTCACGCAACTAATACCATACACTGTACCTCGTCAGACGTATCTCACTAAATCATAAAACATTGATGTTTCCATCAATTTTCGCCCGGAAATATTCAGGTGTCAACTTTTCGTGAACGGGAATATTCAACATAATAAAAATTATGTAAAATGCTTTCATTTTCTCATCACAAAGATTTGGTAATAAATATGATCTGACGTAGAATTAGTGAGGACAAGCGAAGTGAGGACATGTCCTCACCAAAATTATCTCTTAAAACCTTTTTTCTTTTTTTCACAATTCGAAAGGGAGTATTAGAGAAAGTTTTATAGGTGTCCCTATAGATATATAGATCTAACAGTAATTTTTAATCGTTCAAATAACGTTATGTGTGCATTCTCTTTTAGACATTGTAGGGACTTCTTCACAGGAGAGAGAGAGAGAGAGAGAGAGAGAGAGAGAGAGAGAGAGAGAGAGAGAGAGAGAGAGAGATCCACGCACCGTGGAGTGGCTATATATGACGTCATAATGAAAGGGTGATGACGTGTGCCATTTTCTGCAAAGGTAGATTTACAACTTCCTGTGTAGAAAAAAAAATGTAACTTATAATGTTTTGAATATTGGGATGTTTTTGTTGAGAAAGGTACAGTAATTGTTACATGTAATTTCTTTTATTATCATTACGGCTTCCAAAAACCGAAACTTCATCATCCAGTGACAGTTGATTAAACACTCTGGCCAAAACTTACAGCAGCGCAGGTCTAGCCTGCGCCTACTTCATACACAAAGCATGTACCTCAGCCTATTCCCCAGGAGGTTAGGTAGGGTGTCCACGGTATTTTGTATGGATATAAAGCTGGCCGAGGAGACAGTGATGGGTTAAACCTCCCTGACGTGAATTTTTTTGTTTGCGTTTACAGAAGTTATCTCCCTTTATCGACAGTTCTTCGTAAATTCGCTGCAACGTAGAACTAGGTGTGTCCCAACGTTTTTCATTTTGATCTTGCGCCGTTTTTGTAATGCTTGTTTATGAATAAACGTGTGAAACAAATAGGGAAAACAGGTAATTGCGTCCATGGCCATGTTGAAACAACAAGGGGTAGCTTGCTGAATGTGCAAGTGGACGTAATCCGTATGAACTGTAAATTGTACTCAAATACTGCTTTGTCAAAAGTGAGTTTAATCTCAAAGAAGTTTTGTTCTCTCTTTGATAAGCAGAGAACACGTAATATGATAACTTGGCTAGAACACTTTTATAATCACCTATTGCACAGATACGATCAAAATACATGTTCGACAATGCTAATGTGATCAAGCCATAGAACTTGTTTCACTATTTGTAATTGAATCAAAAATACACAAATAGTTAATGACTTGCATTGATTTATTCTAATGCACATCATAGACATAATTCATAGAGAACAGAGCAATGAGCTTTTGCAGGTTCATGGTTCGCAGCACTCAGTATTTTGATGACATTAGATTGATGTTTACATTTGATTATTCTTGATTTAAGCTATATTTAAACTAGAACGATGATGAATTATTATTAGCAATTGTTTTAATCCCATTTGAGAAATTTTCACTTGTGCAGAGATGTCACCAGTTCAAAGTGGACTGCCAAATTTTTTTATCTAAGTGTAACTCTCATATCTGTAGCAACACACGATATTTTCTATTAAGATACGTTGTAATATTCAAAATACTGTGATGTTTAAAATTTGTAATGCTGGACACTTTACATCTTCGCAAGCCAAGGGTCTTCGGTCCATTCCATTCCTCACTTTGGACAATCAATGGCAAAGGAGCAGTCACTTCCAATAATATTAATCGTAGGTTTGACACAGTTCCGGGCCCAGACCTCCTAGTTGTGAAGCAGGCATCGTATCCACTAGCTAGACTATATTCCATCGATGACTGACGTTAATGTGTAATCTTCAATGTCCACAGTATGTGTCAGATAAACATGCATGTAAATGAAACACATACAAATTATTTATCCCATATTAATTAACTGTTAGAAATGAGGGAGGAATTGCAGGTGAGGTGTTCAATACAGTCCTTCAATATGGCAGGTGAATTATGGCATGTAAAAATAATATACTTTTAGTAACACTATTTCAATTTTTGTTATTCAAACACCAAGCTGTAGGAAATAATTCTGAAGGGGTAACGAGGATACTCTTTGATTAATTTTCCCACCCCACCCTCTCAATTTTTGAGCTCGTCAAACCTTGATTTTTATTCTCATTCAGATGAAGTGCATAATTATTTTGAAATTTTATGCTGTAAAGAATGGATTTATTTTTTAAAAAAAATTTGTTGTCTTGCCATGCAGACAAGTTTTGTTTTTAGAAAAACCCACTTTTTCCATTGAAGGCATTCTGGGCCTGTTTGATTCTCCCACTAGTGTTTCATTGTGGACAAGGTAAGACATGCGTTTTTTATGAAATCAAGGCAAGACATGTAAATAAAATCTCTGCAATTTGTAATAACCTATAATTCTGTTTTAAGGATATTTTACCTCGTGTGTATTGTACTGTATTGAGGAACTGAAGATAAAATGCTAATACACATTTTATTTTCCCCTTAAGCAGCACTGAGGAAAGAAGATGAGAAGTACTTGAAAAGAGTCTTCCTTAGAGCTCTAGATGTGCTTTTGCCGAGAGCAAGAAACTTTTTTCGCCATAACTGTGGGGATGAAGACGATCCCTTGTGTCCAAGGAAATGGCTCTTCTCAACAAAGATACAACAACAGTTATTCAGACCAGGGGAGAAACAAATTGAAAAGGTACAGATTTGTGTGGGGGGGGGGGGGGGTGTTTAAGGGTCTATGCAATGAAATTATATTTGATAGTGTTTAAAAACAATTTTCTTTACTGAGAACAACTGGAATGGATAATTTTATGTCCGTGTAATTGGAGATTTGGGGGTGAATAGTTATTGGTCTGTCTGTTTGTTTGTATGCAGAAACTTTAACTTTGGCCATAACTTTTGAATGGATGGTGACAGGGCTTTCATACATCACATGTGCATTTCTATTACAAGATCTTTTTTTGATTCCAAAATTTTTGACCTTGTGTATGACCTACTTTTGAGAAACTTTAATCTTGGCCGTAACTTTTAAATGGCTGCTGGACTTTTATATTTGGCTTGTGTATTCCTTATGACAGGACAAGACCTTTCTCTAGGTAACAAAAGTTTTGACCTCATGACTTTGACCTTGGAGTTTAACCAACTTTTGATAAACTTTAGACTTGGCTACAAATTTAAATGGTTAGTGCTAGGGCTTTCATATTTCATGTGTAAATTCTTGTGACAAAACCTTTCGTTTTTACTAAAAGTTTGACCTTTTTATCACCTTGACTTTGGAGTTCGGCCATACATGGACTTCAGTGTTTCACATACCAAAAAATGTATACCACACCAACAACTACAGTTTTGTTCTGCTTTATGTTTTGAATTGATGAGAATTTGCAGTTATTTTTAGCTCACCAAGTCAAAGACTTAAGTGAGCTTTCTAATCAAAATTTGTCTATCATCTGTTGTTGGCATGGGCAGTACTTTTCACAATTTCATCTTCTCCAGAACTATTGGGCCAATTTCAATTAAATTTGTATCCTTGGATAAAGGGAATTCAAGTTCAAAATGTTCAAATGAAGGGTCATTTCCATTCTCAAGAACCACTGGGCCAGAAAAGATTAAACTTATATGGAAGCTTCCTGACATAATGAAGATTCATGTTGATTTAAATCATGACTTTAGGCATTGATGAGGCTAAAATACAGGAATAAAGTTTTAATGCACGTTACAGTTTATTCAAATCATGGCTGTTGTGGGTAGAGTTGGGCCACAATAGGAGATCATAATTTTTACATAGCAATGTATGAGAAATATTTTTTTAAAATTCTGAAGAACAGCAGGACCATGGTTAGTTATATTATTCAGGTACTACAGATTCAAGTCCTTTCAAGTCATGACTGGGTGTGGGGGAGGGGTTGGGATTGGGTGTGTGGCCTCAGTAGGGGATCAAAGTTTACAATAAAAGAAGAAAATATTTTAAAATTTTAATCACAAGAGCAGCAGGGCCAGGAGTAATCATTGTAATATATTGTAAGCATCCTCTGGTATTGTAGATTCAGTTTGATTAAATCAATGCCCCAGGCAGGCCACAGTACAATTTCAGAGTATTATGGGAATATATGGGGGTGGGGGTGGGGATTGAAAATCTCAAAAATAAAAGAGTGATGAGTATTGTACATTCATCTTCGCGTAATGCAGATTCAAGTTTGTTTGAACTGTGTATGATCCTGGGTGGTAGTTTGCAGAACTGGAGCTTTAAAAATCTTTTCAAAAACCACTGGCCATGGTTAGTCATATTAATTTGCAAGCATACCAATGTACTGCAGATTCTCATTTGATCAAATGATGGACCCTAAAGCTCTGGTGGGGCTAAAATATTTCAAAAGTTTTATATGAGAATAGCAGTACATACATATAGGAAATTTTAAAACCTTCTTTTTAAGAGTTGTAGGACCACACTAAATCAAATTAATGTGCAAAGATTCTCAAGTTGTATGGACTCAAGCTACTGGCTTTGCTGGAGGTGACTATTAGTTTACCCTTGATCTGTCTGTTGTTCCACTTGAGGTTTTCCAGACTTTTCTCCATATGGGATGAAGATATTCAACTGAAATTTTATATATGGTGTTGTCTTGGATAGTTACAGATCAAGTATGAGTTTTTGTTATGCTTGACCCACTTTTGACTAAATTATTCTACTGGTAGGGGATTTGTTTTTCTTCAAATTGTGGACCCTGGGATTTAGAGTGGGACTAGAATTTTACATAGCACATGAATAGACAAAAAATTCTTTTTTAAAAATTTATTTCGTCCAGTACACAACAGCAAAACCATATTAGTAATATTGTTATAGTTGCATCTAGGACTATATAAGGATTGGATTCAAGTTAAAGTTTAATCATGACTCTCATGTCCTGTAGAGCTAGGATAGGCTGATATTATGGCATCAAATTGTTTTGTGGGAAGAAAGAGGTTAACATTTTTTAAAATCTTCTGAAGAATAACATGGCCAATGTGACTCAGGTGAGTATTGCGGCCTGTGGGCCTCTTGTTATTTGATACAAGGTGATGTACTCCATTAGGCCAAATAAAATAATAAGTGTGTTTCCTGTTACCAGGAGAATTTAATCCAGGTAGGTAGGTAGGTAGGTAAAACATTTTATTTTACTGAAAATATTATATTCCATTTCAAAACGTAAAACATGACCTTTCGTAGGACAATATACATCTTAAAATTCCCATATGCCAATATGGTTTACTTGGCAACAACAAGCCACATTCTCCCACCATCTTGGAGTAAATGCGTAAATATGACAAAATCATGAAAATACCTAAAGATCCCGGAATTTTATGATACATCTTTTATTATGTTTTATAATTTTTTTCAGGTAAGTCGGAGAACCTGGAAACACACATTATTTTATTTGGCCTTATTATTGGTAATGTTATACAATGTATTGTTTATGTAATAGTAGTAACAAACATTTATTGTATATTTTTTCTACAGGACAGATTCTATCAAAGCTATCTTTGCTATAAATTCAAACAAGTCAAAGTGTGTCCATGTAAGTAACATTCTTTTTTGTTCATGTCTCACATTAAAACTCTCAGCTGACACAAAATGTGTAGACGGAGTAGTAAACGTAATATGTAATTTAAACTTTGAAAACTTTTACAGATAATTTTGTAACACTCTAAATTCTATAAAGTACATGTAACATCATTTTCTGAGTCATCATCAGTTACATGTACTGTTTTTTGTACTTTGCTTATGAGACTTTGTGTCTGAGATGCTCATTTGAGATTTTTTAATTGCACATCTTATGGTTAAAGATTCCCAGTTTGTTCCTCATGGATTTTACATTTATATGGATTTTGTACGTTCTTGTGGTGTGATTTCAGTGGATGGTGTATGGGGAGCTTGGACAGCCTGGTCCAAATGTTCTGGGAAGTGTGGCCTGGAGGGAGGACAGAATAGGACCAGATTATGCAACAACCCACTGCCCTTAAGATTTGGCAGACCCTGTGTTGGTCCCAATAACAAAAGAAGGCAGTGCATCAGACACTGTCAAAAGAAAGGTATATTTAGTAAACTGAAGATCCTTTATGATACATATATCAATGTAACAAAACTACAGGTCATGGTGTTCTGAAGGTTAATTGTTGATTTGTTTAACGTTGTCAAAAAGGATAATTATTCTCTTAGTTTGGTTGGATTGTGCACAAAGTATTGAGTGGAATGGTAATCCTTTTGGTGGATCTAGGGGCAAGGATGGGTGGAATGTTCAGTTTTTGACCTGCATGTACATAACAATACTGTAGTAGATTTGGGGAGGGACTTCATTGTCTCTGAATGGTCTTGTAGTTCATGTTCTGGAGAATTGACACACATTATTGCAGTGAGTAGCAGAAAGGAGGCACAAACTTATCTGGATTTTGTGAATGATGGGTTTCCGAAACTGAAACAGGAGTGTGGGTCTGGACACTGCACATATGATGACCTGTCTCACTACCTCAGGGGCAAAGAAAAGGTTTACTCCTACATTCATAATCAATATGCATACAACTGTGAGATCTTTGATAATAAGACAATATTTGTTGACAGAAATATTTAGAATTGGTTGTAACAACTGGATTTCTAGCAACCAAATATATGTAATAGTTAGATTTTAGGTAATAGTATTGCCTATCAGAACGTTCCAATACTGTCATGTAATAAATGAATTAAGTTTAGATAAAAAGTAGAACATGTTTATCTACACATTTGTAATTGAAAAAATCATAATTTTATCCACAAAGGAGAAATACTGGGCCAGCTTGCAATGTATCTATATTGATCGTGAATGTCCAGTGGATGGAGGGTGGTCAGTATGGACAGAGTGGACAACATGTCAGCCGGTGTGTGGGCTGGGGTACCGCCACAGGGAGAGGTCCTGTAGTAGTCCTACCCCTAAAAATGGAGGGTATCAGTGTATTGGATCCACCTACCAAAACCATCATTGTTTTGGTACAGATTGTACCAAATCAGGTATTACTCCTTTATAATTCATTGATTGTATATATATATATAGTAATTAAATGACATGATTGTGTATTTTCGTATTAAGATATCAAAATTATATATATATATATATATATATATATATATATATATATATATATATATATATTAAATGATCATAATTATTTGAAACATGAACTCTTTAATAATATTATTTTATCTTTCATACATCAAGATTTAATTTTTGGACATTACTTATCCGACTGGTCTGATTTTTCGCCATGTTCTGTTTCGTGTGGTAAATATGGAATTCAAAGAAAACAGAGACTATGTCTGAAGCCGAATCACTGTGCCCGTCAGCTGGAAAATAGTAGCAACGAAATTCACATCACTAAACCATGTTATAATGGCGAATGTCCAGGTGAAAATAAAAGATAACAATTATTTTTTTATATATTTGCATAGAATCTACCAGTCCTCATAAAACCTACAAATAAAATCTACAATTTGCATTTTCCGTTTGCTTAATTCTCAAACTTTCAATAAATTTACATTTAGGAAAGGGAGGGTGGTCTTCTTGGCAGAAATTGGATTTCTGTTCTGCCCGCTGTGGTATTGGCCGAAAGACACGAATCCGTTTATGTAATTTTCCATTTCCCACTGGTAGTGCTTCTTGCATCGGAAATGAAGTAGAGACCAATATCTGTAGAGGCCCCTGTGATGAATCTTGTAAGAACATTATCAAGTGAGATATGATGAACAGTTGTCTGCTGTTTATAAAAACTATTGTGTATATGTGTTTAACAGTTTTGTGTTTCTGTAGCATTAGCAAAATATGAAGTGTTAATGGTGACTATGACTTAGAATTTGACTAAGTGGTCAGTTTTATACTGTATAAATAAAAATAGCAATTTTTTAGGGGAAAAAGTTGTGAAAGTCATAAAGAAGACAGGATTGCAAAGCAAAATGGAAACAAAATCAGAGGTAAACACTGCCTGGGATGAACAAACAACAATTATGGCCAATGGCTTCACTTACCTGTACGATAAAATGGTGGGGCCATTCTTAAATTTATTGGGCCCATTTTTAAGTATGCAATTTTAAGTAATCATTCTTTTGTTACTGTTTCAAAAATATTGTATCGCTGATGAAATTTAAAGTGGTAAGTTGTCGATTGCTTACCAGTGTACAGTCTTAAATCTTAGAAGTCTTCATCAAATTCAAATCATGGTCATGTATATATAGACATCCGAAAAAAGTTAAACTTTGTTCTTTCAGCGGGCAATTCAACACATATTATATCCATGGCTGTGGAAAATTACCAATATATCTGATAACATACTGAAAAATGATGCATGTCAGCATTTTACTAAAAATTTATGTGTGTGCAACATGGCACAGTGCATAATTATTGCCTTGTACAATTTTTCGGCAATATACACACATGGTACATGGCATGGCACCTTCCTACACCCTGGGTAAAATGAGTTCATCAACATTTTAGGTCACCTATTGTTGTTGGTCTTTGCCTGTTGATTTGTGTTTTCCTATAACAATTTTTGCATTTTTAACTTTTCTTGAAAACTGTAAGGCCACTTGTTACTATTTTTGATGTAAAGCTTCTTAGGATAAGAGGAATATAAATTGTGAAATTTATTACCTTTGCTCCCCCAGGGCCTCATGGGGGACCAAAACAGCAAAAAATTACAATTTTTCAAAAATCTTCTCCATTCTCATACAGGTGGGAGAAAAACCAAATGCATGGTTATGGTGTCCATGAAGCCCTTTATGAAAATTATGAATTCATGGCCCCTTGGTCTGGGTTCAGTCTCTAGGGTGGGGCCAATATGGTTATATAGTAAAGATATATTAAATTTTATAAAATCTTCTTCTCTCCTCTCAAACTTGTGAGAAAAACTAAATGCATGGGTACGATGTCCATGATGGTCTCTACCTAAATTGTGAAAATCATTACCCTTGGGATAAGGGTTTAGGCTCTAGGGTGCAGCCAATATGGCTTTTATGAAAAAATGTTTTAAATCTCAGAAAATCTTCTTTGTTACTCTCAAACACAAAATGCATGATCTGTATATGGGCTATGGTACTCAGGTGATTGTTAAGGCCTTTGGGCCTCTTGTTATTTAAAATTTCCAGTCTGGCTATTGGCAAAGTACATGTACCTGTGTGACACATCTGAAAAACTTTTTGAAAAGTTATATTATGAAATTTAAAGGTAATAATCAAGAACCTTTGTTTCAGGACACACCTGCCAAAGGAGACACATTCAGTGTTCCATTGATAAAAGATCAGGAGGCAAATTACACTGTGTGGAGCAAGTGGTCACAGTGTACCAAGTCCTGTGAAGGGGGCTTCAGATGGAGGGAAAGAAACTGTAAAACAAAAGGACAATGCTTAGGAGAAATATTTCAAAGACAAATGTGTAACACAGCCAAATGTCCAGGTATCAATGTGATCTCATTCAAATTTTGTGAGAATTTAAGGTAAAGATCCATCCTTTTAAAAATCTGTGTCAATCAAATGTTTGTTTTTTTGAATAGCTTAAACAATTTAAACTAATAAAAATGCTCATATTTGATGTATCTTATTTTCCTATATTGTGTCTTAGAGTACATGCACATCCAAAATTTCACACTAAAAAGATGATATCATAATTTATTAAGCTCTTTGCTAAATCACATCATATTAAGTTATAATAATATAATGAAACCGAAACTTATAGATTCACTTGTTACAAAGATTTTATAAGAATCACAATGGAAAACATAGATATAATGTGATATTCAAGCTGCTCGACATCGTCGATCCTCAGAATAAATTAAACAATAAAATGTATGTCTCAGTATAGATTGTATAAATCTTAATTCTCTAATTTTCTGAAGATTATTTAGAATAATACTTTAATTTAACGAGAATATCATAATTGCCCACAGATATTGTGCATAATAGACTTTAGAACATTTATGCCCCCATAGAAGTAATGTCAGGTTTTTTAAGTTTTTAAAAACAGTCAAATATATAAAGCAGATACATGTTACAATGAAGAATAATTAAATACTAAGTACAGTGTGTGACAAAATCTGCAACGTTGATCCTAACAGAGGAAGGAAGGGGGAGGATGTGTGTCTCCCATCCCCTCCCTCAGACCATTTTAAAACTATATTGAGATTTATATAGCCTGTCATCTTTTACCTGACTATTTGTCCTTAAAAGAAAAAAAGTAAATGCACTGTCACACATAATGCAACCTATTTTAAAATTGTCCACAAGTGTAGCCCGCTCAGGCACACACCTGTTAACATGTCACAAGCTTTCCTCCTTCTACTACTTCAGGTCATGAGATGGATAGACTGTTTGATGTATTTTCACATTTGAGTGGGGAAGGGTGGAAACATTAAGCAAGTCTTCATTTCCAACACCTGGCAATATAAAATCATATGGTCTCAATAAAATAATTGATCACATGGTCTCAATAAAATAATTGATCACATGGTCTCAATAAAATAATTGATCACATGGTCTCAATAAAATAATTGATCACATGGTCTCAATAAAATAATTGACCTACACAACACACAAAAGCACAGCTTGATAATACAGGGAGTGGAAGCACTCAAGATATAACATGACATTGAAAAACTTATATTTCAATACATGGGCTTTCCCCTTTTCAGGTCAATCTAGCACGGACAAAAGTTCTTGTTTTCGTTGGAGCTTACTTGTACATGGATTATTTATAACATGCCAACTCTAAAAATGCTAAATAATAACCGAAAAGTAAAATTCAAACTGGACATGTGAAAGGATTTACCGGCCTTAGCCTGGGATTACTATACCTTGAAAGTGTTTCTGAAATCAGCATGAAATGATTTAATTATGAAAATATGATATGTAATCACTATGTCAAAAGGCAGAAAATATAATATAATTTTGGATGTAAAAAATTTTCAAAAATTTAAATCAATAAATAGACTCTAGTGCATATGGATTTGAACTTGGGATCTGTGAGTCCACTAACTCAAAACTTTATCTTCTGAGCTACAATGATAGACAAACAAATTTCACAAAACATTTAATTATGCATTGTCATAAAAAATATCAGTCTTGTTGTAAAGAGCTACTTTAATCTTCGAAAATGAAAAGGGCATAAGTTAATGGACTTCAGTATATGGAATTTCTAGTAGCATGTGGGTCATTGCTAAGTGTTTATTCATCGGAAGATTGAAATTCATGAAATACATGGGATTTTTTTTATCCATATACATTGTACATGTAGTTATATAAAGTGCTGTCGTCTGCTTTTCTTCAGTAAAGGGAGGTTGGAGTGATTGGATGGAATGGTCTGTCTGCTCTGTCACGTGTGGACAGGGTGTGAAGACAAGATACCGGAAATGTGACAACCCTTACCCACAAGGGGGAGGGACATGTGCAGAGTCTTCATCAGAAAAGAGAAAATGCAACAAAAAACCATGTTCAAGTACATACATTTTATTATAGATAAAATCCAGTTTATATATGTGCCATGCAACTTTGAAATAGACACTTGTAAAAAAAAAAAAAATTGAATTTCACAGATGAAATGATATGATCATGTGTATGTGTTTTATAGAGAATTATCTGCGATTTGGTGAATGGGGATCATGGAGCACTTGTTCTCAGCCATGTGGTCAAAGTGGGACCAGAGTTCGGTTAAGAGGATGCGTCATTCTTCCAAAAGGAGAATCTCAATCAAAAAACATCTCTAAGAATTCCGTCTTAAGTGCAGAACATTCACCACCCATCAATATACCTGACAAACACTCCAAAAAACAAAAACCATCTAGAAGTCAACATAAAATGACCCTTAAACATATCCACACGAAGCAAGGAAAGCACACAGGGGAATTGTCTTATGAAGGCTTTCTGCGAACTAAATATGAAGTTGAAAAGTTAGCTAAACAACAGAGTAAAACAAAGAAAATTGTCAAGCAGATTTATCCTGAATTCATGAAAAGATTTAATTCACAGCACTCTGAAAGATTGTCTCGTCGGGATGTGAAAACTGGACACTATCATAACGTTACACATCACAAAAGAAAAGCTCGCCAGTCAGTACCAAGCAAATTGAATCTTCCAATCGAAGCAAAGGAATTGAAAAAATGTTCAGCTCATGGAACAAAGATGGTCAGCCGATGTAATGTGAGAACCTGCCCAGGTATATTGTATAACTTCAGAAATTTGGCATCCATTAAGATCAATTGAAATACATAAATTTACACTTTAAATATTACATATTTTGCATTGATTCACATGAGTCTTGTCTGTTTATTTTTGTCAAATAAGACCTTAATTAAAACTTACTGAGTTTCTGTTAAACTGACCAACCCTAAATTATACCCCCAACACTAATTCCTGGTTTATGCACATTGTTCAAGAGATCATCATGATCATTGAAGAAACGTTTTTAGGGGGTTGATGTAATTACTCTGTAGGTAATTATATCAAAGCATATTCAAAAGTTGTTTTAATTGTGAAAAGTTAGCCCTTCATGATTTAACACAATTTAGAGTTTTGGCCCTACACTGATATATGCTCAAATACTTATTGAATTAAGTTTTTGTTTTTTTTTAATGGAGTTTATAAGCCAAATATATATATACTTGTATATCATTTATACTTTAACTGGCTACTTTTGAAATGCCACTGACTGATTCACAATAATTTATTATTTGACACAATAATTTTCATGTTCACAATTCTTTGAATAAATTAGACAAAACTCATTTCATTCTCAGTTGATGGAAAATGGTCCAACTGGGGAAGCTGGACAAAGTGCAGTCAAACATGTGGACAAGGTATCCATGTGCGGGAGAGAACCTGCACGGATCCATTTCCTAATGGTGGGAAAACTTGTGATGGTTCTGGTACAGAAACTACCCCCTGTTTCCACCAGCCATGTGCAGGTAAAGTTTATCAGTTCCATTCCCTTCCCTTTCCTTAACTAGAGTAGGCAAAATATGCCAGAACTGCCATATATATATATATATATATATATATATATATATATATATATATATGTATGTATGTATGTATGTATGTATGTTTGTGTGTGTGTGCGTATGGGAACTGCAACAGGATATCAAAGTTTACTCAGGGATATCAAGCAAAATAATCAGTTTGAACATTTTCATAGGCATTTGTGTTTTAACACATCTTGTTGTATACTGCTGCTGAAAACAGGAAAATGTTTAAAAAAAAAAAGGGGGGGGTGCAAGTAACATATATGGAAACAATACATTGATTCTTAAAAATTATGGAAGGACTGTTGCTATGTACTTGCGAAATTATACGTCCGTACTCTGTGAACTAAATAAGAAGTACCTCTGTGAAAGTATTCTAGTACTATATATGTGAAAACCTTTCTCAAGAAGCACAGGATAATAATGCCAGATTAATATGCATGCTTCCTCATGTGGTGCGACCATTGATCCCTCTATGGGCCAGAGCTGGTCCACAATAACAGAGTAAGGTTTTATTAGATGTACAGAAGTACAAGTTTGATATGACCCCTGGATTTCAGATGAGGGCATAATTGTGATTTATAGTTATTTTTTATGGAAAAATGCAAGTGCTCAGGTGAGCAATGCAGTTCATAAGCCTCATGTGATATTTTTAGTATCGACTGGCCAGGTTCTAATTGCTTGTCAAAACAGGTGAGCTATAGAAACTCTAATCATTAACACATCAAGATTTAATAAATCATAAAATATCCTATTCATCAAATGAAGTAATTAAAATTGTTGAATTAAAACATGACTTTGCAGATAATCTCAAAAGTTGTTAATGTCATTGTCCAAATTACCTCTTTATCATGTTTTCAGATGGTATCTCAGCTCACTGTATTATGCAGACAATACATGTATAATATGAAATACAATATCAGGATTACTGATCTATTGAATCAAAAATAAAGCAGTGCCAATCACCACAGAAAATTATCTGTCATTGGTATCTCTGCTCAAGTGTAAATCATAATAATAGAATAATTACCACTTTAAAAAAAGAATTTGAAAATTGTCACATGGGGAGAAAACTCATACATGATATTTAGAGTATTAACATTCCAGAGATCATGAAAAATTCTGTAATATTTCAATGGTATTTTATGAAATTAAAATCTTGCTGGACTGATATTAACGCTAGAAAAGCATATATATGCTAAAATAATGTACAATTTGGTCTGAAACAAGCACTGAAAACTCAATGAAACAAGCACTGAAAATTCAATGAAACAAGCACTGAAAATTCAATGAAACAAGCACTGAAAATAAAAAAAAAATATACACTTGTAAATAAAAACAATGAAAACAAATTCTAAAGTAAGTCTAATATACTTTGATATATTTGGAATTTATTTCATTAAATGATACATAATTGTTGCCTAAATGAACTGCATACAGACAGCCAAGTCAGAGGAAGTGCTTGCTTTTATACAGAAAACACCTTGATGATGAATTCATTTGTAAAATTAATTCTTTTCTGTACAATTTTCCTTCATAAGTTCAAGATTGTTATGTCAATATAAGTGTAAGAAGTAATGAGTTGGAAATTAATTATTATGTTTTGGTGATACCTAATTAATGCTAACTTTTTCCTTCAGATCTTGAAAATAAGGGAATATATTTTCATGGCAAAAGTTTCCTTGCCTACAGAATGCGAAACAAACCTACCCCGTACCTACTGCTGGCAGTTTTGTTTAAACCCGAGAGTGATTCGGGAGTGATAGTACACCGTTACCGACAGTGTGGTGCCAAGAAATGTGCCCATGAAATGACCCTCTCACTGGACAAAGGCCAGCCCTGGCTGAGAGTCTTAGATGGGGGATTTAAAGTCGGCATAAAATATCCAAACAAAATCAAGGTTTGTATGATTAAGCTAGTGTAATTTAGTTTTTGAAAAGTTTTATTATCAAAATGTATTGAACTATCCTATTCAAAAAAAGTAGGGGATACTGTATTTTGTGATCAAATGTTCATATATACAAAGGAATACAAAACCATGTTATATAGTTCCTTAATGAGGAAGTATTTCCAAAGAAATTCATCACCCAAACACATCAATCACACTCACAATCTGCAGGGGATGCTACTGATGATCAAGGATGTTGTGTCACAAATTTTTATGCCTCTGAATTGGAAGGTTAGAGCCACTCAAAGGAAGGTTTTGAAGAGAAAGCATCAGATTATCAGTTGTTGAAGTCGTTAATTAAACAGAGACCATGCACCATCTAACACAGGATGAGAGGTTACGTGCCCTTGGCATGCTACAGGTTGGCACAAGACAGGCCGCTGTGGCAAGGGCAATGAATGTTTCCCAGTCTGTTATCAGCAGGTTATGGTCCAGACATTGTGCTACAGGGTCTGTTCAGGATAGACCACAATCCGGTCGACCAAGGGCAACAACTCAAGCTCAGGACAGATTCATCCGCACTATTGCTTTGAGAAATCATCTGTTAACAGCAAATCAGATAAGGTCTCAACTTCAAAGGGATACTGGCTTGGTAGAGAGTGGCCAGACCATCAGGAATCGACTGCACAGATTTCACTTACACGCCCGACGTCCTCGTGTCATTCCCTGTTGGAGGCATGGTCACATTAGGGCACGACTCCAATGGTGTCATTGCCATCAACGCAGGAGGGTTTGGCGCTGATGTAACAAATGTTTCCATGACGTTAACGTCATTAGACATGATCAGTATGGGGTGGATCTGTAATGGTGTGGGAAGGCATCACTGTTGCCAGCAGAACAGACTTGCATGTTGTTGCTGGACATGTCACAGGGCAGTACAACTGGGACAACATCTTGGCACCCCATGTTGTGCTGTTTGCACGTCATTATGGCGCCGTTTCATTTTTCAAGATGACAATGCAGATGTGATAGGGCCAGGATCGTTACAGATTATTTCCAACAGCAGAATATCACCACATAACCATGGCTGGCACTCAGTCCGGACCTTTCCCCCATCGAGCATGTCTGGGACATGCTCAGACAGCGGCTATGCCAACAACCTCCTGCCAATGTGCAAGAATTTGCTGCAGCATTGCAACAGGAATGAAATAACCTTACCCAGAAAGACCTGGGACATCTTGTTAGGAGTATGCCACACCGAATTCGAGCTTGTCTGGCCAACTGAGGGAGTTTTACGTACTACTGACTGTTTCACAATGGTGGTAAATTTTGCTGTGTGACCCCGTCTTGGTGTTGACCCTTATTCTGGAGAATCTGTCCTTTTCTGACTGTACACAGGGTTTCAAATAAATTGACAAATGTTTCCTTAATGTTTTTTGTCATTGTTTCCTTCCTGACCTCATGATCTGCATTTCATTGTCCTTGTAAATTCAATATCTCCTACATTTTTTGAATAGTATACATATAGAGTCTTTTATGTATAGATTTGCAATGATTTCATAAAGCATTGTAGGAATAAACTATTAAGTATATGAAATACATCATGAAATGTATGAATGAGTTAATAGGTTAATAAAGTACAGACATATCCAGTTAATCAAAAACAAATAGAACATTTTTTTTTTCACTTACACCAGAAAAAAATGTGGCACTCTGTTATGGTCTGTGTTTTCAAAAACCGAGCGTTTATGAGAATCGATGATGGAAAACACACAAATGCAACTGTGAACTTTAATGGAGAGTTGAACATGGATGCACAGATGACATTGGGATGGAATAAAGACAGAACTAAAAAGGAAGGTACAGACCTAGGTGGAAAAAAGTGTCTCTTCACTGTAAAACATTAAATTATATAATAAGCTCATTTCATGCTTTGAAATTTTGCTCATCTGTCCAAATAATGATAAATGAATATGTGAGAATAGTGAGTCATGTGCTGCTTCTCATTTAATGAAAATTTGCAAGGTAGATCTTGGAATATTAAAGTCATATTGTGATATAATTACAGGTTTTACTGGTCTGGTGGCATCTTTGAGGGTGAATTTCAGAGCTTTAAGTCTATTCAAAGACTCCACAAAGACTCAGTATGGCTCACCATTCAAAAGAATTAGTGTTAAGGAGATGCAGTTAGGTAATGAAAATTTGTAACAATACCACAAGCTCAATACACTGATAAAATGTGCCACAATATTTTTGATAACGATTGTGGAACTATTGTTATAGGATTAATTTTAATGGCTATCAAATTTTTATCTGTTCCACTTACATGGAAGTATGTTTTGGATTTGTTATTATGAGAGAATAAATCTGTCAAGATTAACTCCTAATTAATGATTTTATGACACTATTTAAATGAAAATAGTGCTTATCATACATATAAATTAATCCAGGAATAAAAAATGATTCAATGTAACTGCATGCAAAATATACATTAATCATCATCATTCATTGTTGTTCCATGTGATAAGAACGTAAAACTGCATCAGGAATACCTCAAAATATTCTCAACTACATTGAGTATAGACAGCTGTCTATGTTTCAAAAAACCTGTGAACTTGTTCAATGAGACTGACTTTGAATATCACATGACTTAGCTTTGTTTTTGGTGTGGTACTACCAAATTCTCTCACAAAATTCCATCAAATGAGGAATGACCGGATGTGTTTATATCTTAAAATAAGCAGGAAATTAATTACAGTATGACATTAAATCATCAAATAGGAACCTGACTCTGTGTGTGCTGCAATATCATGTCACCTAAATTATTCGTTAACAATTTAAACATTAAGCACCAGTGAATTTAATTGAAATTTTCTATAATGTGTAATATAGGAAAGGAGGAAATTTATGACTCTCCTGGGAATCGAACCTGGGGCCCCTGCTTTACTAGGTAGGTGCTCAAACCACTGAGCTACTGAGGGTGATATCTACAGTCTGTAGATGACTGACTTTATTTAAAATATAATTAATATCCCAAAACAGAACCATTGCTTATAGTTACCTGTTCCAAGTGAGTATAAGTACCTGTATGACATGAATGGTTTTATCTTTAATCCAGAATATGAATGTGTTGTCAGTCAAAGATAAAGATGAAAAATCAGTCTCTGATTAACAATAATTTTCAACAATTTGTAGATTTGGTTAATACATATACGATGGAGATGGAACTTCTCTGGTCAGATTTGTTGCCTATTGTATAAAGAGCTTAACATTGCTTTCTTTAGACAAAATGGTAAAAGTACCTTAAAGCAAGCCTTATTGAGGTGTGTTAATTAGTGGCTCATAAACTATAGAAGCAGAGAGTTGAGTGGATAAGGTTCAATAAAATTGAATCCGGCAGATTCATGGACACCAAGATTTCCAGGACGTAGTCCTTATGTATGGAGAAACCTAACAACTCATAATTTGTTTATACCTATAATTGACAAAAACGTGTAATGTTTTTAATGTTTTATTAATGACCAAATTTTGGTAATTAGTTTATCATTGATAAAACATCAGATAAGGGTTAATTACTGACAACACATTGGTAACTACATTATCACTGACAAACATTGGTACATAGTTTATCACTGACAAAACATTGGTAACTATATTATCACTGACAAACATTGGTAAATAGTTTATTACTGACAAAACATTATCACTGACAAAACATTGGTAAATCAGTTATTACTAAAAAAAAAATGATTGGTAAATGTGAATATAGTAAATTCAGGAGCATCCTGAACCAGATGAAATTTATGACAATTTAACAATGATTTTATAAATTTAAATATCAACACTGCGATGTTATAAACGTAAAACAGAATGAAGCAAGTAGTCATATACAAATGTATTGGTGTTCGTGTCTATACAAGTATAATAACAAGCATTAACATCTATATATCTTGGATTGAATCTCATCTTATTCCAGAACCTACTGTTGCATACCCAATATTCCATGGAAACAACTACATGAAATTGTCGGTGATTGGCACAGAAAGATTTTCTGTAGAACTGAGTTTTTCTCCCTTCACGGTGAACGGCGTTTTGCTGTTCAATGTCGGAAATGAAGAAAATTCTATGGTTTATATAAAACTTAAGAAAGCTGTCCTGAGATTATGTTTCAATTGTGGCAAGAAGGTGGTGTGTACAGACCTGTCTGACATTCAGGTAATTCTCTCTCCTAAAATTTAACATTCAAGTGTCTTCATTGTACAGTTCCAAAGGGCATTAGTCAGGAAGTGACGGACATTTATTCCAGCACCATTCAATCAAACAATTAGCAAATTATGAAATTATGAGGATAAACATGGAGAATTCCACTGATGTCTGTTAATGCTAGTCAGAAATTTCATTTCCAATCAAGAAAAATAACTGATCATGCTGGTATTGTTATGTTCTTTTTTCTAGCCTGAATCCTGGTACCATATCTCTCTTGTAATCCGAAAAAGGACTGCCAAAATAAGGCTGAATGCTGGGCCTTCTATTGAACTAAACTCATACGGCCCTTCATTTTCGCCCAGCAGAATTCTGTACATTGGTGGAGGAGAAAGGAATGACAGAAATCAGTTGGACAAGGATGCTAAAACTCATACAGGATTCATGGGATATATCTACCATCTGAGAATAAATGGCCAGTATGTAAATATGAAGGGAGCAGCTATTATGAACACATATGGTTTTCTTAATTCGATGGGAATGACGTATTCAGGTAAAATTAGATCAGATTGTTCTGTTCTCTTAATAGGCAAATGATGTATTTCACTGTCTTGGTCTAAGGAAATCTTGTTGACGTTCATGTCAGTGGTTGAATAATATCAGTATATCAGGTAGTTTTGGCATTGGGGAATCTTTAGTGGATTATCCTTTAAAAAGTATTGGAAATCTTTCATTTAGCAAGTACATGTATATCATTAATATGAATAGATATATTGGCACTTTTATTTTTGGTGAATATTCTTCATCTACTAAAAATACTAACATTTTTAGTGCTCCTAAATTACTCAATATATTTAATTTGTAATTCACAAAGTCCTTTAAGTTTAATATTTCTACTGTAGTGTAGGATAGGAGAAAATTGTGGGCTGGACCAAGAATCAAATGCAGGACTCCAGCATTACTAGTAAGGTGTTCTAACCACAGAGCTGTCCAGGATGATATCCATAATTGATATAACTCTAATTAAGTGTACCACATTTTTCTCCCTCCTTATATTGTCTTCGCCCTCAAAGACACTTAACCCAGATACTTTTGCCCCTGGCAGGACAATCTGCAAGTTCAATGGTGGTCACCATACCAAATGTGGTGTAGCGTTCAGCCAGGTTCAAATGTTGGTAGGTCAGTTGGTTTACCAACTCCGGACTGAAAATTCGGGGGGGGGGGGGGGGGGGGGGGGGGGGGGGGGGGGGGGCAAATCTGAATTCAGGACCCCTGTATTACTAGTCAAATGCTGTAACTACTGAGCTACCCAGGCTGATATCCACATTCCTTTTAGCCCTAATTGCTATACTAATACAAAGTTTGGTGATTGGTATTAAAAGAACATGCAACACTTTAATTGACCACAATTGTAGTAATATAGATTTAGAAATTATCAGTGAATTTCAGTCAAATGTTTGGAAAATATGGGTCCACATTGATTAAGATTTTGAGATGAATCATCCTTTGTAAGCAGATTGGGCATTTTCTCCATGCTTTATTGGATTGGCAAAGGTAAAGGTATATGTATTGTAGGTACCAAATAACTGAGCATTGCATTTATTTTAGCTAGTGATGTCATCAAGGAAGGTGAAGAGAGTGATGTAATGTTAAAATGTGATTACACCTACTATGCCAGGAAGACTGAAGATGTAGACATTCTGTGGTTTGAAGTGGACAAAATTGTCCAGTCACAGAAATCAATAAAAATACATGAAAAGGTAACAGTTTTGTTTAATTTTGTTCCATTGAATGAAATTTATACAAATATGTAGTGGGACCTCCGAGGCCAAGTGGTTAGAGCATTGCGATCAAAATCACAAGGCCTCTCACCTCTAGTTGGTTCAATTCTTGCTCGCACTGATATATGTGAGAAAGTTTGCCAGTTGACTTTCGGAAGGTCGGTGGTCTCTTCCTGGGTACATTGTGTCTGGGTTGTGTCTGGGTTCTCTCTTCCACCAATAAAAACTGGATGCCACCAGATAACTGAAAAATTGTTGAGTGCGGCAGAAAACAACAAAATAATCAATAACAATACAAATATGTACTATTATTGATCAATAAAACCTTAATGTCAATGACTGACTTCAACCGCAGCTTATTAAATTTCTTTGGCAAATTGTTGTTGTAAGATCTTTTATTGCAAAAATAATCATAGAACTGGCAATTTATATTTCTTGGCAAGTTTTGCATGAACTGAAAATTGATTATTTTATAGATATCAGACAATTTTGTTTTATCTCACAGTTACGAGGCCAGCCCTACACAAGTGGTTTAGAACTGTTTGGAAAGGGACATGAAGGGATCTATCTATGTGCTATTCATCATGCTGGTGTTGTGATTGTACAACATGCATTTATTGTAGAGGAACCGATTCCTACAAAAGGTAGAATATTTCAATATATAATTTACCGTTAAGACACAATTACAGTGAAAACTGCCAAACCTGATGCCTGTGTAATCCATTTCACTGGGTATTCCGACCCTTATTTTCATTCTCATATTTTCACAGTTTTACATGGTATATTCTGACACAATGTGTCTTCTGACAAAATATTTGCCTCCCAGTGCATTGTAAATTTCAGGACTCTTGCCCCCCAGCCCCCCTCCCCTTGGACCCTTATGGGTTGAGACAAAACTGCCAAAAAGCAATTAATTTTAAAAAATCTTCTCTAGAACTACACATTTGTAAGAAAAACTAAATACATTGTAATGTAGAGCAGGAAGGCCTTTACTAAAATTGTATATTTCATGATCCCCGGGGCAGAGATACTGACCCCAGGGCAGGGCTAAATTTGGTATATAGTTTCCAAGTGTAAGACGTTTAGAAAACATGATCTTTGATGTGATTGAAACTAAATGGATATTTAGAATGAGTAGATAACCCTTTACCAAAATTGTAAAATTTGTGATCCCAGGGTTAGGATTTTGGTATAAAGGTGGGACTAAAATGATCAGTTACAAATGTCTTAACAATTTAACATTTTTAATTACATAACTACCATTCCAATTCCTCCAAAATTTTGTATGAAGCATCTTTGGGTCAAGGGGGACACAAATTTTAAATTTCAGGGCTTCTGCTCCCCTAGCACCCTAGGGGCAGTGCAAAATCTCTTACAATAGGAGGAATGTATATAATAAAATTTATTATCATACATATAACTTCCCAAGGACCTCATGTTTGGCAAAAACTGCAAAAAGCGAAAGTTTTAAGAATCTTCTCAATTCCCACACATTTGGGAGAAAAACCAAATGCATGGTTATTGTGTCCAATGAAACCTTTACCAAAATTACGAAATTCTTGGTCAGGGAAATATTAGCTGATTTAAATGCTTCAAACTTCATCTTCCCTTGTATTGTAATTGAATAGAAATTGTATGCATATTTAGAAAGATCCTTAAGCTGTGAACAAAATTCTCCAGAATGAGGCTTAAATGCAAATATGAAACTCCCTGACAGGTCTGTGTATGGGCTATGACACTCAGGTGACCATTAAAGCCTGTGGGCCTCTTGTTAAATTGAAGCAGTCTACTGACAAACAGTTGATGATAAAGGGGTTTCTACAGTCTTGTCTTAAGTCAGCATTTTGCAAATTCTATGGTCGTTATAAAGATCTAGTGTACCAGTACAGCATTCTATTCCATCAAATGCTGTCTGACGTATTTCATACCAATTGTTAGGCCGTTCTTGGCACACTGATTCTGACTGTGGAATACTATGTTTACCTGATCAAGATATAGGGCTCAAGGCAAGTGTGACTAGTCAACAGGGGATGATTACTCTTCCTGATCCCACCTCTGGTATGTCCAGAGGTCTGTGTTGCCCATCTCTGTGATTTGTATTTTCTTTAGGAATTATGAGGTTGATCATTGTTCATTGTCTAAGCCTTTTCATTTTATACAACAGAAGTTCAAGAGGTAGGTAAATTTTTGATTAAAAGTCTGGACTCTTTGCAGTGTATTGTTACATACTACAAAAGCATTAACATCAGAAAAAAGAATTTCTTAGCTAGCAAGGTGATTTTATTCCAGATTGGAGTACTGGGAAGGAAGAGGAACTAACAGTCCGTATTGTGGCGGTGGTTCTACCAGTGATCTTCATTGTGTGTTTGTTCTTCGTCTGTCGCTATAGAGCTGAAGTAATTGGGAGAACCAAGACGTTAGTATTTTCTTCAAATAATGAAATCAATATATTTATTGTACATCTCAGTCAGTATACATATAGAAAACAGAACTCATTTCTATTATCATGTATAGAAAAACTTAAGAGGTGCATGTTCTATCAATGTAGGTTGAAATTGATGAGGAAGTTTTACAAACTCAGTAAATGCAAAGAATCGGCACAGCTTCATGACACAAATAGTGAAAGGAATGTTGATGAGCCAAGCAGAATTGACAATAAGGAAGAAAATTTAGATATATCACATGATGAAGATACAAGCAATTTAAATACTCCATATGATACCAGCAACATCACGACACCACGTGATGGCGATAACAGTAACTATGGGACCCCCCGCGATGATGTAGAAGAAAATGATATTTATGATATGGTCGGAGACTTTGATGATAACATATATGAGGAATCTTATCAGGGTCAAAGAAAAACATTGCCAGAAAAACAGGTTCTACTTTTCTTCTGCTTTGTTACTAATTAGTGTCATAATGTATTAAGAAACTGACAAGAAATTTATTTTAATGTGTTATTTTTCATTTCAAATGAAGGTGTATTTTCAAGGATTAGATGACACTTGTGACAGCCAACAAAGGCACTTTAAGGGTAAATTTTAACAATCAAGTAAATGACAGTTTATAACTTTTATGAATTCATTTATTTTTATGCATTTGTAAATTTAAATTTACAATAGATTAGAGTATCATGTACATTCTTAGACTTCATAAAAACTTGCAAAGACCTTTTGTAGTAATTCCTTTTAACCCTGTTGTTTAGTGAAGGAAGAAGAAAATCCAGAAGCTATTGACAGTGCTTTAGATGCCATTATGCAGTATGTAATATGTAGCCTTATTTCTTCTGCTCTTTGTGACTACATGTTTGCAGCAAATATTTATTTTTCATTAATTGCATGCATGGGAGGAAAAGATTAAATAAATCGAAGCATGTTTATCAAAGTAACAGCAGAACCCTCTTATTATGATGCTGGTTTAATACGATTGATTATTCAATTGATATGATTTTTTTTAAAACCATTTCTTAATGAATCAATGTAAATTTACTCCATTATTATGATACCCAAGATGCAAAACCCCTTTATTATGTTAAAATCCTTCCCATTTTTTTCACCTGTAATGTGCTGTCCTCAGAGGTGTGAAACACTTAATTTACATGTTCTTTATATAAAAGGGCCAGCAAAACTTCAAACTTCCTCAATGGTAGAGCATTTGCTTTGAGACCAGAAGGTCATGAGTTTTTGCCCTGGCCATGTCAAATCAAAGACAAACACAGAGATAGTGATAGCTCCTTCACCAAATGCTCAGCATTTAAAAGTGAGAATTATGGGTCTTTCGGATATGACCTTAAAAACATAGGTCCCATGTCATGGTAGGCATTGGCACATTAAAGAACCCTCACTGCCATGGCCCATAGCACTAAGCATAGGTCTAAATTTGTGGTACTTCATCTACAACTGGTGTCATCTCAATATTAGTGAAAAATTCTCAACTGGACATAAAATTAACAAACAAAACAAACTTCCACTAAAGTGGACTAAAAAGGATAAGAAATGCTTTAATATACTGAGATTCAAAGCCCCTGTGGTCAAGTGAATTTTTTTTTCACACGTGTAATTTGCCATTCCCTGAGTCTGGAAGCCTTTAATTACCTGTTATGTACATGATGTGGCCTGCAGGACTTGCACAGTATAAAGTGAAGGGAAGAAAGCAGTAAACATTCCAACACACTGAAACACAAAGCGACTGCATAGACTGTCATTATGTTGTTCAATACCTAGTTATAGTCACGGAGTTTTAAGTTTAGTTTCTGTGTATGCTGATTAACTGAACATTTTCTTTTTTATTTTGTTTAGTTTCGTAAGAATACATTGGAATTTTATAACTCTATCTCAGTGGATTAAAGCACAATTTCTGAACATTTTCCGCTTTGGTGGACGTTTGAAGTTTCATAAATTCAGTAGAAAATATGCATACCTGCATAGAAAGTAAACATACTATGTTCAGCATGAACCATTTTTGTTGTATGTATGAATTGTGTATTATGATGACCTGCATATGGTGATGAAATGACTTGTGAAGTAAACATCATAGTAAAAGGGGTCTACTGCATTATACCATATTTCAGAAATAATTCAAATTTTATTGATTTTTTAAAAGAGTCGCTAGTAAAGGGTCAGTTCGCAATCAAATGAGAGAGTCAACAAAAAAACGCAGTAGAGAGGGTATGTTATTGATTCTAACTGTTCACAAACACCTTGTAATTTTAGAAATTAATTACTTATTTTAAAAAAATATGATAGATTATTGATTTATTGCATAAAATTATACTCTTGTGAAACATAAGGCAAACAATCTCTTGACGTATTCAATTTATAATTCCTTTGACAAACTGATCTAGAAATGTTGAAGTCAAGACATGCAGAAGAAGATGAGGATGACATCATTGTAAGGTAGGCAACTGAGGAATAACTTGTTGCATCATTATAAGATAGGATAGACATGAGTACACTGGATATAAGATATGACAGACATAAGGACAGGACAGTGGATTCCAGATAGGATAGACATGAGGACAGTGGATATGATAGGATAGACATGAGAACAGTGAGTGGATATATGATAGGATAGACATGAGAACAGTGAGTGGATTCCAGATAGGATAGACATGAGGACAGTGGATATGATAGGATAGACATGAGAACAGTGAGTGGATATAAGATAGGATAGACATGAGAACAGTGAGTGGATATAAGATAGGATAGACATGAGAACAGTGAGTGGATATAAGATAGGATAGACATGAAGACACTGGATATAAGATAGGATAGACATGAGGACAGTGGCTGTGAATAATTTTCATCATGGTCAAATCGTAGTTTAGAGGACCCTAATATATTTGTCATTGAAGGATGATAGAAGATGAGTTGCATTCCCTGAAAATCAGTGAAAACTGGAAATGGATATTCTTTCAATAATTTGTCAGTATCTTTTCAGATTTTATGATATAGTCAAACATATAATCAATGAGAGATGAAAATTTAGCATGTAAAACTCCACTTTGACTATTATCACAGGCACATTTATTTGATTTTCTGAGAAAACATGTCAATGAATTTTTTTTTTAAAGCACATTGAAATAAACTATTTTTGTGGACTTTTGAAAAATATTTCATGGGAATATGTTGTACTCAAGCTTACCTCACTATTAAATACTGCAACATTTAACTTCGTGCATTTGCATTACTAGAATTGCCTCATATCATATATATATATATACTTAAATAGTACCTTCAGTGTTTATCAATATTGAAGAATGTCAAAGAACGAAACAAATCAATTTGTTCAGATTTTTATTTTATTTTTTTTTTGAACTTGAAAGAGAATTGGTGAAGATTATTGAGAAAAATAGAAGAAAAAAATCTAATAGTCAAACTGAGTAATTTTCTCAGGCTTGAGAGCCTTACCACTGTGACATCACAATATAAAAACATAATATATAATGTCACGGCCTGCTACAATATAGTTTAGTGGTTCGTGATATTGTAGCTAGTAAAGTAATGTCAGCCACTGATATGACATTGAGTTTCTGACAGAACATATTTTTATCACAAGATCAATGTCCTGCTTATCCTTAACGATACCTTTTTTTTTTATGTCAATTGCAGATCAGACAATTTTTCAAAGCCAACATACTTAGACACTTTAAGAAGCAGGCAAATGAGAAACATGCAGGACAAGTCCGTTCATGCTGTATTCACATCAAATCGTCCAGGAGATGTCGTATACGAAACTAAAGGGACTTCTGTAAATGGTCTTCAGTCTCAGTTATTTAGGGAAGAAGACTGTGCACATTTTGGTGAAGTGGTTGATGATGTCGATCAGATAGGGACAAAGGGATCGGTATTGTATGACATTGACGTGAGACAACCTGTCAATACAAGATCAGTACAGTGTTCTTCCTCAGATCTTTTGGAGAGAAGATATTTAGGGACTTCTGCAAGACATATAACATCAAAATCTAGAGGCTTCTCAAACAGACTAAAGAGTGACATTCCAGATTCTAGTAGCAGTGCTGAAAAAGCAGTGTTACCTAATGTTGCTTCCAATTACGGAAGTAGAGATGGCATTCTAATGATGGATGATTTAGATGATATGCATATAAATACCCATCACATGAATTACCCAAGTAAGTAGACACTTTCCAAAAGATGAGTGCTATTTTATGAAATTCTAAAAATATACATATATATATCAAGAAATTCTAATTTGTTTATTTTATAACATAGGAGAACCTTGTTTGTATACTGAAGATAAGGTAGACAGCACCATTATGCAGCAGGATGAATCTTTAATGTAAGTTAAAGATTGTTTATTGTTTGTTTGTTTTATATCCCATTGAGAATTTTTCACTCATATTGAGATGTCACCAGCTGTAGTACCACAAATTTTGACCATTGCTTAGTACTCAGGGCCGTAGCAGTGAGGGTTCTTTAACGTACCATTGCCTGCTGTGACATGGGACTCTGTTCATAAGGTCATATCCGAAAGACCCATGATTCTCACTTCTAAATACTGAGCATTTGATGAAGAACAATCACTACCTATGTTTACATCTTAGGTTTAACACAGCCATGGCACATACAGGGCTTGAAGTCCCGGTTATGAAGTGAACGCTCTAACCACTGACCAGTATAAGTTAGAGAGAGGAAGAGTTAGATAGAGCAATTAAACTGAACCAAGCATTCATATTTATTTTCCCTAAAGAATAAATTGCATATTCAAAATATGGTACAATACCTTAAACCCATACATCGCATGTGTAATGTAGAAAGTGCAAATGCCACTCCTTACTGAGAATACTGGGTCAAGAAATGGGACAATTCAAAATGTTAATATCATAATCTTCCTTTGAATTTTTCAGCAGTATTTGTGTTTACTACATGTAGTATTTAGTATCAATCCGGGGCCGAGTGGTTAGAGCATCGGGCTCAAAATCATAAAGCCTCTCACCTCTGTCGGCGCGTGTTCGAATCTCGGCCACGGCGTTATGTGAGCAAGTTTGCCAGTTTACTTGCGGAAGGTCGGTGGTCTCTTCCCAGGTACATTGTATCTGGGTTCTCTCCTCCACCAACAAAAAAACTGGACGCCACCAGATAACTGAAAAATTGTTGAGTGTGGCGGAAAGCAATAAATAATCAATCAATCAATCAATAGTATCAATCCACCCAAGGAATAGGAATTTAAAGCATCACCACTTTACAATATCCACAATGTAAAAATTTATATGTACAACAATATAGTCTATTATATGTATAGAGTAGTGTGGATGTAACAGAGTGTACATGGATAGAGTAGTGTGGATGTAACAGACTGTATGTAGATAGAGTAGTGTGGATGTAACAGATTGTATGTAGATAGAGTAGTGTGGATGTAACAGACTGTATGTAGATAGAGTAGTGTGGATGTAACAGACTGTATGTAGATAGAGTAGTGTGGGTGTAACAGATTGTATGTAGATATAGTAGTGTGGATGTAACAGACTGTATGTTGATAGTGTGGATGTAACAGACTGTATGTAGATAGAGTAGTGTGGATGTAACAGACTGTATGTAGATAGTGTGGATGTAACAGATTGTATGTAGATATAGTAGTGTGGATGTAACAGACTGTATGTTGATAGAGTAGTGTGGATGTAACAGACTGTATGTAGATAGAGTAGTGTGGATGTAACAGACTGTATGTTGATAGAGTAGTGTGGATGTAACAGACTGTATGTAGATAGAGTAGTGTGGATGTAACAGACTGTATGTTGATAGAGTAGTATGGATGTAACAGACTGTATGTAGATAGAGTAGTGTGGATGTAACAGACTGTATGTAGATAGAGTAGTGTGGATGTAACAGACTGTATGTAGATAGAGTAGTGTGGATGTAACAGATTGTATGTAGATATAGTAGTGTGGATGTAACAGACTGTATGTAGATAGAGTAGTGTGGATGTAACAGACTGTATGTAGATAGAGTAGTGTGGATGTAACAGATTGTATGTAGATAGAGTAGTGTGGATGTAACAGACTGTATGTAGATAGAGTAGTGTGGATGTAACAGACTGTATGTAGATAGTGTAGTGTGGATGTAACAGATTGTATGTAGATAGAGTAGTGTGGATGTAACAGACTGTATGTAGATAGAGTAGTGTGGATGTAACAGATTGTATGTAGATATAGTAGTGTGGATGTAACAGATTGTATGTAGATAGAGTAGTGTGGATGTAACAGACTGTATGTAGATAGAGTAGTGTGGATGTAACAGACTGTATGTAGATATAGTAGTGTGGATGTAACAGATTGTATGTAGATAGAGTAGTGTGGATGTAACAGACTGTATGTTGATAGAGTAGTGTGGATGTAACAGACTGTATGTAGATAGAGTAGTGTGGATGTAACAGACTGTATGTAGATAGTGTAGTGTGGATGTAATAGATTGTATGTAGATAGAGTAGTGTGGATGTAACAGACTGTATGTTGATAGAGTAGTGTGGATGTAACAGACTGTACATGGACAGAGTAGTGTGGATGTAACAGACTGTATGTAGATAGAGTAGTGTGGATGTAACAGACTGTATGTAGATAGAGTAGTGTGGATGTAACAGACTGTATGTAGATAGAGTAGTGTGGATGTAATAGATTGTATGTAGATAGAGTAGTGTGGATGTAACAGACTGTATGTAGATAGTGTGGATGTAACAGATTGTATGTAGATATAGTAGTGTGGATGTAACAGATTGTATGTAAATAGAGTAGTGTGGATGTAACAGATTGTATGTAAATAGAGTAGTGTGGATGTAACAGATTGTATGTAGATAGAGTAGTGTGGATGTTACAGACTGTATGTTGATAGTGTGGATGTAACAGATTGTATGTTGATAGAGTAGTGTGGATGTAACAGACTGTATGTAGATAGAGTAGTGTGGATGTAACAGACTGTATGTTGATAGAGTAGTATGGATGTAACAGACTGTATGTAGATAGAGTAGTGTGGATGTAACAGACTGTATGTAGATAGAGTAGTGTGGATGTAACAGACTGTATGTAGATAGAGTAGTGTGGATGTAACAGACTGTATGTAGATAGAGTAGTGTGGATGTAACAGACTGTATGTAGATAGAGTAGTGTGGATGTAACAGACTGTATGTAGATAGTGTAGTGTGGATGTAACAGATTGTATGTAGATAGAGTAGTGTGGATGTAACAGACTGTATGTAGATAGAGTAGTGTGGATGTAACAGATTGTATGTAGATATAGTAGTGTGGATGTAACAGATTGTATGTAGATAGAGTAGTGTGGATGTAACAGACTGTATGTAGATAGAGTAGTGTGGATGTAACAGACTGTATGTAGATATAGTAGTGTGGATGTAACAGATTGTATGTAGATAGAGTAGTGTGGATGTAACAGACTGTATGTTGATAGAGTAGTGTGGATGTAACAGACTGTATGTAGATAGAGTAGTGTGGATGTAACAGACTGTATGTAGATAGTGTAGTGTGGATGTAATAGATTGTATGTAGATAGAGTAGTGTGGATGTAACAGACTGTATGTTGATAGAGTAGTGTGGATGTAACAGACTGTACATGGACAGAGTAGTGTGGATGTAACAGACTGTATGTAGATAGAGTAGTGTGGATGTAACAGACTGTATGTAGATAGAGTAGTGTGGATGTAACAGACTGTATGTAGATAGAGTAGTGTGGATGTAATAGATTGTATGTAGATAGAGTAGTGTGGATGTAACAGACTGTATGTAGATAGTGTGGATGTAACAGATTGTATGTAGATATAGTAGTGTGGATGTAACAGATTGTATGTAAATAGAGTAGTGTGGATGTAACAGATTGTATGTAAATAGAGTAGTGTGGATGTAACAGATTGTATGTAGATAGAGTAGTGTGGATGTTACAGACTGTATGTTGATAGTGTGGATGTAACAGATTGTATGTAAATAGAGTAGTGTGGATGTAACAGATTGTATGTAGATAGAGTAGTGTGGATGTAACAGATTGTATGTAGATAGAGTAGTGTGGATGTAACAGACTGTATATGGACAGAGTAGTGTGGATGTAACAGACTGTATGTAGATAGAGTAGTGTGGATGTAACAGATTGTATGTAGATATAGTAGTGTGGATGTAACAGATTGTATGTAGATAGAGTAGTGTGGATGTAACAGACTGTATGTAGATAGAGTAGTGTGGATGTAACAGATTGTATGTAGATAGAGTAGTGTGGATGTAACAGATTGTATGTAGATAGAGTAGTGTGGATGTAACAGACTGTACATGGACAGAGTAGTGTGGATGTAACAGACTGTATGTTGAAGAGTAGTGTGGATGTAACAGATTGTATGTAGATAGAGTAGTGTGGATGTAACAGACTGTATGTAGATAGAGTAGTGTGGATGTAACAGACTGTATGTAGATAGAGTAGTGTGGATGTAACAGATTGTATGTAGATAGAGTAGTGTGGATGTAACAGACTGTATGTAGATAGAGTAGTGTGGATGTAACAGACTGTATGTTGATAGAGTAGTGTGGATGTAACAGACTGTATGTTGATAGAGTAGTGTGGATGTAACAGATTGTATGTTGACTACTTTTAGTTGATATACAAGTATTATGTGTTTTGATTTTACACTGTGATTCTTCTGATTTGCGTAATTACTGTGATGACGAGTTGCTTTTAACATTGCAGATTTAAAACACACACACCTGATGGAATGTCAAACACCCCAACTACCCATAAATATAGAGATGGTGAGTATAAAATTTCTGTGTAAATGCAAAGAATTTCCTGCTTGACAAAGGTTTGGCAATTTTTCAAATTCCACGGATAAAGTTGTGGTATACTTTAATTAATTTTTTGTAGAGAAAACACGACTGTCATTCATTGCTCCCCATTCTTACAGTGATCACAGGTATGTAGAGAACAAAAAAGTACATTAAATTGATCAGTTATGGAAAATCCCAGAAGTCTTTAATGTATTCATTGTATTGTTTATTGCTATGTAGCAACCATCCACTGTGCTTCAAGTAATAAACCAATATTTAGATTTGTGTGACCACAGAGTGTATTTTGAGGCGTCAAAGTTGAATTCTGATTTATTGTTTAGAATCATTTTTATTACATGATATTGTACAGTTTACTCATTATACAGTGGGAAAATGTCAGCCCCAGCCTGCCCATCACATCACTTTGTGATTGCACTACTACTAGTAGCATATATATCCACTATTGGAGAAAGGTATATATGTGTTACTAAGGTGAATTTCTATTTATTTCAGACGTAAAGTAGTGGATGATGTCTCAAATAAAGAGCAAGACTTTGTAGGTAGGTTTCACATCATTTGGACATGATTAATGTCTGAAGAATATTTCACCAAGAGCAAGGTAGGATAAGGACCCCATGTAGTGATGAATTTCATAATAGACATAAAAATGTTCAATCTAGCAAAATATTGTTGAACTTTCAATGTGATGCCACAGGAAGAATCACACAGTTACAATCACCAGTGTAAATGACTAAAGCTACAGGACTGCCATGGATGTAAGCATATTTAGAGTTTCAGAAGAAATTGGCCTTTTTCTAAATTTTACATACCTTTTGCTTTGGAAAACCTTGAGCACACATTTTGCTTATGTATCATTTTTATGCCCTTTTGAAAAAAAAGGGGTATATATTGGTTTGCACCTGTCAATCAGTTGACCGAGCGTTATCTGCTCAATCTTTTGCTTGACAGACATCAAAATGTTACACTGGTTCCCCTAAAAGAGTACATACGAAGATAACCCTTAATGAATTTGAGGTGACAAGGTTAAAGGTCAAGGGTTAATCTACTCTGGCCTTAGGAAGATACTGTCCATTCAATTTCTTAAAAACCCTTTACTGGACACAGATCAAACTTACTCCTCTGGTATATCATAAGATGTAGATGACCTCTATTGATTTTGAAGTCACAAGGTCAAGGGTCAAACTACTCTGCACATAGAAAGAGATCTTGTGAGCCTTTGCATGTCAGACATCAAACTTGGTACATTGGTACACCTTAAAGAGTAGATGACCTACTTTTGTCAAAGTGTCTTATGGTATTATGACTCCTTTTCATTTTGAATCTCAGAAAGTCATAAATCAGTATTAAATCTGGAAATACTAAATACTGCACATCTTCTTTAGAACCTTTGCCTGATAAAAATCAGACTTAGTACAAGGGTTGTTCGATGTGTAATGTGTATTGTATGATATCTCAAAAACATTCGATTCAAATAGTGAAATGAACATTACATCCCTTCAAAGTATTCTCCACAGTTTGTTTGAAATACATCATTTCAATCTCTGAATCCATTTCTGAAATGTGTCACAGTATGCTGATTTAGGTAGACCTCTGAGGCACTGACTGATGACTGACCCAAGGGCTTGTCAGCACTTGTAACAACAACCAGATAAGAATTTTTTAAGTTTTGGAAAAATGAAAAAGTTGCATGAGGCTAGATCTAGAGAGTATGGTGGGTGTGGCAAGACGGTAACCTTCTCCTACTTCAAAAATTGCTTCACAAGATCATATGTATGTGATGGAGAATTATCATGAATTAGACAAACATGCCTAACTCCTGGCACAGGGCATCATTTATGATAATATTTGTGGAGCTTTTTTAGTATAGCATCTTGGTAATACAGACCTGTAACACTTTTGCCCTTCTGCACCAGAATTTGTATGGCTATACCATTACATGAGAAGAATATGCAATAAAGAACCTTCTTTGTGCTTATGGTTCTTTTTGGCAACTACAGGCCTTCTACCATGTTTAGTTAGCCATATTTTGTTTCCAATTTTTCTTATTGGTTCCAAATAGTGAACCCATGTTTTGTCACCAGTAACAATGTTTGCAAATTGTCTTTGATCGAATTTGGGAAACATTTTGAGCAATTGCTTAGTGGTTCTCATGTAATGGTATAGCCATACAAATTCTGGCGCAGAAGGGCAAAAGTGTTACAGGTCTGTATTACTGAGATGTTATACTAAAAAAGCTCCAGAAATTTGTCAATATGTGCGGTATCCATCTGGCAGAAATCTTTCGTTCTTTCAAAATACGCTTCAAAATGAAATTCACCCGCGATAGTGATATGCCAACAGCTATAGCAATATCACGTATCGTGTACCTGCCATCATTTTCAATTATTTCCCTGACTTTTGAGATATTTACCTTGCCTGTTACAGTCACAGGTCGGCCAGATTTTGCTGCATCTTTGACGGACTCTGTGGCCAGTCAGAAATTTGTTTTTCCACCAATGAACCATCTCTATTAGACCCATAACTTCCCCCAATTCAATAAAAATCTGCATAACAGAATGACCGAGTTTTGTGCATATTTTTCATATAAGCTGTAATTTCTTTGATATTCTCAACCCATTTCCCAACCATTTTTACAACAGTGGTCAGCGACTGGCTCTATTGAAATGGTTATAAATTTAAAATATGTGGAGCTGGAGGTTCATGTTTATACTGTTGGAAAAGTATTTAATAAAGCTATTCAAGAGTATCATCATCCATGAAATTGTGCAAAGTGTTACTGCACTGTGGTACAATACACATTACATATCGAACAGCCCTCATATTGTGGTTGCCCATGACTAGTAGAGAAACCATATTTATTCACTTGTATCATTACAGACATTCTAAATTTAAAGTTGATCATTTCAATATTGCCACACATGGAGGGTATACATGTTTATAAAACATTTCCTGTTAAACTTAAGCTGCAACTGAAACTGCTGATATTTCTACTTATGGGGAAAAAAATCTCAAACTGAAAAGATATACCAAAGTTGCAGCTGATACTGGTATACAAGTTATGTACTAAGTTTTAGAAGTAGGCATATGTGTGCACTGTATCTTCTGAAACAACATGTGCTTCAAATTTGTCAATTTTTGGCAACAAATTGGGGAAATTTGTCATCCTCATTAAATTTGTACTTTCCTGTACACTTGCATGTGGAATACGTCATGTTAAGACTGACACTCGTTTTGAAATAGACATGATCTGGTTTACTCAATATATCTACAATTTTGTCCATGCTGACTTCTCAAAATACAGGATGTATACATGCAAAACACTTATTCTACCTTCTCTCTTCAACTGTTAAATAGTGATATATGCATAAGGTATGCATTTTGTAAATTATTTGTTTAGTGCTATTTGTAAATAACAGTTTAGAAGATCAATTGATTAGATATGTTTTAAATGAATTAAATATAAAATAATTGTACTACATTTTCTTACAGTACCAAAGGCACCACCACCACCAGTTGTACCACCGCCACCAGTAGTACCACCACCTCCACCAACACCACCGGGAGCCCAAACTAATAAAACTAAATGAAGACCTATATATCAGTGCTTTGTATATATGCATTAAATTATCTCCAGAGAATATTTCACTTTCAAGTTGAAAATAAATATCTGTGATATATATATATATAATCGGAGATTTGGGGGCATATAGTTTTTGGCCTGTTCGTCTATCTGTTTGCTCAAAAAACTTTAACCTTGGCCATTAACTTTCTTTGGGCTCTAATGCTTTTGATTTGTAACCTTCACATTGGTGTTTGACTTATTTATGAAAAACTTTAATCTTGTCCATTTTCAACTTTTCTGCCACAGAAGGGCATCAGTGTTTCACAAACCCGTCTTGTTTTATTTGTGATCATCTGTGTATTGTTATCATAAGCTAAAGGGAAAGGCTCAATGTGGCTCCTTAAAATGTCTTTCATTAATTTTAAGGCAGAGTTAAAATTCTCTATTTTGATGAAGGGTTTCTGCACATCTTTAAGGTGCACATATTTAGATATGTGAGCATATTCGTGTTTGACTTTTTCCAGGATTTTTAAAATTTTGGTGTGATAGAGCACTTCCTATTGTTACAAACATTTATATATTGACACACACACACACACACACACACAGATAGATAGATAGATATCAATTATTGGACAAAAGAAGACACCAGACACTAAATGTGCATTTCTGACTTTGACATTGTGACAAGACCTTTCTTTTGGTATGAGAATTACTTTGTTGCTTTATGGGGACATCAGTTCTTGTTAGAAGTAAGATTTCAGCTCTGAGGATTTTACTTCAAATGTTTTAAAAGTTAACATTGCAGAGAAGGACATTTTGTATGGATATTGTTTAATAGATGAAAAAAAACAAAAACTATTTATTCGTATGTATTTCATTAAATATATCCTTCTGTAAATGAAAACAGTTACTAGATTACACTAGGATTATGTACTGAATCCAGCTTTTTTAAAAAAAAAAAAAAAAAAAAAGCTTGTAATGTAAAGTCCATTTTTACAATTGTATTTTAGGCCAAAAAAATTAATAGTTTCTAGCAGGCAGGAAAGATTTAAGGTTACCTGAGTGACTCCAGTTACCTAGTGCCATTGGTCTTCGACTGTAGTTGTGCGTCGTCCGTGAACAATTTTTCATTTTTAACTTCTTGAAAACTACAAGGTCAGTCACCATTTTTGGTGCGAAGCATCTCAAAAATAAGAGGAATATAAATTGTGAAATTTTGACCTTACCACCCCAGGGTCCTTGTGGGTGGGACCAAATATGCTTGTTTTCAAAATTCTTCTCCTCTACCCCATATATGTGGAGGGGGGGGGGGGGGGGGGGGGGGGACTAAATACATGGTTATAATTTCCATGAAGCCCTCTATCAAAATTGTGAAATTCATGGACCCTGGGTCAGGGGTTCAGGTTCTAGGTCATGGCCATATAGTGAAAATGTATTAAATCTTTGAAAATCTTCTGTACTCCTATATATATATGAGAAAAACGATATGCATGATAATAATGTCCATGAAGTTCTCTACTTTAATTGTGAAATTTGTGGCACCAGGGGTTCAGGCCCTAGGGTAGGGCCTATATGGCCATCTAGTGAAATTTGTTAAATCTTAGAAATTCCTCTTCTCTTTTACTATATATATATATATATTTGGCTAAAACTTAATGCATGATTATGATGTCCATGAAGTTTTCTGCCTGAATTATGAGATTCATGGCTCCTGAGATGGGAGGAGGAATGTATAAAAATAATTAAGGAATGTTAATATGATATTTATATGCTTTAAACTTTCATTTTTACCTCTTCTGTAATTAGATAGGAATGGTATGTATTTTGAAAGAACCTAAACATGTGCACAGAAGACTCCATATTGACATTTATATGGAAATATTAGACTCCCTGGATGGGCTGTGATACTCGAAATGATTGTTAGGCTTCTTTTTTTATCTTTCCATTTTATGTTAACTGTAGAATGAATTATTTTTTCTTTCTCATTTTTATAGAATAAGCAGTAGAATTTTATGAAAAAAAAGAAGCTTCACACTTCTTATTGCTAAGTGTATGCTATTATTCTTAAAAACTTGCAAATAATGAGTATGCATCCAATAATTATTTGATCAAAAATATACTTACAATTTTATTAAAACCTTCTGTAAGGTTTACATTACACAAAAAAAAAATCTATAAGACAAGAGTTACCACATTTTCAGAAATTGGAAAACAGATTTCATTTTGTACTTTTCAAAGGATGCACTGTGGCAGTGCCCAAGAAATTATAATTTGGGGGGGGGGGGGGGGGGAGGGGAGGGGGGGCTTGGAAGAATTTGGTTTTCCTTCCACATGTGGTCATTCATCTTATGCTGAAGTTCCCCTTTCAAAGTATGAAATTCTTCAACCACATTTCAGTTTTAAACAGGGGGCCTCCGTGGCCGAATGGTTAGAGCATCGGGCTCAAAATCACAAAGCCTCTTACCTCTGTCGGCATGTGTCCGAATCTCGGCCGCGGCGTTATGTGAGCAAGTTTGCCAGTTTACTTGCGGAAGGTCGGTGGTCTCTTCCCAGGTACATTGTATCCGGGTTCTCTCCTCCACCAACAAAAACTGGATGCCACCAGATAACTGAAAGATTATTGAGTGTGGCGGAAAGCAATAAATAATCAATCAATCAGTTTTAAACACTTTTAATATCCAGTCATCGGGACAAATAACATATTGAATTGGTTGAAAGACAAACACCATATGTGAGCGATAGTGGAATAGTGCTACATATATATGGAAAGTTGACGATAGATAAGCTAAAGTCATCTCGTTTGTCAAAGTTCTGTTAGTTTGCTGTCAATATCGACATTCAGTAAGGTTGGTATCCAAATATGAAGGAAATACGGAAGACTAAATGATGTCTTTTATTTTGAGTTCACTGGGATATATCAAATTAACATATATATAATGCATATGCTCGAAAATATTATAGGGCTCACGGTGGGTGTGCTTACTCCTCCTAGGTACCTCATCCCACCTATGGTATATCCATGGGTCCGTATTTGCCCTACTCTAAATTTTTCTATTTCTTACAGGAGTTATGAGATTGATAAGTGTTCGTTATCTTCACCTTTTCATATAAGAGAAGTGATATGAATCAAATGTGGATTCAAAAAAAAATAAAAATCCAAAGAAGTTTAAGTAAATTTAAAATCGCTTAACTTTCCCCAAGATCAACAACATTAACACAACTATGACTCTTCAACACGACCATTCCTCGCGATAGCTTGAAGACTGGGCTTTGTGACAGACCACTGCTTCTCGATAAAAATGGAACACATAAATGTCTTCTGATCAGTCATTCAAAACTATTTTGTTAAATACTACTCTGATTCTACGCACAAGTACTCTGAAGCAGATATTAAAAATATACTGGAGTTCCTCATTGACAATATCTTCGTAGTCTTGATTGATCAGGTCTTCCAACAGTCTGTTAGAATTCCCATAGGCACGAGTTCCTCTTTGAAATATCTACAAACCCAGAACCTCCAAATCATTCAACGTTCTGTGCAAGAATCGAACAAACTTAGTAAGATAGAGGTCGGATAATCCAGGTATTTGACAGTAACAACAGTTTTTGACTTCTCGTAGATGGTGTGAAAATCGACCGGGACAATAGAAACAATAAAAGAGGTGTTTGTATATTTTTTCCCTTCTGAAATTTGATTTAACGCCAAATTTTACACATAAGTATTCAATGGCATTGTACAATTTAAAAAAGCCTAAAGAAATAAACTATATAATATTAACTATGTACATTAAAACTCTCCAAACAAATGCTTGGCCTTAAAGCTTTCAGGAGACTTGGACTGTCTTGTTTCAGCTGGTAAACTGTTCCACAATCTCGGACCAATGGTCCCGAAACTTCTATCACTGAGAGTCTTGCGTTTGTTGAAAGGAACAGTGTAGCAACCCTCACAATATTGAGCGGAGCGTAACTTTTGATTTGGCACCTGTTTTGTTAAAAGTTCAGTTAAATATAATGGCTCTTCGCCCACAGAACCTTTATGTACGACAGACAACAATTTGAATGATATCCTAGAATTGACAGGTAACCGATGTAGGTCAAAGAGAGTTTCCCCCAAGAACTGTCAGATTTCTTACGATTTAATGTAAGCTTTACGCCCATGTTTTGGATTCGTTGCATTTTACGTATTTCGGCCTATGCCATACCATATAAAATCACATTGCAATAGTCCAAATGAGAAATTACTAAAGATGAAACCAATATTTCTGTAGCTTCTCAATGACGACCCTGTACTGGTGAACAGCCAGTCACTTGTTTCTGTAAAGTTATGACGTCTGTGTACTGATAATTATTAGTATACAGATATCATAAGTTATTTACAGAAACACGTGACTGTGCACCAAACTATGCCTCGGTCATTTTAACGGTATCTCTAATACGGAGATTCACACATGCAAAGAGAGTATTAGATAAGCTTTTATAGGTGCCCCGATAGCTATACATAACGTAGTACTTTTTTTTTTAGCTTTTATAATAAGGTATGTGTATATTCTCTTCTAGACATTGTGTGGACGTCCTAAATTCACAGGTTTGGGGGGGGGGGGGGGGTGGGGTATCAGGTTATGTTTACAGAGAGACGAGAAATATCGCAAAACCATATAACATGCAATCACACTACAGTAAATGTAACGAGACGAACACATCCACGGAGATATAATCTAACAACTTATCAGATTACACTTCCCATTGAAATGTCCATTTTCTCCAATTACTAAAATGATATACAACATGAATGCAAATTGAATTGTTACCCCCTTTTCAGTAACTTCAACTAGTTATCAAATCTCGTCGGAGACGGAGATTATGTTGAGATTTATGTAATTATCATATTTCAAAATTCAGCAGTATAAAATGTGTGTATGTAAAGAAAAAAAGACGCACATTCAGCCATGGAAATAAATAAAACGATACGCAACCAGAATTCAATAGTCTCCAATATGCCCACGTTTCGGATATTGTATACAGAAAGACTATATCACTTCGAGGGGCAATAGACCTCGTACAACCCGTGTAATTGTGTAACTATTTATAAAGAACACAGATAGAATTTCAACTCGAAATGGCAATATTTTTTTCCGAAAACCCATTGTCAGATAAAAACTGCCTTGCCTAACCCTACAGCAGACTTGCAATTACAAAAACAAATAACAATTTGACAAATGGACGAAAAATAAAAATTGAATGGAGTAGAAGTGATTCATGTATATTTTGTATGTCCATCTCGGGAATGAAAAGGTGAAGATGATGAACAGTGATCAATCTCAACTCCTATAAGGAATATAAAATTAAGAGTTTGGCAAACACGGACCCCTTATTATACCAGAGGTGGAATTAGGTGCCTCAGAGGAGTAAGCAACCCTGTCGACCGGTCACATCTTGATCAGGTAAACGGAGCAATCCGTAGTCAGAATTAGTGTATAAAGAATCTTTCATATGATAACGTCATTGCCGGTGAAGAACTGCACAATTTAGGCCTATGCTCGACACATACGGGTTTTGAGGAAGAAGAGATCTTTGTCGTACCACACCTGCTGTGACAAAGGACCTTGGATTTTGCGAAGGACCGCTCCATTTAGTCGCCTCTTGACAAGCAAGGGGTATGATATGTGAATAAAGAAGATAACAGAAAAAGAACGGTACTAGTGTGTAAACTCGGATATCAATTGATTGATGGTGCATTTGGGTTGTTACAAATTTATTGTCTAAAAATTCCTATATGGTTTTAATACTATTATATTTCACACTCAGAAATAAAACGAGTTTCATTTAGTACCTGCTGCCCCCCCCCCCCCCCCCCCCCCCCATTTTCTCTACAAAAAGTACATAAACTTTTACTGAGTGGGGTATCTTCCACCTTCCCAAATCAACTGAACGGCAGCGGTTTGAAGTTCTAAATTTACGAAGATACTAATCGGCTTTCGTAGTTCATTGCGTCTTTCACGTATAGACATAAAACATGAATTCCCAAAGTGAGGAAAAAGCTTTCCGTTTTCCCGAGTTTGATGGAATGATATTACCACCAGTTGTTCCGTTGATAGAAGATGCCAAGAAAAGGTATGAGGAGATACGAAATCTGGAATGCAGACAGGACGATGTCATACTGGCAGCCTATCCAAAGTCAGGTATGAGAGACTGCTTGTATTTTATTTTTCAAAGAAATATCTGGAAGTAGTGTTAGGTTACGACATATGCTAACCAATCGGGCTAATGCATTCCTCAAAACATTTCCGGATCTCAGTTCGGTAAGTTATGGTGTGATCTGGCGGTTTTTGCGATCACCTGCACGCCTAGCGAGATATTTCTCCCCAGAAATATAGCGTAGTTGTCCAGCAATAAATAGTCTCGTGCATATTATTAAACTTAAGAGGGCATTGTTTTTTTTATGAACTTTGACGAGATATATAGGCCTATGGAAGCTGTAAAGGAGCATGAACATGTGGATTTGTGCTGATACTACACTGTATAAAGCTATGTCTTATTATAAGGTGTATATACACTATAAATCAAAACAAAATCAGATCATAGGCCTACATTTAATCACGATGAGAGGAAGATGGCTATTGGTTTTTTTTAAGGTTAAAGATCAAGGTCGTAGTATCAGTGAATAGGAAAACCTTGTAGGCAGGATACAGACCGAATTATTTCGGCTAGGACTGTCAAATTTGGTACACATACTCCTCATGTCAAGTGGAAGGCGCCATTTGTTCTTCAAGATCTAAGGCCAAGGCCATAGTATCACTTAGTAAGGAAATCGTTGGGGCTAGGACCGTCAAACTTCCTACACATACACCTTATGCCAAGCGGAGGATGCCTATAGTTTGTCAAGGTCAAAGTCGTAGGATCACGTAGTAGAAAAACTGTTTTCTTTAAGGATACAGATATTGCCCTGAAATTCAATCACAAAATTCCTCTCGAAAATTGTAAGTTCAGTTTGCATTTCAGCTGGATTGGTGCACCATGACCTACTTTAGGGGTAAAAGTAGGTCAAACAGTTTTCCAGATTTTGTTTCGTTATGAATACAGGTATTGCCCTGAAATTTCGTCAAATCTTCCTCTTAAAGAAACACATAAGATTCAGTTCGAGTTTTAACTTGATTGGTGCACCGTGACCTACTTTAGGGCTAAAAGTAGGTCAAATAGTTTTCTGAAATTTTTCTCATCGTGGATACAGATATTGCACTGACATTTTGTCACAACCTCTCTGTCAGGGAAATACATAATCAGTTCACGCGTCAGATAGATTAGTGCACCATGACCTACTTTAAGGATTTTTAATTCGGAATGTGTATGATACCAATTTAAAGTGCATGATGTGCTTACAGGTCTAACGAGCGTATGTTTTACCGTTTGCGGTACTCTTGTTCCCATTTTTATTCACTTTCATTTTACTTTGAAGTGAAACATCATCTGAAAATTGTATCAAATATTTGTGATGGGATTTGGAAGGTCTGAATCTTTCATTCTTAAGATGGTATACGTAATTTAAATCTGTGTGTGCATTTTTACCGAAAAATAGAGAACCGCGAAGTAATACGAGACTTGGAGAAGTTGCTAATCTGTGTTATCTATGTCTGTTCTTTATTACCATTTTATTCATTTTTTAAAGGTTCACACTGGCTCTGGGAAATCACTGGCATGTTACTCCAAAACAAGGCTGAATACACACAACACAGCAAAGTGTCTATGTTTCTGGAATCCGTACCGGAAGTAAGCTTGGTCCACGCCTCCCCTTCCCCCAGAACACTCAATACACATGTACCCTACAGATGGCTCCCAAAACAGCACTTAGAAAATGGCGGAAAGATTATTCACGTTGTGAGGAACCCGAAAGATGTAGCAGTTTCCATGTTTCATTTTTTATATCCCTATTTCCAAGATTTCAAAACGTTTTATGACAACTTTTACATGAGTCCAGGTAAAAATATTGTCAAATGTAGTAATTTTCATTCCTTTTGATTGAAAGAATTCCTATTCCTTTTAGCTCACCTGAGCCACAAAATAGATGGAAACTTTTTGAATTCTTCCGTACAAAAACTCAGTTATTAAATTTTCTGGAAATATTCATGAAAAGATTCAGTGATCCAGTATTTCTTTAGTATTTCTCCACAAGCTTTATAAGGTAGAGGATTGAAGTGATTCAATAAATGTTAGTTCATGATTTCGTCAATATGTAATAAAAGGCGTCTCTACAAATCAATTATCAACTTACCTCAAAAAAGATTTATTCATACATCTGCTTCGTATTTGAATATTTTATGATCATAGATGTTAACGGCAAACTAACAACTCAACTTTATTACAAACGGGATGGCTTCAGCTTCGTCATCGTTAAAGTTCCATATCAATGTAGCAATATTTTATTATCACTTGCTCATGGTGTTTATGTTTCTCAGCTGATTTGATGTAGAAGAGCATGTTCTGCACATAATCAGTTTTTGAATCGCAAATAAGCTGATGTTACAGGGATTTCTTTCAATAGTCTCGTTTTAAGTCAGCATCTCACAAATTCTAGTTATAGTCCTTATAACGATCTTGTTTGTCAATACAACCTGCCATTGGGTCGAATGATGTCTGAGGTATATCATACCAATTGTTTGACCGATCTTAAGATCCGGTTAGAATAGGTCCTCGGTACCCTTGTCTGTTGTAAGAGGCAATTAAATGGGGCGGTCCTTCGGATGAGACCGTAAAAACGTAGGTCCCGTGTCACAACAGGTGTGGCAGGATAAAGAATCTTCCATGCTCAAAGGCCGTTAGCACCGAACATACGCTTAAATTTTGCAGCCCTTTACCAGTAATGGCGACGTCTCCATATGAGTGAAAAATTCTCGAGTGGTACGTTAAACAATATAGGAGTCAATAAGCAACCAGCCTTACTTATTTACGGTTGAGATCCACCTCTTCTTTTTCGATATAATTGCCCTATAGTGTGATGCACTTAGACCAACGATGTTCAAGTGCCATCAGCCCTGAATTGAAAAAGTCGGGGTCCTATCCATTGACACACTCCTCAACTGCCGTTACGACTTCTTCGTCAGTCCGGAAATGACGTCCACGGATATCCCTTATCAAGTTTGGGAATAGGAAGAAGTCGCTAGGAGCGAGGTCGGGTGAATAAGCAGGATATGGCATTTATTCATAACCGTTTCGCCCTACAGCATCCATTGCAAGAGTGGACTCTCGTGGTGTCCTGTGCAGCAAACATCTTAAGAGAGTTTACCTCGGCGTTTTTTACGGATGGCTGTTCTCACCTGGTGTAGCAAGTTTGCATAGTACACTCCAGTTATTGTACTTCTCTTGGGTAAAAAGTCAACATAATAACGTCTTCTGCGTCCCAAAATACTGTGGCCATCACCTTGCCAGCAGATGGTTGCGTCTTGAACTTCCTCTGCCTCGGGGACTCCGTCCCTACCCACTGACGACTCTGAGCTTTATTCTCTGACTCATGATTATGAACCCAAGTCTCATCTACAGTCATCGACGCAAAAGAAAACCATCTTTTTTTTTTTACCTAATACGCTTCAACTAGGCACTGCAAACTGATGTTCAGGTTGCCATTTGTTCATTGCTAAGGGATTTTGGGACCCAACGGACTTCCACATACCTAAACGATCATGCAAGATTCTTGAAACGCTACCATGTGAATTGCCTACTGCCTGTGCTATTTCTTTCACCTGAATTCGCCTACCAGATCCCGAACTCTGTTCCACATTTCTTCGTCGGTGGCATCCAGTGGGCGTCATCTTCTAATGACGTTCTACCGCGTTTGAATTCCCCTACCCTGAATTTAACCTGAGCATAAGATGATGCAGAAACCCATTAACATCGTCTAACTCGCCTTGTATTTCCTTGCCTATTTTACCTTCTAAATATAAGTACCGTGCTCAATTTTAGATGAAAAACATGCCTTTGCATCACTAGTCAATATCTTATTAAAGAATGACTCGATACGTGCAATTTTGCACCCAGGTATAAGATATGTATTGAAACAAGACATGAAAATTGTGACTGTCACGGTCAATCAGAAATAAGTTAGGCTGGTTACATATTGACTCGCCCTCGTACAACCATCCTTTACAAATTCTGACTATCCATTACTCTGTTTACCTGACAAGGGGAGGAATTAATTTTTCGTATAGATGGCGCGCAGTAGACAAAATATGTACCCACACGACAAGCTGAAAGTAATGCGAGACCTGATACATATATTTAGAAAAATTTCGAATTTTTACATATATACAAAATGCTATTCTTTACAAACTATTATGATAATGCATATCATTCTGATCTCACGGTTGACTGAGAACCCACTTCCCAGGCGAAAAACCAGAAATAGCTGGTAAAGGGACCTGAAAGATATTTGATTTTGTGTATACACTGAATTAATTCTTTGTAAGCATTTCAAATGTTTTTATGGCATTGTCTGCACTAAAAAAAACTCTTTGCCATTTGCCGCTGGATAGAATTAAATGTACTTCATTTCATCAGCGTATGAATTTTTTTTTTTTATCATTTAACAATATGCTGTTATGAGAAATATATTAATACATACGGATAATACACGCATGACACTTAAATGTGACGGAGGGGATTTTTATTAACACATTCTATATTGTAGAACATAATTTTTGTAGATGCACATTTCCACTATTTGTGTGTGGATAATGGACAAAGTTTCAACATTTTAAATATTTGGTAAAACACGTTCTGTTTATTCATTTTTAATCAACAAAGGACCGCAGACCCAAATCAATGAAAATAGATATGATCAACTTGAAATCAAAAAGTGGTGCACAACAGAGAGAGAACAAGCCTGTATCAAAAAGTAATCTTCTGAGAAACAATTAGATATATATATATATATATATATATATATATATATATATATA